>CM076578.1:1798682161-1799027015 GCA_034641835.2 Pinus albicaulis | reverse complement strand
TCCACAATGCCTCTCCTTCACCTTTTAATACAAGGAATGCTTCCTTGCCATGGACCCTACCCATTACGGTTTCTCTCATCCTCTATTTTCCCTCCATTCAAAACTGCGCAGTCTTTTTGAGCAAGCTTCTCCTCTTAGTCACGTTGTTGACTTGGTCAAACATGGCCTAGTTTACTTGCTTTTGGTCCTTTTCACACTAGGGAATGCCTTAAGTGACTCATGCACCTTAGGAGAGTTTTATTTCGCTGCTACATGGGCTCCCTTACCCATTTTATTCCCTTTTATTAAAACAAAGGAAAAATTAATGTTACAATTATCATAGTTAAAAATTTGCAACATTACATCCACATGTGAATGATAATTCCCAATTCATTTCAGATCCCATGCCTCAAGGGGAAATCTGGACATCGCCTTATTGCCTTCTTAAGTACTCTAGTTTTTCATGATGATAGCTATTTAGCAAACTTACATACTTGGGAAGGGAAATATGGAGATTTATTGATGAGACAACATCTCATTCTTTGGAGGAGCAGATCACATGTGGATGCTACAGCAGGTGGAGGGGAAACTTCTCAATTCTATCCTTGCAATTGCTTGAGGACAAGAAACATTTGGGAGGGGAGGACTGTAATATTCCAAAATTATCATGCAGCTAATTGGAATATTGATTTTTGTTTTTATCACCTAGCAGCTTAATAAATGGGTAAGGATGCCCATGCATATTAAAAATATGAATAAAATCCCTCATAATGTGAAAGGGGATAGTCATAAGAGCTGGATTTCACACCCTCTTGTGTGAAAGAGGACATTTTCATGTGGACAAGGTCAAGTTTGACCAAGTCAACAGTGCTGGGATAGGAGGTGGAGAACACTTGGAGAGACGACACAATATGAATGGGAGGAATATTCCTTGGTGCAGGAAACCATAATGAGTGGGAACCATGGTGAGAGGGCTTCTACTTGTTTAAAAGGAGGGCAAGGCAACCATTGTTATTCATGTTATGTAATATTGATTTTATGGTCTCGAAGACTATTTTTCATTCTCTTGTTGTTTAGTAGAGTTGCAGTGCTGCTTAGCACAAGGATTTCCTGTTTAGGAATTCCTTCTCCTTTCAAGAGAGGCCTCTTGAAGGATATTTCTCTTCATTTATCCACATTCATGCTTGGGGCCAAGCATCCTCCTTCAACTATAGCACATTTTCTGTTTAGAGCTGGGTTGTGTGGCAGGGTGTTGCAGTGGAGGTTACTCAACACCACTTCTAGAGCTCATTTTTCAGAGGAGGAAGCCTTCTTTCCTTTGGAGGATTAGTGAGGGAGCATCTAGGCTGATTTTAGCATATTTTTCATCAGGCCAACCATTTTTCATCATCTATAGCACAGTCCCTCTCCCTGACTGCGTTATTTTGAGTGAGAATCTACAGTCTTAAGACCAACCTTTCACTAGGAAGATCCATTGGAGGAGGTTTGTTCAGCTTGTGCACCATATACAGCCATCTCCATCCAGTTCTTGAGTTGTAGCTAATACTCAGTCTTGAGACTGCAACTCTGGCATTTTTTCCATTTCAGGAAATCCCTTTCGGATTGTCTTGTAATTCAGTTTGGGAGTCTATATCTTGACTCCCAACATTTTTTGGCCCCTATATTTGTATATTTGTGTATTGATACTTCCCAACAGCATTTCCTCTAATAAAACTGTGCCGTCATAGCCTTGGGCATTTTTTGTGTAGAAGTGTTCTTCATTTTCTCCGTGTACATGTTTCTTGAGGCTTGAATTGCCTAGCTTGAGTGATTTTTTCCTCAAGTTCTTATATGCATTTGTTGCTATGATCTAATATGGTGGCTATTTGGATCTTCTTACATCCTATGTGTGGATGTATTACTGCTATTTCATTATTATGTTCATGGATTGCAGTAGCTCCAATTTTGGAATATCATAAGATATTCCCATTATTGTAGATTTTCCCTATTTTGGGATATTACAAAATTTATGTCAATAATCTCCCATTCTGCCTTTGTCATACTTGATGGCTTCTTTGTTTTTCCGCTGAATGGTAGGTAAATATATTTATGATATAGATAATCTTCCATCTGCATGTTCCACAATAGGTATTTTTGGCTATCAAATTTCTCGACCCTAAACCTACCGTCTTCTACCATTGCTCGCACTCAAAATATGAACCCATGTTTACTGTGAGTTTATGAGCCAAATACACTTTCGGATTTGAGACCAATTATTAGAAAATTATATATTACAAAGAAATAGAACACATATAATTATGTGGAAATACAAACACATAAAACAAATAAACCAAGAGAGACACAGATATATGTCATTCACCCAACTTGGGCTGCCTCCATGGAGAATCATCTAGTCATTCCTTTATGTTATCCAAAAAAATGAAGAGAGACAACCTACATTAGATCCATTGTAATATCCTTTACTCTCTCACATAGTACCCCTTTCTCTTTCTTTCTCAGAATATACACTCAATGCACAACCACAATACAATACCCTCATATGAACTGAAGGGTTTCCTTCTAGGGGGAAAAAAACCCTAAATTAAACATAACTTCTACCATAAGATCATCCACCCAATGAATGACCAAGATTGACTACGAAATGATAATATTTACAAGAAAATTTTACATTTGTTTTTAGCTTCGGGGTCACTTCCCCCAGACACCCGCCAGGCGTGGGCTCATAAAGGTCACCGTCACCCCACCTTAGAACGCCGTGATGGCGATCAAACGACAGGAAGTGTTGCCTCCCCATTAAGAAAATGGATCCAACATGGTGATACATTTAAACAAATAAGATAATCAGGCTCCACACACAACACTTCTAATTTGATAACAGTATAACCAAGTCAATAGGAGTCAAACCCTTCCATACCAACACCAAACACATACTTTTAGACCCCAACTTCAATATTTTGGACATGAAGTAGGTTTGCTACTTCGACCCCTGCAATAGATCATAATCTATACATGCATGAGAGAAACCTAGGGAAACCATTAACCAAAAAATCAATTTCCCTTGGTCGTGGCTTCAACTGCTCTTATCCTTACCTTTCTTGTCTTCCTTCTTGTATTTTTCACCTCAAATCAAAATTTTGATTGTATATGAAACCTTTTTTTTCAAATGTGTTCAAATAGCTTCTATTTATATCATCTATGGAGATTGAATATACCTTTTTTGGCTGACTTGTCTCTCGCACTACAAACTTTTGCTAGGAGGCTTATTTTTATTGTCTTGACTTGAAATAAATTGTTTTACATGGTATAAATTCCCCATATGGGTCTTATATACATGACATTGAATCTCTTGACTCATGACAATAAATATTATGACATGAAAAACCATAGAAGCATGAAGAACATGCTTTACCTAGAAGACCAATCAAAAGGATAATGAAATGTGTGCTCTAAGATAATAATTTTTCTTTCTTATTTTTATTATTACATAAGATACACATATTGACATGAGTAAAATTGAAATTATGAAGACCGAAACTAGTTACATTTTCCAACACTCCCTCTTAACTTTGGAGGTATTCATAATTGCACACCCTGGTACACAATTATTCTCAAACTGGAGAGTTTTCATAAGAAGATTCGAATTGGTAAGCCATATTTAAGCATCAACAACATGACCAAAAATTGTCAACATAGTAAGGCCTTAAATTTGAAAATCTCTTTCGTATACCAGAGAATAATGTTGGGAGGTTTTACATGAGACACCACACTACATCTACAAAGAACATACCCCATCCAAATGTTCACTAGGTATGTCCTTTTACGACTATTATTATCTTGGATTTCCAATCCTCAAATAATTTTGGTCCTCTTTAACCACTCTTGTCTTGGATAAATATCTAATCCTAAAAGTGTTTTTCCATTTACTATATTGGATTTTTCTATCCTCAAGGAGATCACAATTTCTTATCTAATCCTCCATTCTCCATTGTCCCTCCATGACCTTCACTTAGAATTATGGCTATCAGTGTTGGTTAAGTGCATGAAAAATGGAGAGGATAAAAATCTGATTTTATTCATCACTCCCTCTCAACTAAAGATTAGATCAACATTCCCTCTTGAATAGGGAATAGGTCCTTTCTCCTATTTTAGGAGACTCCTTTACTCCTTGTCAAATATAGAAGAGATTCCAGAATTCCTTATAATTTGGGAAGTCATTACCATGGGATTTATAGTTTTTTTAATCCATGCATAAAATTTCAATTCTTTATGGAGATATTTGCATGGCTCCCTCTTTCCTATGAATCTCATTATATAGACATTTCTTCCTTTTGGTTTATCAAGGAGCCATCTTCTTTCTTCAATTTGTGATAGGGTCTAGGGCACCAACTTTGCACATAATTTTCCTTTGATCATCATAACTGAAGGAATTATGTTTATCCTTGTCAAACTTCAAGCTAGTCATAGCTCCCTCATGAATGTGATCTTTTTTTATGAACATAAGCATCATGGCTATCCCCTCACACTACTATCCTTTCAATCCCAAGGTGATGATGTGAACACCTTGGCCCCATGAAATTCCAAGAAATGTCAAGGCCATATACTCAATTTATATGTTCATTAATGTAATATCCCAAAATAGGAAAGACAGGAATATAGAACATATGCATAATTCCAACTACGGTAAAATAAGAATAAAACCATGCAAAACTAGAAAATGTTGGAATACATCAAGACGTCATACATATGTGGAGAAAATGTTGATACATATCATTATGTATCAACATAAAATGAATATGCACAGTGCTCCAAAAAGGGATGAACTCAAGATATAGAAAGATGGTTGAAACAACTCTACTGAAAACTAGCACTGGAAAGTAAAAATTGTTGTTGCTGTTGGAAACTACTATTGTTGGGAAGAATATTTATGTGTGAGAGGCTACTTGAGTCCTCAGAAAGATATGATATTCTTACCACTGATAATGATAAAAAAACCCAAAAAAACCCAAAAATGGTTTGGCTAAATTTTGAGTTTGGAATTTCCACCCTTTTTGGGTTGCACACTACACCCATGTTGACTGAGTTACGCACTCCCTGGAGACAATTGCTGATATGGGGATGAAATAATGGTATATATACTACAATAGAACCCACTCAGATCAATAAATAAATGGTTTTTCGCTTCTCCTGATCCTAGGCTGAGGAACTTGAGATCTAGCTCCTCCACTGAATATGCAGTTGTTATATGCACAAATGCAGGTAAATACTGTGATGTCTAGGAGGGATGATTATGTGGCCTAATGATAGATAATACAATGTTGATACTAGGCTTCTGATTTAATCCCCGGAGTCAAGAATTAATCCCTCTTAGGATTCCAAGTTGAGTTTCTTGGAACTTCCTCTTCTCCTCAAACCCTCACTGTGGAATTACGTAGTTCCTGCAGGAAATGTTGCTACATAGGAGAATAGATGGATGGCGTGATGCCGGTTATGAAAATAAAACTCCCAAAATACTTTAATTGATTCATAGTGTGAAGGTTTGATCCCTCCATAGGTTTCTCAGTTGAAGTAATGAGAACAACCTTCCAACACTCAAACCCAAGTTTAGGAATGCATAATTCCTATAGTGGGAAGTGCATATGAGAGTGGTTGAAAGTGGAATTCATTTCTAGATGATGAATTCTGCCCAAGAAAAGCTTCCCAGATTAGGCACCCGAAGTCCCCCATGGGTAAGGGTGGGATTCCCGTTCGGGAACACTTGCTGCTAAACAACATAGCAGACTTAGCTAAACAGTTGAAGCGTTCAAATAAATGTCTTACGACACTTAACAATAAAAATCCAGACTCCCCTCCTTTGCTCCCCTCATCTTCCTTTTATGGTTGTGAGCCTTATCTAGTGTTGTCCCACCTCATAACTTCACTGCACATGTGTCCAATAGCATCCCTAAATACTGCGTTGCCCTCCATGATCTCCATGAATGATGGAATTATTCTCTAGTTCCTCCATCATGTCTGCATTTAATTCACTAGTTCCTCCATCATCTCTGCAATTTCTTCTCCACTATCTCCATCATCTTGCATTTATTCCTCCACTATCTCCATCATCTTCCTCATTAATTCACTATGACCTCCACTCTTTCTTCATTATTATGCTACTCCAGTACACCATAATACTACTCCACTACTCAATTAACCCACACTCACACTATAGAAGTGGATTTTATTCGTCTACTAGGTTTATGGGTCCCTCCACCCTTTTATTTACTTAACTAAATAAGAAAAGTAAGAACTCTAATATTCCAATTAGCTGATGGAAAATGTGGAATATTATAGTCCTCCCCACAAAAATGTTTCTTGTCCTCAAGTAATTGAAAAAGTGGATGCTGCATAAATCCATCTCCCTCCCAAGTGGCATCCTCATATGGAAGGTTTACCCATCTGCTCCAATGTGTTATGAATGCCCAACTCCATATTTACCTCTCTAGAATGTCTAGAATGACCTCCAACTGTGTAGCTAGATGCCTCTCCTCATCAATGAGTACCCAAGTGGCAACCATCTGTTGTCCAAGAACCTCTTCTCTGCATGAGATATGTGAAGTGTAGTGGTTCCTTTCCCAAGTAGAAAGTCCCAACTCATAAAATATCTCTCCAACCCATGCGACATGGAGTAGGTTGTGACTCTCCATGCTTCAATGCTTGGCCTTAGCAGTGTTTCTTGCTCTAAAAATCATCTCAACTCTATTCAAAGTACTAAATAGAGACATATGGATTGACATGTGAAATTTTGAACCATACTCTCCCAATAATAGCCACCGTATAAATTTCTCTTGCTGCCACACCACCTCATCATCATACCAAGTATGGTGGACATACTCTCCTAACAAAATCTAATGTAGCAAGGCTTCCTGTTGCCATCCCACATCATCATTATGCAAGGTATGGGAGAAGGTTAATCCATATTCTCCCAAGAGTAACCAGCATAACAATGACTCTAGCTTCTGCATCCCATCACTATTGTACAAGGTAGGAAACAATGATACACCAATGGAAATATAAAATTCAATGTCTTGGCCATACTATCCCAAGAGTAGCTAGCGTAGCCATGCCTCTTGTTGTTACATCACCTTAGTACTGTGCAAGGCATATAACATACCAATCTGAATTGTTAGGTGGTAACCATATTCACCCAAGAGCAGGCAGTGTAGACATGCTTCCTGTTGTCCCATGTCAGAGATATTCAAGAAGCTTTTCAACCACTTTCTCAACATCTCCATTCATCAATCCAACTATGGGTGATGATTCATATCATGCACCAGCTTGGTATCCACCTAATGGAGAAGCTCCCGCCAAAAAATTCTCATACAATAATTGACCCCGTCACTATCTATGACCTTGGGAAGACCATGAAGCATGAAGAAATCTTAGAAAGATAATCTGGTCATGGGTGAAGAGATTTATTTTGTGAAAATGTTGAAGCAATGTGCATGCCTCGATAGCAGAACAATGTCAACTATAACATCCTTCACAATATGATGACAATATTTTCACTCCATGTTATGTCGAAGTGCATCCTCCTTGAGGTCTCTCCATGAGAACCTATCTCCGAAGTCCAGGTAGAAACTATGAGGTTCTGAATATGCTGCATGCAGAAACTTCAATTTGAGTTGTGAGGTGTTAATCAATAAGGCTCTATCCTGATAATGGAAGATGTTATCCATTACATGATGTCTACCATCTACTATCTACCCATCCAATGCTTCATAAGTGTAGCGATCATCAGAATGCTCAAATAATAACTGGGCCCTCAAATCATCACTGCTCTTGAGAGACAAAACTGTTGATCTCCATGATGGTGCATCTTCTGTCCCATAGCCATACTCAATGCTGAAATCATAGTCTTACATTGTACCCATTAGGACAATGCTCATCCTATCCTCCAAAACTCTACACTCCAACACAAATTGTTGTGTGAAACTCAACAATGAAAAAATAGGAAGGCTATACATATCCTCCTTGAACAGATCAAGGGTCCTCTGCGCAGTGATAGTTTACTAATCCAAATTAGCAAGGTGCTCTAATCCTTGGTTATGCAGTTGCCCTAATGGCATGACCCCACAAATCTCAATCTGAAGTGCTGAAATAATATGGGATGGAAATGTTTGCAAACCTTGGATTAGTTGATACTTGGGAACATCTTTCAAATTTACAAGAGTTCCTCCAACTAGTGCAATAGCTTCTCCAACTACTAGTGATGGTTATGGCTACTCCTCTACTACTACAGCATCGTTGGTATCTGTCTACTCTTCCTCATGCATCTCCTGAATCATGCATGGGACTCTCAATGTCAAGAGCTCAATACCATTTTGCGAAGATGAAACTGATGCTTCTCCTGATGAAAGTACTTCTGTAGATGCTGGTGGTGGTAGTTACTCCTTTTTCAGAGTGATAGTGCTGACATCTTCCCTTTGCTCCTCATATACTGTCTCATCAATGTCGAGAAATGTCTTTGTGGAAAGTGTCTCCTGTTTTATTCTATCAAAGTTCTTTACCGCCCTTCGAATGAAGTCTGCATAATCAGTCACTCTTGCATATTTCATATGCCTGAACCACAAATCCTTTTCTTGCAACAATGTAATATCAAAAACCTCTCTTTCCGCTACTAGGTGTAGCTAGAATAATGAATCTAACTCATTCCTCCAATCTTTTGATGTGCTTGTGGATGACCCATCGAATGTAGGCAAGAAGAATCTATTCTATATGTGCCTTCTTCTTATATTACTGTTGTGGGATCTATGTTCTTCTTTGATCTGGAAATATTTTTTGAGAATTATATTCTCCTTGAATGCTCTAGACTGAGATTAGTACTCTGCAAGATAATTACTCAAAGTCTCATGCTCCAAGTATCCTCCATCTCCATGCAATTCACTTCTTCTGCAAAGAAAGTGGACATAGTAGAGTGTTGTGGAGCTCTCTGCATTATCAATTTCTTCTGCTGCTAAAAAGAAGTGCTTGGACCTTCCTCATTCCGAAACCTTCTTGAGGTTCATTTTTTTCCTCTCTCTTCTCATTTCTTTTACCTTCTTATAGAGATCCTGCATAGATCTAAAAAGAAGTGTAGAAAAACTTAGTCCCTCAATAATTGTAAATCTCTACCTTCTTCTTCTTTTTCTGATGTCATGAAATGTATTTCCCACAAGCTAAGCTAAAAATCATGCTATGATACGATTGTAATATCCCAAAATGGGAAATACATGAATATAGAACATATGCACAATTCCAACTATGGTAAAATAAGAATAAAACCATGTACAACTGGAAAATGTTGGAATACATCAAGACATCATACATATGAGCATAAAAACCTAATCCATATCATTATGTATCAACAACAAATGAATATAATTAGTGCTCCAAAAAGGGATGCACTCAAGCCATCAAAATATGGTTAAAACAACTTTACTGAAAACTAGCACTGGAAAGTAAAAATTGTTGTTGTTGCTGGAAACTATTTTTGTTGGGAAGAAGATCCATGTGTGAGAGGCCACCGGAGTACTAAAAAATATTTGATATTTTAACCACAGACTGTACTTGAAAAACCTACAAAACCCAGAAATGGTTTGGCCAGAGTTTGAGTTTCGAATTTCAACCCCTTTTGGGTTGCACACTACACCCCTGCTAGATATGTTATGCACTACCTAGAGACAACTGCTGATATGTGGCTGAAAGAATGATCTATCTGCTGCAATAAAACCTAATCACCTCAATAATTTAAGGGTTTTTCCCTTATCCTGATCCCAAGCTGAGGAACTTGAGATATAGCTCCGCCACTAAATATGCAGTTGTTGCATGCACAACTGCTGGGAAATACTGCGCTGTCTAGGAGGGAAGATGATGTGGCCTGCTGATAAATAATACAATTCTGATCCAAGGCTACTGAATTGATACCTAGAGTGATGGATTAATCCCTCATGGGATTACAAGCTGAGTTTCCTGGAACTTCCTTTTCTCCTCAAACCCTCACTATAGAATTACCCAATTCCTACAGGAAATGTTGTAGCATAGGAGAATAGATGGATGGCCTAATGCCGAATATGAAAATGAAACTCCCAGAAGACTTTAGTGGATCCACAGTGTGAAGGGATGATCCCTTAATAGGTTTCTCAGCTGAAGTACTAAGAACATCCTTCGAACTCTCAAACCCAATTTCAGGAATGCATAATTCCTGTAGATGGAACTGGAAATGAGAGCAGTTGAAAGTGGCACTGATTTATAGATGATATATGCTTCCCGATAAAACCTGCCTAGAATAGGAACTTGAATTCCCCCTTGGGTAAGGGTGGGATTACTACTCGGGAACACCCGGTGCTAAACAACACAACAGATATAGCTAAAAAACTGAAGCATGCAAAGAAATGTCTTACTAAACTCAACAATAAAAATCCAAACTCCCCTCCTTTGTAGCCTCATCTTCCTTTTATGGTTGTGAGCCTTCCCTAGCCTTGGCCCACCTCATAACTGCACTGCACATGTGGCCACTAGCCTCCATAAATACTGTGTTGTCCTCCATGATCTCCATCACTGCTGCAACTATTCTCCATGTCAGGGTCCTATAATAATAGGATTCATAATTTTGAATTGACTTTGATTAGTCTTGTAATATGAACATATTTTTCTTTCTACAAATTGTTTTCCCATATTAGAAAATAAAAAAATGTAAAGAGGGTAAAATTCCTAGAAGAAAAATCAAAGGGCTTGAAAGAAAAAATATCAAAAAGAATATAAAAATGGACCCCAAACAAAAAGAGATAAATATAAAACATGAAAGTGATGCAAATCCAAATGCCACTAGTATTTACTTTTTCTGCAAAATAAAGTTTGTGTGTAGCTTTTCAAAAATTCCACAAACCATGAAAGTCAAACTGCTTAATCTTGACTTTTCATGCTTTAAATTTCATGTTTATAGATAGAGAATAAATATCTAGCCAAAAAGTTTAATCTTGGTCTATCTGTAGTTAGGTAGAGAATAATAAGGAGCTCAACAGTTTAATCTGAGCCCTTGGAAGAAATAAGGATAGAATTAGTTAGTTTGTTGTTTCAAAAGAAAAATGAATAAGGGTCTGCAAGCTCAAATGCACCCATGTAAATGAAGAAAAAATGTTAGGATAGCATATGGATAGGTAGAAGCAGTTTTTACAAGCATGGTGATCAGAAAATTGGTTATTTCATTTACTAATTTCCTTACAGAATCAATTCACTTGTAGAATACCCCCTCCCCTTTATTCTTCCTCTTTCCCCTTATTTCACTCTTTTTCCCTTTGCAAAAAGCCCCTTTTCCTAAGTTAAAACACATTTATCCTAGGAAAAGTAAAAAATCCCTTTACTAATTCCCCTTTTATTCAAAAATACCAAAAAACCCAAAAAAAACTTTATCCTGAGTATAAATGCTAAAATTTTATATTGGGCCCCACTGTGAAAATATATGTTCTCGATATTAATTTTAACACTATACTTAGTCTATTTTAAAATCCCGTACTTATTCACATTACATTATTAAAACATTAAATTTATGTATTTAACTCTCGTTATCTTTATCCCGTATGAATATAATTCCTTTATATATCATTCCCCACCCATTATTTTTATTTAAAATATGGTTTAATATTCCCACATGTTATATAATCCCGGACCCACTTATTTAACCTTGCCTACACATATGTTACTCTTACCTTAACCTTACTGGTTATATCATTCAAAACCCCAACCAATACATATAAACCTACCATATAGTTTATACCCGAGGTCCCACGCCATCAATCCCCAATACTCCATCGCATCATCCTAGCCATCAAATCTTCACCCACGAGATCTGACCGCCATTAGAGCCTATCACACATCCTATAGAGCGATACTTAATGCACCCAAAACCTTGCAAAAAGTGGAGTTTTTGGAATATCCCTCTTCGTTACGTGGCCGATTCTTATTGGATCCATCACCACAAACATTACTGCCAACCAGCTTTGGAGCTTGCGAAAACCACTAAGCGGTTTTCTCCTCAACGTACAAACCACATGTTCATTTGAAATGACTACCCATTAATATAAACACTATTTCTTTAAAAAATTCATATAACTGCCCATTTTCACCCTTTTATCCTTTCTGTTACATTTTTCCATTGAAGAAGTACTGCCGACTGATTTCTAAGCAAGAAGATCATTGAAATGACCATTTTTCAAGCCTTTTCATCTGAATTCAAGACTTCTGGTGCTACAGTACATTTCAGAACCGAATAGAAGCTTATAAAGACGTTTGAATCCACATGAAGCCTTCTTCAACCTCATAACCCTTCTGCAAAATGAAATCTGCCTTTTTCCTGGGTATTCTTCAAAATAAAAGGCTTGTTCTTGATCTAAAAAGAAAAAGTAATCATAATTGAATCAAATATATAACCTCCATTCTTGACTCTCCAATCTCGCACTGAACTATAAAAACATAAGAAGTCACTCAATTTTTAAATCAATAACAACACTAATAACTTTGACACCAATGTCAATACTTTACTTATAAATCTCCCATTCTTTCAATAATGGAAACACATCGAAACATTGTTGGTCATTGATGGAAATAGTATTTGCCAATGAATGTTTGTTAATTCTCCCCTTATACATCAATGTAAAAGTACGTAGGTGATCTATATCTGACCATTATCCACATAAGAGAATATAATAGGCTATTTATTATTCTAGTTATGGCTAAAAGAAACTGTGATATTCAATCCTTTCTTAAATCTTCAATAATTTTATGTCTACATGATCCCCCTGAGCATTTGAGAAACCAATGGTTGATAACATTCCATCTTCCAATCATATTTTTTCCAATAACAATATTGTATATTTCCAATGTTTTTTCAATGGTTTCTCCACTTTTATGTTTTTTTGTTGTATGGATCTTAAGAGCCAATTTCTAGGAATCTCCCCCTTTGACTGTACTCTTCCTCTAAAATGATATATAATATTGCTAAATTGAATTTTTGTTGAATAAATTGATTATTGTGTCTAGCTTCTTCTCTCCATGTATGAAAATTTTTGGTGTCTTATCCTTTAATCATGCCCCTTTTTAAAAATATTTACTCAACACACATGGTTTTCTCACTCTTTTTCTTTGCTTCTGAGAATCCACAAGGTAATCACTCTCCCTCTCGATATACCAAATTTTTCTCTCACTAACCTTTTGCTGCTCCTCCTAGTCTTGAAACTCCATATAGGTTCACTTTCCGTACTTATATTTGGCATCCTAATAATATAACTATTTTTGACTATGTTAGAAAACTACCCTCTTTTAAAAATAAATCAGTGAGGAGATGAGGGAGATATTACTCCCAACTTTTTTCCTAAGTACTCGAAGGATTCTCTGGCAAGGGGCTTGGTGAATATATAAGCTATTTTTCCTTTCTTAATGTATATTCTAACTTCACAATCTAGTTAGCTACCTATTTTATGAGAAAGTGATATTTTATGTGTATATGTTTGGTTTCTTAGTGAAGAACAAGATTCTTAGATATAATTATTGCAATGGTATTATCACATTTTATGGAAATAGGTTCATCATAAGTTACCTTCATGTCTTAAAGTGTAAACTTCATCCAAAGTATTTGAATGAAACATGTTTAAACTACTATGTACTCGGCTTTAGCAATAGACATTGTGACTAAAGTTTTTTTTTTCTCAACCATACTACCAATGATTTTTCTAGAAATAAGACTCCACCACTTGTGTTATTTATATCATATATACTGCTAGCCCAATCGGCATCTGTGTATATTTTTAATATAATTTTTCTTACCCTTTGGATACTGCAATCCATAGTACATTGTGCCTTTTAAATATATGAAGGTTCTCTTTGCTGCTAACAAGTGGATTTTATTGGGGGATGATTGGTATCTTTCTACTGAACCAACAACTTGAGTTATGTCTGGTCGTGAGGTTTTTATATACAAAAAACTACTAATCATTGATCTGTGCAATTTTTTATTAACTTGTTGTGACTCATCATTTTTGCTTAACTTACATCAAGTGACCATAGGAGTGTTAATGGGGGGACACTCTTCCCTTCAAAAAAATTTCAAAATTTCTTTAATATAATTTCCTTGAGAAATGAACATTCTTTTTGAACTTTTTGTAATTTGTAAACCAAGAAAAACGAGAGTTCTCCAAGCATAGACATATCACATTCAATTTTAATTTTAGCTACAAACTTTTGGCTTAGTGAATATGCATAGCCACAAAAAATTATATCTTCAACATAAACAAAAAAAACCAAAATATTATCATTATCATATTTTATGTATAAAGTGATATCAAATTTCCTTCTTTTAAAGCCTTGTTGTTGTAGGTATTTGTCCAATATAGAATACCATGTCATTGGTGCTTACTTTAAATCATATAATAATTTTTTTAATCTGAATACATCCTCAGGATTGTTTGATAGATGAAGACCTTCACATTACACAATATAAACCTCTTTCTTAAGCTACCCATTCAATAACATTGATTTCACATCTATGTGATACACTATGGAATTTTTATGACAAGAAATGCTAGAAACATTCTAGTTGCTTCTTGTTGGAGAATCCAATATGAAAGCTATGAATTTTATTTCTCCTTAATCTTAATAATTTTTTGTGAAATTTATTTATCTCTGTGTGATCATCATTATATCTTATTCATAAAACAATTAATAGGTGCAAAAACAATAAAGGCAATGGACACAAAAATTACGCTCCAAGCCGGGGAAAAACCCCTCCAAGGGTAAAACCCAGAAAAATATCTTCTCTTCTTATTGAATATTCTTCAAATAAGAAAACCAGGACTTAAACCTCAATACCAAAGCCTCATCCAACACCAAGTCAACCCCTAAGTAGCTCTTCCTATTAGAAAACTATATATTAGAGAACAATGGAACACATAAAATTATGCAGAAATTCAAACACATAAAACATATAAAACAAGAGAGACACAAATATATGTGGCTCACCCAACTTGGGCTACGTCCATGGAGAAACAACCATTCCTTCCTTTAAATTATATAGAAAAATAAATAGACACAACCGACAACACATCCGCAATAATATCCTCTATTCTCTCACACATTCCCCCTTTCTCTTTCTCGCTCAGAATATACACTCAATGGACAACCGCAATAAAAAACCATCATAAGAACTAATGGATTTCCTTCTAGGGAAAAAAACCATAAATTAAACATAATTTATATTGTCAAATCATCCTCCCAATGAACAGCCTAGATTGACTACGAAATTACAATAATTTAGAAGGAAATTTTACATCTATTTTTAGCTTCGGGGATGCTACCATGAACCTCCACTGTCCGGGCTCATAAAGGTCCTCGTCTCCCCTCTGGACCCCCATGACAGTGATCAAACACTGGGAGGAATTGTTTCCCTGCTAATAACAGGGGTCCAACACAACGATACATCTAAATAAAGAAGATAATCATGCTCCACACCCAACAATCTCCCACTTGGAGGCTAATTGTAGAAACTCCACAGTTGCTTTGTTTCATGGATAATGAATCCAATTTGGACCTATTTATTTCTCATATTCATCATCATAATTGAAGACCAATTAAAAATGACAATAAATTGAGTTTCTCCCTGGTAACAACTTTTGTTAACATATCTGGTGGATTCTAGATCGTGTGTATCTTTTCTAGCTTCAAATGTCCATCTTCCAACACTGACCATATGAAATGGTACTTGAGTTGTATGTGTTTAGCCTTATAATGTTAAAATTTGAGCTCTTTTCAAGATGAATGGCACTCTGGCTATCACTATATAACCTTCCCATATCCTGCTTCTTACCCAATTCATCCATAAACCCTTGTAACCAAATCATTTCTTTAGTTGCCCCTGTAGAAGAAACATTCTCTGCTTATGTTGTTGAAAGTGCAAGAAAACTTTGCATTTTTGAAACCCAACTAACAATTGTTCCACCTACAGTAAATAAATGCCCTATAGTGCTCGTCATGTTATCTCCATCACCTTCCATAATTGCATCATCATATCCCTGTAGAAAAATTTTTGAACCACCAAAGCATAATGCTTGATTTGTTTTACCTCTCAAATACATGAAAATCCATTTCACTTCCATCCATTTTTTTTTTCCTAAATTTTTCATTTACCTGCTTACAACTCCCACTACATGTGCAGTATCAGGCCTTGTGCAGACCATTGCAAGCATTAAGCTTCCAACTACTGATGGACATGAAATTTTAGACATATAATCCATTTCGTCTTGGGTCTTGGGGCACATCTCCCTGCTAATTTTGAAATGGTTAGCCAAAGGTGTACTAATTGGCTTTGCATTTTTCATATTAAATATTTCCAACACCTTTTATATGTACTCATTTTGAGACAATGTTAATTTGTGAATTTTCCTGTCTCTAGTTATTATCATACCAAGAATTTGTTTTGCAGCTCCCAAATCCTTCATTGAAAATGAATTTTCCAATTTTCTTTTGAGCACAAGTATTTCCTTCATGTTAGAGCCTCGAATAAACATGTCATCTACATACAATAACAATATAATATAACTTCCATCATTTTTCTTTTTGAGATAAACACAATGATCATAGTGACATCTAATAATACCTTGTTGAGACATAAACCTGTCAAATTTTAGATACCACTGCGTTGGAGCCTATTTTAAGCCATAAAAGATCTTCTTTAACTTGCACACTTATTTTCTTTCCCTTTCACTTCATATCTTGTGGTTTCTGCATGTAGATCTCTTCCTCCAAATATCCATGGAGAAATGTTGTCTTTACATCTAATAGATCAAGATGAAAATCTTTCGTTGCTACAAGAATTAAAATAGTTCTGATTGAAATCATTTTAATAATATGAGAGTATATTTCATCCAAGTTAATATCTTTCTTCTGTGCAAACCCCTTCACCACAATTCTAGCTTTGTACCTCTTTTTTCCCCCATATTCTTCCTTTAACTTGTGAACCCATTTATTCTGCAATGTTGTTTTACCTTCATGCAACCTCACTAGGTCCCAAGTATATTTATGTATTAAGGAATCCATCTCTTCTTTCATGCATAGCTCCCACTTCTTCCTGGTTTCTACCTGCATTCCTTCTTCATAAAATTCGATTTCACCAGAATTAGTCAACAATAAATAATATAATGAAGGATAGTATCGTTCGGGGGGTCTACTTATCTTGGTATATCTTCTCACACCACTTTCAGGCGTTTGAGGTTCCTGTTTATATTGTGGTGGTTGTTGTTATTGTGCCCATTGATTATTATTATTTTCAGGCACCTTTAGTTTTTCTGTGATCTCACCAATAATTGTGCATTACTTATTTTATTTTCCTGTAACTAACCCTTCTACAAGACATTTTAATTGAATATTACATTTGTGTTCCTAAAAATTTTGTGATTTTCATAATCATATAAGCGATAAAAAAATTCATCAACACCATATCCAATAACAATACATTTCTTTGATTTTTCCTCATGCTTTGTTCTATTTCCTTTATTAATATGGACAAAGGCCTCACAACCAAACGACTTTAAAAAAGAGTAGTTTACCTTTTTACATGTTCATGCCTCTTCTACAATACCACCATTTCAGGAAATTGAAGGCCCTATGTTTATTAGATAAATAACAGTATCTACAACATCTACCCAAAATTGTAAAGGAAATCCTGCATGCAATCTCATGCACTTTCCATGCTTCATGATTGTTTTGTTCATCCTTTCTGACACCATTTTCTTGTGGTGCTCCTTGAACTATCTTCTCTCTATGAATTCCTTTCTCTGAAAAATACCTATCAAACTCTTTGTTGAAACACTCACCTCCATTTTCTGGTCTGAGACACTTCAAATTATTTCCCATCACAATCTCAACCAAATATTTCCATTTCTTGAAAGTCTCAAATAAATCAGATTTATTTTTGATACAATAAATCCAAGTTTTTCTAGTTGCATCATCAATAAAAGCAACATAATAATGAGAGCCACCTACATATGATACTTGCTCAAGTCCCCATACATATGTATGCACAAGCTCTAATTTATCGCTCTTATTTTCTTTCCCAACTCTAACAAATATGACTCTCTTATTTTTTCCATAAATACAATTCTCACATAAATACAAATCAATATTCTTCAAAGCTAGCAAAACATTTCTTGAGTGAAGAATATTCATCCACTGATCACTCATGTGTCTGATCCTATGATGCATAATGTTGCATCTACTCCTATGCAGGCTAAAGCATTAACACAATTAGAAATAAAATTGCATAAATACAACGTACCAACCTTTTCTCCTTTTGTTGTTACCATGACTCCTTTAGTGACCTTCCAGGTTTATCTGTAATTTTTTTCACACCGCCTAACTGCCCTATTGAAATCAGATTTTTCTTCATATCTTGAGCATGCCCTACCTTCTTTAATAACCATTTGTTTCCATTTTTCTTTTTTATAAGAAATTTACCCATTCCAACGATTTTACAGGTGTATCATCACCTGGATCAACTTGTCCAAAATATCCTTGAACATAGTCATGAAAATGTTTCTTATAAAGTTTTGCATGGAATGAGGCCCCTGAATCTACCACCTTGGCATCAATAAAATTTTCTAAAGAAAGAATCAAAGCATCTTGTAACACATCACCTCTCAAATTTTCTTCAATATTGTTTTCTTGTTGTGTGTCTCCTTCTTTTCCCTTACGACACTTACAATCTTTCTTTAAGTGTCCTTTCTTACCGCATTTCCAGCACACTATCTCCGATCTAGACTTGGATCTATTTTTCCTTGATTTACTGCGATATCCTCAACTATTTCCTCTTTTCATTTTTCTTCCCTTAGTCTCTACACTCAAAGCAGTAACTAATGTCTCACTAGATATTTTCTGTCACATTTCCTCGCTAAGGATGGCACCGACAACATCATCAAACTTTAAAGTACTAGATCCAGAGAAAAATTTACCAATGGCCATAACTAAACCATTCCAACTTTCTGGAAATTAGCATAGAAATGACAGAGCCCTAACTTCATCATCAAAATTTACCCGTACAGAACTTAACTAAATTTTAACCATATTAAATTCATTTAAATGGTCAACAACAGATCCACCTTCCAACATCTTCATATTAAATAAATGTTTCATAAGAAATACCTTATTGAGGTAGAGGGTTTTTCATATAGTTTCGATAGTGCCATCATTAAAACCTTTGTTGTTTCTTCCTTTGAAATATTGAAGGATACTGATGCCACGTGGCATAGTCGCATTTTTTCAAATACATTTGTAATATTCCAAAATTAGCATGCAACTAATTGGAATATTGATTTTTGTTTTTATCACCTAACAGCTTAATAAATGGGTAAGGATGCCATGGATATTAAAAATATGAATAAAATCCCTCATAATGTGAAAGGGGATAGGCATAAGAGCTGGATTTCATACCCTCATGTGTGATAGAGGACATTTTCATGTGGACAAGGTCAAGTTTGACCAAGTCAACAGTGCTGGCATAGGAGGTGGAGAACACCTGGAGAGACAACGCAGTATGAATGGGAGGAAGATTCCTTGGTGGAGGAAACCCTAATGAGTGGGACACATGGTGAGAGGGCTTCCATTTGTTTAAAAGGAGGGCAAGGCAACCATCGTTATTCATGTTATGTATTATTGATTTTACAGTCTGGAAGACTATTTTGCATTCTCTTGATGTTTAGCAGAGTTGCAGTGTTGCTTAACACAAGGATTTCCTATTTAGGAATTCCTTCTCCTTTAAAGAAAGGCCTCTTGAAGAAGCTTGCTCTTCATTTATCCACATTCAGATTTGGGGCCAAGCATCCTCCTTTCGCTACAGTGTAGTTTCTATTTAGAGTTGGGTTGTGTTGCAGGGTGTTGCAGTGGAGGTTACTCAACACCAGTTCCAGAGCTCATTTTCCAGAGGAGGAAGCCTTCTTTCCTTTAGAGGATCATTCAGGGAGAATCTGGGCTGATTTCACCATATTTGACATTAGGCCAACCATTTTCCATCATCTACAATGCAGTCCCTCTTCTTGATTGAATTATTTTCAGTGAGCATCTGTAGTGAGGGTTGCAGAGATTGTTTGGAGGGAGAGATCTTCAGTGTTAGGATCAACCTTTCACTTGGAAGATCCGTTCAAGGAGGTTTGTTCAGCTTTGTGCATCATATACAACCATCTCCATCCAGCTCTTGAGTTGCAGCTTCTACACAGTCTTGAGACTGCAACTTCGGCATTTTTTCCATTTCAGGAAATCATTTCCGGATTGTCTTGGAATTTAGTTTGGGAGTCTATATCTTCACTCCCAACATTTTTTGGGCCCTATATTTGTATATTAGTGTATTGAAACTTCCTATAATCGGTTCCTCTAATAAAACTGTGTTGTCATAGCCTTGGGAATTTTCTGTGTAGCAGTGTTCCTCATTTTTTCCATGTACATGTTCCTTGAGGCTTGTATTGCCTAGCTTGATTGATTATTTCCTCAAGATATTGTATGCATTTGCTGATATGATATAATATGGTGGATATTTTGATCTTCTTACATCCTATGTGTTGATGTATAACCATGATTTCATTATTATGTCCATGGATTGTTGTAGCTCCAATTTTGGAATATCTTAAGATATTCCCATTATTGTAGATTTTCCCTATTTTGGGATATTACAGTGGTATCAGAGCATAATATTGGCTTAGCCTGTGGATCTCAGCCATGATGCTATCAAGAAAAGAGAAGACGAAGACTCCATTCTTTAGAGGAAATAAGGAGGAGAGGCTCTCAAAGCTTCTTCCTAAATCTGTACAGAGAATTCAAGGAGATATCAAGAAGATTAGAAGGGAGATGTGCATAGAATCTCCAAGAAGGTTTCAATCTAAATAAAAATCTAGAATTTAACATCATGAGTGTGAGCATGCAGCCACAAAAAATTATTCACAGCATGGTCACATGCCCAGAATTTCTATGAGAGAGATGGAAGAATAAGGAATGGCTCAGAGGGAAACTCTTAGTGACTTTTTGCAAGAGTATGAATATCAAAATCAGGAGTTTAGAGATCATATTACTTTTCCATATTTTTGAAAGATCAAGGTTAAGAGAAGAAAGCAGCATGATAGGGGTAGATTCCTTCTATCTAATTTTGATGGTTCACCTACATGTTCAGCCGGAGCTTGGGTGGAAGAACTAGACACCTTTTTGTAGCAGCACCAAATTTTTGAAGATCAAGCCATCAGAGTTGCAGCGGTGCATATTGGAGGTAAGGCCTATGCATGGTGGGTATTTGAGTATTTTTCTTCGAAAAATGAAAATACTTCTTCCTATGCCATTTTTATTAAGACATTGGTGGAAAGGTTTGATGGAAAACTTTCGGCAACACATGTTGTGAAGTTAAACAAACATAAACAAACAAAAACCTTGCATGTGATCCAGAAAACTATAAACTCAAATCCACTTCAAAAACCCATGGATGAGACTGACATCTTGCAGCATACCTTGTTGGAGGAACAACCTCTATCTCATATTCCTAAACAAGAGGGCATGGGTATCTCTTTTTCAAAACAGGATCCAATACTTGGGAGGTTGCCTGTACATGTTGATGAGAAGGAGGGCAACAAAGCTATCATGTCTATAGTTTATCTAGCACCTCATGCAAAGGAAGAGGAAGAGGGAGCTCTTGCTCCAAGTAGAGGGATTCTTCTATCATTACAAGAACTTCCCCAGGATCTCACATGTAGAGATCAAGCACAACTCATGATTTACATGTGCCTTTGAAAGAAGAGTGTGAACCTATGGAGATATAAGGAGGAGATAGGGAGGATTACCAGCATCATGTGATGAGGAGCACACACTCCTGTCTATTTCATGAGTTTTATGCACTTAAGAGGGAGACTGGATTACGAAGTGAGAGTAGGGACAAGTCTGTCCATTGATATATGTAGTATACTCTTGATGAGGATGTCTCATTGCATGGAGACATTTCACCAAGGAGACCACTAGATCAGCAGATGATGAGATATGCTTCAGATTTTGAGGCACCATTCATTTATTTCAAAGGAGTGGAGACCTTGGGAGGTCATTGTACAGCGCTAAGATTCTTGGGTAGACTCAAGGAGGAGAGAGGCATTCTCTCAACATCATCTTTACCCACTCTCATTTCAGATTCTACGTTGTGGCAGAAGTGGCAGGGGAAGGATAGCAGCCTTCCAACTTGCATCTTTGGCATGGGAGATGTAAAAGAAGAGGATGACCATATGAAATATGTTCTTCATGAGAAATCATCAGCGGTGTCACTATGGTGGATAGATCCATATTGGAACTCCCAACTGTTGGTGGAGTATTCCAAGGATCGTTTTGCTTGCATGACATTGACTGATCAGTTGCATGAGGAGGGATATTCAGTCAGAGATGGGGTCATCCAATACCATGGTAGGATCTTCTTATCTAGAGCTTCCAAGCTCAAGGAGAAGTTCCTACAAGTAGCTCATGGAGATTTCCTTTTCAACCACACCTATTCTATGAGAGCATACCACACCATCATGGAGGGGTATTTTTGGGAAGGATTTGAGGAGGAGATATATTAGCATTTGAGGAGATGCATGGATCATGTAGAGGTGAAGGAGATACATAAATCTTTGGAAGAGTTAGCACAACCACCTCTTTTCTCCTTGAAGACGAGAGAAGACTCATCTATGAGCCACTCCATTTGTATGAGAAATGTATATGGTAAAGGTATTGTTTGGTTGTATAATGATTGATATAATGAAGATGTGCATTCCTTAACCATATATGTGAAGGATATTTCTCAAGGAAGGAACATTCTTCCTTCTAGACTTCATGGCCTACTTGAGGCCATAAGGAGTATTGGTGATGGCCACTCCCTAGGAGGACTTGAGGAGATTGCATCTTTTGCAAAGCATGCTCACTTTGCACCATACACCATACACTTCCTCCAAATTTGTGAGGAGATTGGGGCAGCAAGAAAGTGGTGGGGAAGCCACCCATCATTTCATTTTTTATTGAAATTGAGAGTAAAATTGCGTTGGCTACATTTGAGCGACCATTTTCCTTCTCCCTTGCTTCATATGGCAGCTAGCATGATTCTAATTGTAGTTCCTTATGTTGATGTTGTTCTTATTTTTATTGGGAGCATGATCGGGGAAGTGGCACATTGGTTGGATGTGTCTCTTAGGGGATAGATTTCCCACATTTTTTTCATTGCATGTTCTAATGGGAGCATGAGAGGTGATATGGCCACCACATCCAGATTCCAAACATTTGTTATTTCATGAGGTGGGCCATGGGATTGATTGGATGCCATATGATGGTGATTTCCAGCTCATCATATATGGAAGGATTTGTATCAGCATGTTTCATAACATTGGAGAGGAGATCCTTGAAGAACTATTCTTCTTCTTGCCACTTGATGGAAAATTTATTGCATCCCAAGATCAGAAAACACTCTACACTTATCATAAGTGGAGAGGAGGACAGCATGGGGGAGGCTATTTTTCTGCCATGTTCAGATTTTCAGCCCACCTACATTGCAGGAGCTCGAGGTGGAAGACGATTTTTAGGAGTTGCCATGTTGGAAGGTAACTCACTATGTATGGATGATTTCTTGGGGATGGAGGATCCACTGTAATGTTTCGAAATGGAAATCAACAGCTTTTACACCACTGAAATGTTCCTTTTGTCGAAAATAAGAACAAGGCTATGTTATAGATGGAATGAGAGGGATTTTACCATTTATGTCACCTCTAAGGAGAAGATGAGAATCGGAGGCTATCTGGCCCTTTCTCAGGATCTGCCTATAGCTATGTAAATATTTCTTCCTTAGGAAGAGATTTCTCAAAAGGATGAGCTATAGCAACATCTGAACTCTAAAAAGTAGCAGCAACAATGAAATATTTACTCATAAATGTGAGAAGAGTGCAAAACTGATATATAATCTGTAGCAGCAAATGATATACAAAATCCTTGAGGAAAAGACCTCTCAAGGTGGGCTCAAATCAGCCTCAAGGGAAAATGTACATGAAATGGAGAAACACTCTGCTACATAACCCAACAACTCTATAACTGCGCAGTATATAAGGGAAAATGACTGTAGACTAAAATATACAATATGATATGACAATATGAGCTCAAATAAAGAAGGGGGAGCAAGATCTCAACCCCATGAAACAATAATACAATAATCATCTAAGGGATTGGCTAAAATACATAAAACAAAAAAATGTCGGAGTTGCAGTGTAGCAGTTGCAACTCAAATACAATACAACATAGGAGAAGGAAGTAGATGCTGCAATAAACAATGATACATCCTCCAATGATCTCCAAAGGGAAAGGCTGCTCCTCTCACTGAAGATTGCACTCTCTAGTGCACAATGTAAACCCCTTGTGCATGCCTCCTCTGAAGATAACGCTATAAGGGAAAGAGACTGCACTAGGCTTGAGAAGAAACATATGGCCCAATTCCAAAATCTGTAATAGATCTCCAGATATCTCCTTTACTAATCTCGTAGAGAAATAGTGAGCTCATTCTCCACAAAACTAGCTCCGGAAATGGGTGGTGGTGAATCCTCACTACTACCTCCAGCAACTCCAATGAATCTGCCCAACCGAAATGTTCTAGCTGAAATAGATGGCTTTGGCCTCAAGCCTGGATGTGAGGAAGATGAAGAATAGATCCTCCAAGGCCTCCCAAGGAAGAGAAGGAAACTCCTGAACATGAATCCCCCTTGTGCTGAGCAGCACAAGCTATCTCAGTTCAAAAACTGAAGAGAGCTGCAATTCGAAATTCTCAAGCATAATGAATAATGCCTCTCCTTCACATTTTTATGCAAGGAATGCTTCCTTGCCATGGAACCCACCCATTAGGGTTTCTCTCATCCTCTATTTTCCCTCCATTCAAAACTGCGCAGTCTTCTTGAGCCAGTTTCTCCTCTTAGCCACATTGTTGACTTGGTCAACCATGGCCTAGTTTACTTGCTTTTGGCCCTTTTCACACTAGGGACTGCAAAATTTAGCCACTTAAGTGACTCATGCACCTTAGGAGAGTTTTATTTTGCTGCTACATGGGCTCCCTTGCCCATTTTATTCCCTTTTATTAAAACAAAGGAAAAATTAATGTTCTGATTATCACAGTGAAAAATTTGGAACATTACAGTACTCCCCTCCCAAAGATTGCTTTTCCTCAAGCAAGTGCAAGGGTAGAACTGAAAAATATCCTCCACTCAAGGCATGGAGTCTAAAATATCCTCATGTAGATCCTCCATCCCCCAAGCAATCAACCAAGCAAAATGAGTTACTCTCCCACTGAGCAACTTCTAAAAATCATCCTCCACCTTGGGCTCCTATAGAATGGGTGGGCTGAAATGCTGAACATGGTAAGCTCCATAGCCTGCCCCAGGGTATCATCTTCTCCACCTATGATAAGTGTGGAGTGAAAGCTGAACTTGGGCTGCAATATTGTTGCCTTCAAGAGGCAAGATGAAGTCTAGATCCCCAAGGATCTCTCCTCCAACGTTGCAAATAAAGCTGGCCCAAATCATCTCATATGTGATGAGTTGGAACTCATAATCATATGAAATCCAAAAAATCATATGGTTCACTTCATGGAACAACAAATGGCTGAACATGGTGAGCATATCATCTCCCGTACTCCCCTTGGAGCATGAGCTACAAAAACAATGGAGGTCTTCTCTCCCAAAGGGCACATCCACCCCATGAGTCTCTCCCTCCTCTTGATACAGATGGGGCTGCTATAGATATATGGCTGAAACATAACGGCCTTAAAAAGAGAGCCAAGCTATCCCATCAAACATATAAACCATGAAATGCCTCCTCCAAAAATTCAGACTCTCTAAATAGCTCCTCCCACATGAAGGAAAGAGGTGAAGCTTGGCAATCATGGGATGCCCATTGTTTCCCCTGAAACATACAACATGTAAAATAGGGAGAATCATACTCCCAATGGGCATCTTCAACTCATGTCCCACTTCCAAAACAAAGCTTCCCATGTACCAATAAAAATCTAAAATGCATGGAACCAAGAACCAATTGAAGCAAGTTGTCACATGACAACCAGAAAGCGGATCATTGTTCCACCAATGGAACCTTTGCAATGCACTCCTTGCCTGCATCAAAATAGAAAGTAACAAGTGCTTTCCCAGCCACGTTTTTGCTGCCACAATCATCTCAAAAGATGTATACATGAAAGTACAAAATGGTGTAATTGGTGCACACCGAAAATCATGTGGCTTTCCCCCACAATCCACTGCTAAAATAGCCATCATATTTGTTGCAATAGACCATGAGAATAACAAAAAATAGTGTACAAGAAGGAAAGATAATTCTTGATATAATATTCTTCTCAGAAAAAAAAGAGAGTTTCGAACATAAAGCAAATGATTACCTCCCTCATCATGTACTTGGGTCTTTAAGTTGAAATGGCTCAAATGAAAACTCTCCCTTACTGCAATAGAGTAGGGAACTGGTTGTGATAACCATGTCATCATCTCTTGGGCTATGCATCTAGCCATATGCTGATATACATCCATTAGGATGCCCTCCCAAGTGGACTCCTCCATCAGTAGATAGTATGCATGAGAATACATGGAAAAAGAATCCAAAGTTGCTGCATGTATGTGTCTCTTCCTGTTCTTGTGAGCCCAAGCCAAGAAGATCAAAACATAGCAAGGGATGCTTCCATCCATTACTTCCTCATCCTCATCTCCTACATGCCTCCGAAATACATCACTTGTGAAGTGGTTTTGAGGACACGCCAACAGGTAATCCAAGCTCTTAAGTGACAGTGCTGCTGGCCTTTGGAGTAGGGCCAATGTCATCTCAAAGCTCCCCTCTTTGACATGAATCTTACCAAAGACTCCTCCCATCATGTTGCTGCAAATTTAGAGCCCCTCCCATGAAGAAAGTGTTGCTTGGGCATCCAAGATCAAAGAGAAATCCCCTTTCACCATGCTAGTGCCTCCTCTTGCTCCCGCAACATCCAAACAAAATCTGAGCAACAAGAATGTTTGCTGCTACTCCATACTCCCACCATACCAAATGTGAGATGGGAACTGATGAATGGTAAAAATAATTTCATCCCATCATAATTCACCAATGCTACTTTCTGCTCCATGGTGTAAGTATCCTGCCATCTCCTCTTCCCTCTCAAATCCCATGAAAAGGAATAGGTCACATGTTTTCCAAAATCCCTCAAGAGAAACCAACGCATCATGGCTTCTTTCTCCCCTGTGTCATAGATTTGAAAGAGGCTCACTATCCTCTTTCCTCCCATCCACATACACTCAGTCCCATGTGGATGGATCTCGTGATTCTGCATCTTGGTATCCCTCCAATGAGGTCTACCATCATCTCAGAACAGAGTTTTTCCTTTGCATTTCATTGGACATTGAAATGCAATCTTCTCCTCCATGATACATATCTAGAACCCCATTCTCCTATGTGGTGCATGAATCATCAATGGTGTATGAGAATGATGGCACAGTGCAGCGACAGTCTTCTACTCAAGATAGTCAACTTGCAATGGTATGCAACTCCTCATAGAAGGTATTGAATCAACATAAAATGTAAACTTGTGCATATCTCTATGAAGTTTTGGGGAGTATAATGTGGCTGCTAGTTTCTCTTCCCCAAATGTGTTGGCTACCCCAAATAATGAAGATGGAGGCTACTCCTCCATGAATGTGACAGTGCTGGCATGTGCCCTCTCTTTTGGTGGTGAGGTCTCCTCCCTCTTTTGGCCAAATTTTCTGATCAATGTCTGAGAAAAATAAGCAAGAGTAGAAACCCTTGCATGCCTCTCATGGCTGACCAATGACATCTTTGCTTCTCCCTCAAGATGCAGCATTGCAATTTCTATAATCTCTCTCTCTACTATAGGATGTAGCAGGAAGAAAGCCTCTAGCTTCTTCATCCAAGCCTTTGCTGCACATGTGGGTGACCCATCAAAAGTAGACAATAGAAATCTATCGCCCTTCATCCTCCAATGAATGTGGGGTCTTCTTTCCTCTTTCTGCTGAAAAAAGTGTGAAAAGGATAGAGTCTCTTGGAATACTCTATGGTTTGCTCCATATTCAACAAGATACTCACTTAGAATTTCAAATTCCAAGTGCTCTTCATGCTTTTTCTCTGCTTTTCTGTGAGAATAGGAAGTGCATGGTCCTTCCTCTTCTCCTTTCTCTATCTCCTCAACCTCCTTGGAGAGGTTCTTGCTGGATCTGAAAACTGATGAGATCAATCTCCTCCTTTTCATCATCTTGACCTCTTCTTCTTTGAAATTCTAACTTCACGGGCTGATCCAAGTTCAAAGCTCTGATACCACTGTAATGTTCTAAAATGGAAATCAGCAGCTTTTACACCACTGAAATGTTCCTTTTGCCAGAAATAAGAACAAGGCTATGCCAGAGATGGACTAAGAGGGCTTTTACCAGTTATGTCACCTCTAAGGAGAGGATGAGAACTGAAGGCTATCTGGCCCTTTCTCAGGCTCTGCCTATAGCTATGTAAATATTTCTTCCTCAGGAAGATCTTGCTCAAAAGGACGAGCTACAACAACATCTGAACTCTAACAAGCAGCAAAAACAATGAAATATTTTCTCATAAATGTGAGAAGAGTTCAAAACTGATATATAATCTGTAGCAGCAAATGATATACAAAATCCTTGAGGAAAATACCTCTCAAGGTGGGCTCAAATCAACCTCAAGGGAAAATGTACATGAAATGGAGAAACACTTTGCTACATAACCCAACAACTCTATAACTGCACAGTCTATAAGGGAAAATGACTGTAGACTAAAATATACAATATGATATGACAATATGAGCTCAAATAAAGAACGGGGAGCAAGATCTCAACCCCATGAAACAATAACACAACAATCCTCTAAGGGATTGGCTAAAATACATAAAACAGAAAAATGTCGGAGTTGTAGTGTAGTAGCTGCAACTTAGATACAATACAACATAGGAGAATGAAGTAGATGTTGAAATAAACAATGATACCTCCTCCAATTATCTCCAAAGTGAAAGGCTTCTCCTCTCACTGAAGATTTCCTCTCTAGTGCACAATGTAAACCCCTTATGCATGGCTCCTTTGAAGATAACATTGTAAGGGAAAGAGAATGCACTGGGCTTGAGAAGAAACATATGGCCCAATGCCAAAATCTACAATAGAGCTCCGAATATCCCCTTTTCTAATATCCTAGAGAAAGAGTGAGCTCCTTCTCCACAAAAATAGCTCCGGAAATGGGTGGTGGTGAATCCTCACTGCTACCTCCAGCAACTCCAATGAATCTACCCAACAGAAACACTGTAGCTAAAAGAGATGGATTTGGCCTCAAGCCTTGATGTGAGGAAGATGAAGAACAACTCCTCGAAGGCCTCCCAAGGAAGAGAAGGAAACTCCTAAACAGGAATCCCCCTTATGCTAAGCAGCACAAGCTATCTCAGTTCAACAACTGAAGAGAGCTGAAATTAAAAATTCTCAAGCATATGAACAATGCCTCTCCTTCACCTTTTAATACAAGGAATGCTTCCTTGCCATGGACCCTACCCATTACGGTTTCTCTCATCCTCTATTTTCCCTCCATTCAAAACTGCGCAGTCTTTTTGAGCAAGCTTCTCCTCTTAGTCACGTTGTTGACTTGGTCAAACATGGCCTAGTTTACTTGCTTTTGGTCCTTTTCACACTAGGGAATGCCTTAAGTGACTCATGCACCTTAGGAGAGTTTTATTTCGCTGCTACATGGGCTCCCTTACCCATTTTATTCCCTTTTATTAAAACAAAGGAAAAATTAATGTTACAATTATCATAGTTAAAAATTTGCAACATTACATCCACATGTGAATGATAATTCCCAATTCATTTCAGATCCCATGCCTCAAGGGGAAATCTGGACATCGCCTTATTGCCTTCTTAAGTACTCTAGTTTTTCATGATGATAGCTATTTAGCAAACTTACATACTTGGGAAGGGAAATATGGAGATTTATTGATGAGACAACATCTCATTCTTTGGAGGAGCAGATCACATGTGGATGCTACAGCAGGTGGAGGGGAAACTTCTCAATTCTATCCTTGCAATTGCTTGAGGACAAGAAACATTTGGGAGGGGAGGACTGTAATATTCCAAAATTATCATGCAGCTAATTGGAATATTGATTTTTGTTTTTATCACCTAGCAGCTTAATAAATGGGTAAGGATGCCCATGCATATTAAAAATATGAATAAAATCCCTCATAATGTGAAAGGGGATAGTCATAAGAGCTGGATTTCACACCCTCTTGTGTGAAAGAGGACATTTTCATGTGGACAAGGTCAAGTTTGACCAAGTCAACAGTGCTGGGATAGGAGGTGGAGAACACTTGGAGAGACGACACAATATGAATGGGAGGAATATTCCTTGGTGCAGGAAACCATAATGAGTGGGAACCATGGTGAGAGGGCTTCTACTTGTTTAAAAGGAGGGCAAGGCAACCATTGTTATTCATGTTATGTAATATTGATTTTATGGTCTCGAAGACTATTTTTCATTCTCTTGTTGTTTAGTAGAGTTGCAGTGCTGCTTAGCACAAGGATTTCCTGTTTAGGAATTCCTTCTCCTTTCAAGAGAGGCCTCTTGAAGGATATTTCTCTTCATTTATCCACATTCATGCTTGGGGCCAAGCATCCTCCTTCAACTATAGCACATTTTCTGTTTAGAGCTGGGTTGTGTGGCAGGGTGTTGCAGTGGAGGTTACTCAACACCACTTCTAGAGCTCATTTTTCAGAGGAGGAAGCCTTCTTTCCTTTGGAGGATTAGTGAGGGAGCATCTAGGCTGATTTTAGCATATTTTTCATCAGGCCAACCATTTTTCATCATCTATAGCACAGTCCCTCTCCCTGACTGCGTTATTTTGAGTGAGAATCTACAGTCTTAAGACCAACCTTTCACTAGGAAGATCCATTGGAGGAGGTTTGTTCAGCTTGTGCACCATATACAGCCATCTCCATCCAGTTCTTGAGTTGTAGCTAATACTCAGTCTTGAGACTGCAACTCTGGCATTTTTTCCATTTCAGGAAATCCCTTTCGGATTGTCTTGTAATTCAGTTTGGGAGTCTATATCTTGACTCCCAACATTTTTTGGCCCCTATATTTGTATATTTGTGTATTGATACTTCCCAACAGCATTTCCTCTAATAAAACTGTGCCGTCATAGCCTTGGGCATTTTTTGTGTAGAAGTGTTCTTCATTTTCTCCGTGTACATGTTTCTTGAGGCTTGAATTGCCTAGCTTGAGTGATTTTTTCCTCAAGTTCTTATATGCATTTGTTGCTATGATCTAATATGGTGGCTATTTGGATCTTCTTACATCCTATGTGTGGATGTATTACTGCTATTTCATTATTATGTTCATGGATTGCAGTAGCTCCAATTTTGGAATATCATAAGATATTCCCATTATTGTAGATTTTCCCTATTTTGGGATATTACAAAATTTATGTCAATAATCTCCCATTCTGCCTTTGTCATACTTGATGGCTTCTTTGTTTTTCCGCTGAATGGTAGGTAAATATATTTATGATATAGATAATCTTCCATCTGCATGTTCCACAATAGGTATTTTTGGCTATCAAATTTCTCGACCCTAAACCTACCGTCTTCTACCATTGCTCGCACTCAAAATATGAACCCATGTTTACTGTGAGTTTATGAGCCAAATACACTTTCGGATTTGAGACCAATTATTAGAAAATTATATATTACAAAGAAATAGAACACATATAATTATGTGGAAATACAAACACATAAAACAAATAAACCAAGAGAGACACAGATATATGTCATTCACCCAACTTGGGCTGCCTCCATGGAGAATCATCTAGTCATTCCTTTATGTTATCCAAAAAAATGAAGAGAGACAACCTACATTAGATCCATTGTAATATCCTTTACTCTCTCACACAATACCCGTTTCTCTTTCTTGCTCAGAATATACACTCAATGCACAACCACAATACAATACCCTCATATGAATCTTGGGGTTGCATTCTAGGGAAAAAAAACCTAAATTAAACATAAATTCTACCATAAGATCATCCGCCCGATGAACGACCCAGATTGACTACGAAATGATAATATTTACTAGGAAATTTTACATCTTTTTCTGGCTTCGGGGTCACTTCCCCTAGACACCAACTAGGCAGGGGCTCCTAAAGGTCACCATCGCCCCACCTTAGAACCCCGTGACAATGATCAAACGACAAGAGTTTTTGCCTCCCCATTAATAAAATGGATCCAACACGGTGATACATTTAAATAAATAAGATAATCAGGCTCCACACACAACACTTCTAATTTTATCAATGTATAACCGAGTCAATAGGAGTCAAACCCTTCCATACCAACACCAAACTCATATTTTCAGACCCCAACTTCAATATTTTGGACATGAGGTAGGTTTTCCACTTCAACCCGTGCAATAGATCATAATCTATACATGCATGAGAGAAACCTAGGGAAACCATTGACCAAAAAATCAATTTTCCTTGGTCTTGGCTTCAACTTCTCTTCTCCTTACCTTTCTTGTCTTCCTTCTTGTATTTCGCACCTCAAATCAAACTTTTGATTGTATATGAAACCATTTTTTTTCAAATAAGTTCAAATAGCTTCTATTTATATCATCTATGTAGATTGACTAAACCTCTTTGGGCTGAATTGTCTCTCGTGAGGCATACTTGTGCTAGGAGGCTTATTTTGATTGTCTTGACTCGAAATAAATTATTTTACATGGTATAACTTTCCCATATGGGTCTTATATACATGACATTGAATCTCTTGACTCATGAAAATAAATATTATGACACGAAAAACCATAGAAGCATGAAGAACATGCTTTACCTAGAAGACCAATCAAAAGGATAATGAAATGCATGCTCTAAGATAATAATTTTTCTTTCTTATTTTTCTTATTACATAAGATATACATATTGACATGAGTAAAATTGAAATTATGAAGACTGAAACTAGTTACATTTTCCAACGCTCCCTCTTGACTTTGGAGGTATTCATAATTGCACACCCTAGTACACAGTTATTCTCAAACTGAAGAGTTTTCATAAGAAGATTCGAATTGGTAAGCCATATTTAAGCATCAACAACATGACCAAAAATTTTCAACATAGTAAGGCCTTAAATTTGAAAATATCTTTCGTATACAAGAGAATAATGTTGGGAGGTTTTACATGAGACACCACACTACCTCTACAAAGAACATACCCCATCCAAATGTTCATTAGGTATGTCTTTTTACGACTATTATTATCTTGGACTTCCAGTCCTCAAAGAATGTTGGTCCTCTTTAACCACTCTTGTCTTGGATAAATATCTAATCCTAAAAGTGTTTGTCCATTTCCTATATTGGATTTTTATATCCTCAAGGAGATCACCAATTCTTATCCAATCCTCCATTCTCCATTCTCCCTCCATGGCCTTCACTTAGACTTATGGCTACCAGTGTTGGTTAAGTGCATGAAAAGTGGAGAGAGTAAAAATGTGATTTTCATCATCACTTCCTCTCAACTAAAGATTAGATCCCCATTCCCTCTTGAATAGGGAATAGGTCCTTGCTCCTATTTTAGGAGACTTCTTTACTCCCTCTAAAATATAGAAGAGATTCCAGAATTCATTTTAATTTGGGAAGTCATCACCATAGGATTTAGAGTTGTCTTCATACATGCATCAAATTTCAATTCTTTATGGAGATATTTGCATGGCTTCCTCTTTCCTATGCATCTCATTATATCGATATTTCTTCCTTTCAGTCTATCAAGGAGCCATCTTCTTTCTTCAATCTGTGATAGAGTCTAGGACATGAACTTTGCACATATTTTTCCTCCAATCATCATAACTAAAGGAATTATGTTTATCCTTGTCAAACTTCAAGATAATCATAGCTCCCTCATGAATGTGATCTTTTTTAATGAAGATGAGCATCATGGCTATCCCCTTACACTCCTACCTTTTCAATCCCAAGGTGATGATGTGAACATCTTCACCCCATGACCTTCCAAGAAATGTCAAGACCATATACTCAATTTATATGTTCATTAATGTAATATCCCAAAATGGGAAAGACGGGAATATAGAACATATGCATAATTCTAGCTACGGTAAAATAAGAATAAAACCATGTAGAACTAGAAAATTATAGAATACATCAAGATGTCATACATGTGTAGAAAAATTTGAGACATATCATTATATATCAACATAAAATGAATATACACAGTGCTCCAAAAAGGGATGCACTCAAGATATCAAAAGATGGTTGAAACAACTCTACTGAAAACTAGCACTGGAAAGTAAAAATTGTTGTTGTAGTTGGAAACTACTATTTTTGGGAAGAATAAATATGTGCAGGAGGTTATTGGAGTGCTCAGAAAGATCCGTAATTTTCACCATGGACTATGATAATAAAACCCAAAAAATCCCAAAAATGGTTTGGCTAGATTTTGAGTTGGGAATTTTGACCATTTTTGGGTTGCACAGTACACCCCTGTTGACTGGGTTACGCAATCTCTAGAGAAAACTACTGATATGGGGATAAAATAATGGTATATATACTACCATAGCACCCATTCAGATCAATAACTGAAGATTTTTTCCCTTCTCCTGATCCCAGGCCGAGGAACTTGAGATCTAGCTCCTCCATTGAATATGAAACTATTATATGCACAACTGCTTGGAAATACTGCATTGTCTAGGAAGGCTGATTATGTGGTTTGCTGATAGATAATACAATTTTTATACTAGGCTTCTGAAGTGATCCCTGGAGTCAAGAATTAATCTCTCTCAGGATTCCAAGTTGAGTTTCTTGGAACTTCCTCTTCTCCTCAAACCCTCACTGCGGAATTTTGCAGATCCTGTAGGAAATGTTGCTACATAAGAGAACAGATGGATGGCATGATGCCAGATATGAAAATGAAACTCCTGAAATAATGTAATTGATCCATAGTTTGAAGGGTTGATCCCTCCATAGGTTTCTCAGCTAAAGTACTAAAAATAACCTTCCATCTCTCAAACCCAAGATTAGGAATGCATAATTCCTGAAGTGGGAAGAGGATATGAGAGTGGTTTAAAGTGGAATTGATTTTTGGATGATGAATGCTACCCAAGAAAATCTTCCCACATTAGGCACTTAAATTTCCCCATGGGTATGGGTGGGATTCCCTCTCGGGAACACCCATTGCTAAACAACATAGCAGACTTAGCTAAATAGTTGAAGCATGCAAAGAAATGTCTTACCATGCACAACAATAAAAATACAGACTCCCCTCCTTTTTTGCCCTCATCTTCCTTTTATGGTTGTGAGCCTTCCCTATCCTTTTCCCACCTCATAACTACGCTGCACATGTGTCCACTAGCCACCATAAATACTGCGCTGCCCTCCATGATCTCCATCAATGCTGGAATTATTCTCCACTTCCTCCATCATCTCTGCAATTTCTTCTCCACTATCTCCATCATATTTTATTTATTCCTCCATTATATCCATCATCTTCCTCATTAATTCTCTATGACCTCCACTCTTTTCTCATTATTATGCTGCTTCAGTACACCATAATACTACTCCACTACTCAATTAACCCACATTCCACTATAGAAGTGGATTTTATTCGTCTACTAGGTTTATGGGTCCCTCCACCCTTTTATTTACTTAACTAAATAAGAAAAGTAAGAACTCTAATATTCGAATTAGGTGATGGAAAATGTGTAATATTATAGTCCTCCTCGCAAAAATGTTTATTGTCCTCAAGCAATTGCAAAAGTGGATGCTACAGAAATCCATCTCCCTCCCAAGTGGAATCCTCATATGGAAGGCTTCCCCATATGCTCCAATGTGTTATGAATGCCCAAATCCTTAGTTGAATCTCTAGAATGTCTAGAATGGCCTCCAACTATGTAGCTAGATGCCTCTTCTCATCAATGAGTACCCACGTGGTAACCATATGATGTCCAAGAGCCTCTTCTCTGCATGAGATATGTGAAGTGTAGTTGTTCCTTTCCCAAGTGGAAAATCCCAACTCATAAAATATCTCTCCAACCCATGTGACATGGAGTAGGTTGTCACTCGCCATGCTTCAATGCTTGGCCTTGGTAGTCTTTCTTGCACTAAAAATCATCTCAACACTGTGCAAAGTAGTAAATAGAGACATATGGATTGACATGTGAAATTTCAAACCAAACTCTCCCAATAATAGCCATCGTAGAAATTTATCCTTCTGCCACACCACCTCATCATCATACCAAGTATGGTGGCCATACTCTCCTAACAAAATCAAATGCAGCAAGGCTTCCTGTTGCCATTCCACATCACCATTATGCAAGGTACGGGATAAGGTAAATCCATATTCTCCCAAGAGTAACCAACGCGACAATGACTGTAGCTGTTGCATCCCATCACTATTGTACAAGGTTGGAAACAGTGATATACTAATGGAAATATAAAATTCAATGGCGCGGCCATACTCCCCCAAGATTAGCCAGCGTAACCATGCCTCTTGTTGTTGCATCACCTCAATACTGTGCAAGGCATGGAACATACCAATCTGAAATGTTAGGTGGTAACCATACTCACCCAAGAGCAACTAGTGAATATATGCTTCCTGTTGTCCTATGTCAGAGATCTTCCAGTAGCTTTTCAACCACTTTCTCATCATCTCCATTCATTCATCCAACTGTGGGTGATGACTCATATCATACACCAGCTTAGTATCCACCTAATGTAGAAGCTCTCGCCAAAAAATTCTCATACAATAATTGTCCCCATCACTATCTATGGCCTTGGGAAGACCATGAAGCATGAAGACATCTCAGAAAGATAATCCGATCATGGATGAAGAGATGTACTGTGTAAAAATGTTGAAGCAATGTGCATACGTCGAAAATGGAACAATGTCGACTATAACATCCTCCACAATCTGATGACAATATTTTCACTCCATGTTATGTTGAAGTGCATCCTCCTTAAGGTCTCTCCATGAGAACCTATCTCCGATGTCCAGGTAGAACCTATGAGGTTCTGAATATGCTGCATGTAGAAAATTCAATTTGAGTTGTGAGGTTCTCATCAATAAGACTCTGTCTTGATAACGAAATATGTAATCCATTACATGATGTCTACCATCTACCATCTGCCCATCCAATGCTTCATAAGTGTAGCAATCATCAAAATTCTCAAATCATAACTGGGCCCTCAAATCATCACTACTCCTAAGCGACAGCGCTGCTGATCTCCATGATGGTCTATCTGATGTCCCATGGCCATAATCAATGCTAAAATCATAGTCTTGCATTGTACTGATTAGGACTATGCTCATCTTATCCTCCAAAAATCTACACTCCAAGACAAATTTTTATGTTAAACTCAACAATGAAAAACTAGGATGGCTATATATCTCCTCCTTGAATAGATCAAGGGTCCTCTGCACAGTGATAGTTTATTGATCCAAATCAGCAAGGTGCTCTAATCCTCGGTTATGCAGTTTCCCTGATGGCATGACCCCACAAATATCAAGCTAGGTGCTGAAATAATATGTGATGGAAATGTTTCCAAACCTTGGATCAGTTGATAGTTGGGAACATCTTGAAAATCTACAAAATTTCCTCCATCTAGTGCAATAGCTTCTCTAACTTCTAGTGATGGTGATGGCTACTCCTATACTGCTACACCAGTGCTGATATCTGCCTACACTTCCTCATGCATCTGGTGAATCATGCATGGGACTATCAATGTCAAGATATCAAGACCGTCTTCCAAATATGAAAGTTCTCCTTCTCCTGATGCAAGTACATATGTAGCTGGTGGCGGTGGTAGTTACTCCTTTTTTGGAGTGGTAGTGCTGGCATCTTCTCTTTGCTCCTGATATATTGCCTCATCAATGTCGGGAAATGTCTCTGTGGAAAGTTTCTCCGGTTTTATTCTATTAAACTTCTTTACCACCATTTGAATGAAGTATGCATAAGCATTCACTCTTGCATATTTCATATGCATAAACCACCAATCCTTTGCTTGCAGCACTGTAATATCAACAACCTCTCTTTCCGCTACTAGGTGTAGCTAGAATAATGAATCTAACTCCTTCCTCTAAGCTTTTGATGTGCTTGTGGATGACCCATCGAATGTAGACAAGAAGAATCTATTCTATACATGCCTTCTTCTTATATTACTGTTGCAGGATCTATGTTCTTCTTTGATCTGGAAAAAATATTTGAGAATTAGATTCTCCTTGAATGCTCCAGATAGAGATTATTACTCTACAAGATAATTGTTGAAAGTCTCATGCTCCAAGTATCATACATCTCTAAGCCATTCACCTTCTTTTGCAAAAAAAGTCGACATAGTAGAGTGTTGTGGAGCTCTCTACATTGTCACTTTCTTCTGTTGCTGATAGGAAGTGGTTGGACCTTCCTCATTCTGAAACCTTCTCGAGGTTCCTTTTTTCCTCTCCCTTCTCATTTCTTTGACCTTCTTCTAGAGATCCTACATAGATCTAAAAAGAAGTGTGGAAAAACATAATCCTTCCGTCATTGTAAATATCTACCTTCTTCTTATTCTTCTGATGTCGTGAGATGTATTTCCCACAAGCTAAGAAAAATATCATGCTCTGATACCATTGTAATATTCAAAAATGGGAAAGACAGGAATATAGAACATATGCACAATTCCAAATATGGTAAAATAAGAATAAAACCATGTAGAACTGGAAAATGTTGAAATACATCAAGACATCATACATATGAGCATAAAAACCTAATCCATATTGTTATGTATCAACAACAAATGAATATACAAAGTGATCCAAATAGGGATGCACTCAAGCCATCAAAATATGGTTGAAACAACTCTACTGAAAACTAGCACTGGAAAGTAAAAATTGTTACTATTGCTGGAAACTATTTTTGCTGGGAAGAAGATCTATGTGTGAGAGGCCGCTGGAGTGCTCATAAATATTCAATAGTTTAACCACAGACTCTACTTGAAAAACCCAGAAAACCCAGAAATGGTTTGGCCAGTTTTTGGGTTTGGAATTTCAGCCCCTTTTAGGTTGCACACTACAACACTGTTGGATATGTTACGCAATCCTTGGAGACAACTGCTGATATGTGGCTAAAAGAATGATCTATCTGCTACAATAACACACACTAAGCTCAATAACTGAAGGGTTGGTCCCTTATCCTGATCCCTAGCTGAGGAACTTAAGATATAGCTCCTCTACTGAATATGCAGTTGTTGCATGCACAACTGCTGGGAAATACTACGCTGTCTAAGAGGGATGATGATGTGGTCTACTGATAAATATTACAATTCTGATTTGAGGCTGCTGAAGTGCTCCCCAGAGTGATGGATTAATCCCTCATGGGATTCCAAGCTGAGTTGCTTGGAACTTCCTTTTCTCCTCAAACCCTCACTACAGAAGTGCAAAATTCCTGCAGGAAATGTTTTTGCATAGGAGAATAGATGGATGGCCTAATGCTAGATATGAAAATGAAACTCCCGAAAGACTTCAATAGATCCACAGTGTGAAGGGATGATCCATCAACAGGTTTCGCCGCTGAAGTACTGCGAAAAAACTTCCATCTCTCAAACCCAAGTTCAGGAATTCATAATTCCTATAGATGGAAGTGGAAATGAGAGTGTTTGAAAGTGACACTGATTTCTAGATGATGTATGCTGCCCAATAAAATCTTCCTAGAATAGGAACTTGAATTCCCCCTTGGGTAAGGGTGGGATTGTCGCTCGGGAACACCCGGTGCTTAACAACACAGCAAACATAGCTAAACAACTAAAGCATGAAAATAAATGGCATACTACACTCAACAATAAAAATCCAAACTCCCCTCCTTTGTAGCCCTCATCTTCCTTTTATGGTTGTGAGCCTTCGCTAGCCTTGGCCCACCTCATAAATAAACTTCACATGTGGCCACTAGGCTCCATAAAGACCGAGTTGTCCTCCATGATCTCCATCACTGCTGCAATTATTCTCCATGATAGGGCCTTATAATAATAGGATTCATAATTTTGAATTGAATTTGATTAGTCTTGTAATATGTACATACTTTTCTTTCTGCAAATTGTTTTCCCATTTTAGAAAATTAAAAAATGTAAAGAGGGTAAAAGTCCTAAAATAAAAATCAAAGGACATGAAAGAAAAAATATCAAAATGAATATAAAAATGGACCCTAAACAAAAAGAGATAAAAATAAAACATGGAAGTGATGCAAATCCAAATTCCACTACTATTTACTTTTTCCGCAAAATAAAGTTTGTGTGTAGCTTTTCAAAAATGCCACAAACCATGAAAGTCAAATTGCTTAATATTGACTTTTCATGCTTTAAATTTCATGTTGATAGATAGAGAATAAAGATCTAGCCAAATAGTTTAATCTTGGCAGATCTGTAGTTAGGTAGAGAATAATAAGGAGCTCAACAGTTTAATCTGAGCCCTTGGAAGAAATAAGGATAGAATTAGTTAGTTTTTTTTTTTTAAAGAAAAATGAATAAGGGTCTGCAAGCTCAAATGCACCCATGTAAATGAAGAAAAAAATGTTAGGATAGCATATGGGTAGGTAAAAGCAGTTTTTACAAGCATGGAGATTAGAAAATTGGTTATTTCATTTACTAATTTCCTTACAAAATCATTCCGCTTGTAAAAATACCTCCTCTCCTTTATTCTTCCTCTTTCCCCTTATTTCACTCTTTTCCCCTTTGGAAAAAGCCCCTTTTCCTAAATTAAAACACATTTTTCCTAGGAAAAGTTAAAAAGCCCTTTACTAATTCCCCTTTTATTAAAAAATACCCAAAAACCCCAAAAAAACATTATCCTAAGTATAAATGCTGAAATTTTATATTGGGCCCCACTGTGAAAATATATGTTCCCGATATTAATTTTAACACTATACTTAGTGTATTTTAAAATCCCGTACTTATTCACATTACATTATTAACACATTAAATTTATGTATTTAAATTTCGTTATATCTTTATCCCATATTAATATAATTCCTTTATATATCATTCCCCACCCATTGTTTTTATTTAAAATATGGTTTAATATTCCCACATGTTATATAATCCTGGACCCACTTATTTAACCCTACCTACACATATGTTACACTCACTTTAACCTTACAGGTTATATTATTCAAAACCCCGACCAATACATATATTCCTACCATATAGTTTATGCCCTGGGCCCCACGCCATCAATCCCCAATACTCTGTCACATCATCCTAGCCGTCAAATCTACACCCACCAAATCCAACTTCCATTAGAGCCTATCGCACATCCTATAGAGCAATATGTGGCTGATTCTTATTGGATCGCATCACCACAAAAATTACCACCAACCAGCTTTGGAGCTTGCGGAAACCACTGAGTGGTTTTCGCCCCGACGTGCAAACCACATGTTCATTTGAAATGACTGCCCATTAATGTAAACATTGTTTGTTTAAGAACTGCATATATCCGCCCATTTTCACCCTTTTATCCTTTCTGTTACATTTTCTTGCTGAAGAAGTACTGCTGACTGATTTCTAAGCAGCCAGATCACTGATCTGACCATGTTTCAAGCCTTTTCATGTAAATTCAAGACTTCTAGTGCTATAGTACATAGCAGAACCGAATAGAAGCTTATAAAGACCTTTGAAGCCACGTGAAGCGTTCTTTAACCTCAGAACCCTTCTGCGAAATGAAATCTTCATTTTTCCTAGGTATTCTTCAAAAGAAAATGCTTGTTCTTGATATAAAAAGAAATTTAACCAATAATTGAATCAAATATATAACCTCCATTCTTGACTCTCCAAGCTCCCGTTGAACTAGAAAAACATAAAGCAATCACTCAATTTTTAAATCAATAACAATGTTAATAACTTTGACACCAATGACAATACTTTACTTATAAATCTCCCATTTTTTCATTAATGGAGATGCATCGAAACATTGTTGGTCATTGATGGAAATAATATTTACCAATGAATGTTTGTTAATTCTCCCCTTATACATCAATGGAAAAGTACCTAGGTGATCTATATCTGACCATTATCCCTATAAGAGAATATAATAGGCTATTGATTATTCTAGTTATGGCTAAAAGAAACTGTGATCTGCAATCATTTCTCAATTCTCCAATGATGTTGTGTGTACATGACCCCCCTACGATTTTGAGGAAGCAATGGCTAATAACATTCCATCTTCCAATCATCTTTGTTCCAATAACCATATTATATCTTTCCAATGTTTTTTCAATGTTTTCTCCACTTTGATGTTTTTTCTGTTCTATGGATCTTAAGAGCCAATTTCTAGGAATCTCCCCCTTTTATTGTACTCTTCCTCTAAAATGATATATAATATTGCTAAATTGAACTTTTGCTGAATAAATTGATTCTTCTGTCTAGCTTCTTCGCTCCATGTATGCCAATTTTTGGTATCTTATCCTTTAATCATGCCCCTTTTTAATAATATTTACTCAACATACATGGTTTTCTCACTCTTTCCAACTATATATGGTTTCTCAATTCAGTAATTACCCACTGTTTTATCCCCCTTGTGAATGTTTCCATTTACGTTTGTTATAACCATACTTTGTTGCTATTGTTTTCTCACTCCTTTTATTTTCTTATGAGAATCCGCAAGGTAATCACTCTCCCTCTAGATATACCAAATGTTTGTCTCATTAACCTTGTACTACTCCTCCTAGTCTTGAAACTCCATATAGGTTCAGTTTCCATACTTAAATTTGGCATCCTAATCATATAACCATATTTGACTATGTTATAAAACTACCTTGTTTTAAACAGAAATTAGTGAAGAGATGAGGGAGACATTACTCCCAACTTTTGCCCTAAGTACTCAAAGGATTCTCTGGCAAGGGGCTTGGTGAATATATAAGCTATTTTTTCCTTTCTTGATATCTATTCTAACTTCACAATCTAGTTAGCTACCTATTCTATGAGAAAGTGATACTTTATGTGTATATGTTTCATTTTTTAGTGAAAAAAAGATTCTTAGATATACTTATTGCAATGGTATTATCACATTTTATGGCAATAGGTTCATCATAAGTTACCTTCATGTCTTAAAGTGTCAACTTCATCCAAAGTATTTGAATGAAACATGTTTAAACTACTATGTACTCGGCTTTAGCAATAGACAGTGTGACTAAAGTTTGTTTTTTTCTCAACCATACTACCAATGATTTTTCTAGAAATAAGACTCCACCACTTGTGTTATTTATATCGTATATACTACTAGCCCAATATGCATCTCTGTATTTTTTTAATAAAATTTTCTTACCCTTTGGATACCGCAATCCATAGTACATTATGCCTTTTAAATATATGAAGATTCTCTTTGCCACTAACAAGTGGATTTTATTGGGGGGGTGATTTTGATATTTCTACTAAACCAACAACTTGAGTTATGTCTGGTCTTGAGGTTTTTATATACAAAAAACTACTAATCATTGATATGTAAAATTTTTTATTAACTTCGTGTGAGTCTTCATTTTTAATTCACTTACATCAAATGACCATAGGAGTGTTAACAGGGGGACACTCTTCCATTCAAAATTTCTTTAATATTTATTTTATATAATTTCCTTGAGAAATGAACATTCTTTTTGAACTTTTTGTAATTTGTAAACCAAGAAAAATGAGAGTTATCCAAGCATAGACATATCACATTCAATTTTAATTTCAGCTACAAACTTTTTGCTTATTGAATATGCATAACCATAAAAAATTATATCTTCAACATAAACAAAAACAACCAAAATATTATCATTATCATATTTTATATATAAAGTGATATCAAATTTCCTTCTTTTAAAGCCTTGTTGTCGTAGGTATTTGTCAAATATATAATACCATGCCTTTGGTGCTTACTTTAAATCATATAATACATTTTTTAATCTGAATACATCCTCAGGATTGTCTGATAGTTGAAGACCTTCACGTTACACAATATAAACCTCTTTCTTAAGTTACCCATTCAATAACATTGATTTCACATATATGTGATACGCTTTGCAATTTTTATGACAACAAATGCTAGAAACATTCTAGTTGCTTCTTTTTGGAGAATCCGATATGAAAGCTATGAATTTTATTTCTCCTTAATCTTAATAATTATTTGTGAAATTAATTTATCTTTGTGTGTTTATTTATTATGTCTTCTTCATAAAACAATTAATAGGTGCAAAAAAAATAAAGACAATGGACACAAAAATTAGCCTCCAAGCCAGGGAAAAACCCCTCGAAGGGGTAAACCTAGAGAGATATCTTCTCTTCTTATTTAATATTATTCAAATCAGAAAACCAAGGCCCATAAATCAATAAAAAAGCCTCATACAACACCAAATAAACCCCTAAGAATCCCTTCCTATTAGAAAACTATATATTAGAGAGCAATGGAACACACAAAATTATGCAAAAATACAAACACACAAAACACATAAAACAAGAGATACACAAATATATGTGGCTCACCCAACTTGGGCTGCGTCCATGGAGAAACAACCATTCTTTCCTCTATATTATATAGCAAAATGAAGAGACACAACCTACAACACATCCGCAGTAATATCCTCTAGTCTCCCACACATTCCCCCTTTCTATTTCTTGCTCAGAATATACACTCAATGAACAACCGTAATAAAGAATCATCATAATAACCGAGGGATTTCCTTCTAGGGAAAAAAAACATAAATTCAACATAAGTTTTACATCTGTTTTTAGCTTCGGAGATGCTGCCCTGAACCCCCACTGTCGGGGCTCATAAATGTCGTCATCTTCCCCCTGGACCCCCATGACGGTGATCAAACAATGGGCAGAATTGTTTCCCCACTAATAATAGGGGTCCAACACAACAATACATCTAAACAAAGAAGATAATCATGCTCCACACCCAATAATTTCCCACTTGGAGACTGATTCTAGCAACTCCACCGCTGCTTTGTTTGATGGATAATGACTCCACTTTGGACCTGGTTATTTCTCATATTCATCATTATACTTGAAGACCAATTAAAACTGATAAGAACCTGAGTTTCTCCGTGGTAACAACTATTGTTAACATATCTGGAGGATTCTAGATAGTGCATATCTTTTCTAGCTTCAAATTTCCATCTTCCAACAATGACCATATGAAATGGTACTTGAGTTTTATGTGTTTAGCCTTGGAATGTGAAAATTTGAGTTCTTTGCAAGATGAATGGCACTCTGGCTATCACTATATAACCTTCCCATATCCTACTTCTTACCCAATTCATCAATCAAGCTTTGTAACCAAATCATTTCTTTACTAGCCTCTATAGAAGCAACATTCTCTGCTTATGTTTTTGAAAGTGCAAGAAAAATTTGCATTTTTGAAACCCAAATAACAATTGTTCCACCTATAGTAAATAAATACCCTATAGTGCTCATCATGTTACCTCCATCACCTTCCATATTTTCATCAACATATCCCTGTAGAGAAATTTTTTAACCACCAAAGCATAATTCTTGATTTGTGGTACCTCTCAAATATGTGAGAATCCATTTCACTTCCATCCATTGTTATTTTCCTATATTTTTCTGGTACCTACTTACAACGCCCACTACATGGGAAATATCAGGCCTTGTGCAGACCATTGCAAGGTTTAAGCTTCCAACTGCTGATGCATATGAAACTTTAGACATATAGCCCATTTCTTCTTCTGTCTTGGGGCACATCTCCCTACTAATTTTGAAACATCTAGCCAAAAGTGTGCTAACTGGTTTTTCATTTATCATATTAAATCTTTCCAACACCTTTTATATGTACTTATTTTGAGACAATGTTAATTTGCGAATTTTCATGTCTCTAGTTATTAGCATAACAAGGATTTGTTTTGCAGCTCCCAAATCCTTCATTGCAAATGAATTTTCCAGTTTTCGTTTGAGCACAAGTAATTCCTTCATGTTAGAGTCTGGAACAAGCATGTCATCTACATACAATAAAAATATAATATAACTCCCATCATTTTGTTTTTTGAGATAAACACAATGATCATAGTGACATCTAATAATAACTTGTTGAGACATAAATCTTTCAACTTTTAGATACCACTACGTTGGAGCCTATTTTAAGCCATATAAGATCTTCTTTAACCTGCACACTAATTTTATTTCCCTTTGAATTCATATCTATGGTTGCTGCATATAGATTTCTTCCTCCAAATATCCATGGAGAAATTTTGTCTTTACATATAATAGATCAAGATGCAAATCTTCTTTTGCTACAAGACTTAAAATAGTTCTGATTGAAGTCATTTTAATAATATGAGAGTATATTTCATCCAAGTCAATGCATTTCTTCTGTGAAAACCCCTTCACCATAATTATAGCTTTGTACCTCTTTTTTCCCCCATCTTCTTCATTCAACTTGTGAACCCGTTTATTCTATAATGTTGTTTTACCTTCAGGCAACCTCACTAAGTCCCAAGTATAGTTATGTATTAAGGAATCCATCTCTTATTTCATGCATAGCTACCACTTCTTCCTTGTTTCTACCTGCATTTATTCTTCATAACATTTAAGTTCACTAGAATTAGTCAAAAATAAATAATATAATGAAGGATAGTATCGTTCGGGGGATATACTTACCCTGGTATATCTGCTGACAGCACTTTCAGGTGCTTGAGGTGCCTGTTTCTATTTTGGTGGTTGTTGTTATTGTGGCTATTGATTATTATTATTTTCAGGCACCTTTAATTTTTCTGTGATCTCACCAAGAATTGTGTATTACTTGTTTTCTTTTCCTGCAACTAACCCTTCTACAAGACCTTTTCATTGAATATTACATATGTGTTCCTAATGATTTTTTTATTTTCATAATCATATAAGCGATAAAAAAAATCATTAACACCATATCCAATAAAAATACATTTCTTTTATTTTGCCTCATGCTTTGTTCTATTTTCTTTATTAATATGGACAAAGGCCTCACAACCAAACAACTTTAAGAAAGAGTAGTTTACCTTTTGACATGTTCATGCCTCTTCTAGAATACCATAATCCAAGGAAATTGAAGGCCCTCTGTTTATTAGATAAACAACAGTATCTACAACATCTACCCAAAATTGTAAAGGAAATCCTGCATGCAATCTTATCCACCTTACATGCTCCATGATTCTTTTGTTCATCCTTTCTGACACACCATCTTCCTGTGATGCTCCTCGAATTGTCTTCTCTCTATGAATTCCATGCTTTGAACAATACCTATCAAACTCTTTGTTGAAACATTCACCTCCATTGTCTGGTCTGAGACACTTCAACTTATTTCCCATCTCAATCTCAACCAAATGTTTCCATTTCTTGAAAGTATCAAATAAATCAAATTTATTTTCGATACAATAAATACAAGTTTTTCTAGTTTCATCGTAAATAAAAGCAACATAATAATGAGAGCCACCTACATATGATACTTTCTCAATTCCCCATACATATTTATGCAGAAGCTCTAATTTTTTTCTCTTCTTTTATTTCCCAACACTAACAAATATGACTCTCTTATTTTTTCCATAAACACAATTCTCACATAAATCCAGGTCAATATTCTTCAAAACTAGCAACAAATATCTTGAGTGAAGAATATTCATCCACTGATCACTCATGTGTCTAATCCTATGATGCATTATGTTGCATCTTCTCCTATGGAGGCTAAAGCATTAACACAATTAGAAATAAAATTGCATAAATACAATGTACCAAAATTTTATCCTTTTGTTGTTACCACGAATCGTTTAGTAACCTTTCAGGTTTTATCTGTAATTTTTTTCACACAACCTTCACCACCTAACTGCCGTATTGAAATCAGATTTTTCTTCAGATTTGGAACATGCCCTACCGTATTTAATAACAATTTGTTTCCATTCTTCTTTTTTACAAGAACTTTACCCATTCCAATGATTTTACAACGTGTATCATCACTGAGATGTGTTGGCAATATGATGTAGAGTGTTGTCTTTTCCTGCAACTGATTCTTATACAAGACCTTTTCATTGAATATTACATCTCTTCTCCTAATGATTTTGTGATTTTCATAATCATATAAGTGATAACCAAAATAATTAACACCATATCCAATAAAGGTACATTTCTTTGATTTTGCCTCAAGCTTTGTTCTATTTTTCTTTATGAATATGGACAAAGGCCTCACAACCAAGAGGCTTTAAAAAATAGTAGTTTACATTTTTACTTGTCCATTCCTCCTCTGGAATACCACCATCCAAGGAACTTGAAGGCCCTTTGTTTATTAGATAAACAACAATATCTACAACATCTGCCTAAAATTGTAAAGGCAATCCTGCATGCAATCTCATACGCCTTGCATGCTCCATGATTGTTCTGTTCATCCTTTCTGACACACAATTTTTTTGTGGTGTTCTTGGAACTGTCTTCTCTCCGTGAATTCCATGCTTTGAACAATACCTATCAAACTCTTTGCTGCAATATTCGCCTCCATTGTCTGATCTGAGACACTTCAAATTATTTCCTGTCTCAATCTCAACCAAAGCTTTCCATTTCTTGAAGGTATCAAATACATCAGATTTATTCTGAATACAATAAATCCAAGTTTTTCTAGTTGCATCATCAATAAAAATAACATAATAATGAGAGCCATTGAGAGATTATACCTGAGCAGGTCCCCATACATCTGTATGCACAAGCTCTAATTTTTCACTCTTCTTTTCTTTCCCAACTCTAAGAAATTTGACTCTCTTCTGTTTTCCATAAATTCAATTCTCATAGAAATCCAAATCAATATTCTTCAAACTGGCAACAAATTTCTTGAGTGAAGAATCTTCATCCCCTTCTCACTCATGTGTCCAAGCCTATGATGCCATAATGCTACATCTTTTCCTTTGGAAGTTAAAGCATTAACATAGTTGGAAACACCATTGCATAAATACAATGTACCAACCTTTTCGCCCTTTGCTATTACCAAGGCTCCTTTGGTGACCTTCCAAGTTTTATCTCTGAAAGTTGTCACGCAACCTTCACTGCCTAACTGCCCTGTTGAAATCAAATTTTTCTTCAGATATGGAACATGCCTTAACTCCTTTAATAGCCATTCTCACTCATGTGTCCAAGCCTATGATGCCATAATGCTACATCTTTTCCTTTGGAAGTTAAAGCATTAACATAGTTGGAAACACCATTGCATAAATACAATGTACCAACCTTTTCGCCCTTTGCTATTACCAGGGCTCCTTTGGTGACCTTCCAAGTTTTATCTCTGAAAGTTGTCACGCAACCTTCACTGCCTAACTGCCCTGTTGAAATCAAATTTTTCTTCAGATATGGAACATCCCTTAACTCCTTTAATAGCCATTGGTTTCCATTATGATATTTTACAAGAACCTTACCCATTCCAACAATTTTACAGGGTTTATCATCATCCAAACAAACTTGTCCAAAATCTCCTTGAACATAGTCATGAAAATATTTCTTATCAAGTGTGGCATGGAATGAGGTCCCTGAATCTACAACCCATGAATCAGTAACATTTTCGAAAGAAAGAATTAAGGAATCTTGTAACACATCACCTATCACATTTTCTTCATGATTGTTTTATTGCTGTGTGTCTCCTTCTTTTCCCTTTCAAGATCTACAGTTTTTCTTTAGGTGTCCTTTCTTTCCACATTTCCAGCACACTATCTCCGGTCTGGACTTGGATCTTCCTTTCCTTGATTTACTGCAATATCCTGAGCTCTTTCCTCTTTCCATTCTTCTTCACATAACCTTCACCACCTAACTGCCCTGTTGAAATCAGATTTTTCTTCAGATCTGGAGCATGCCTTATCTTGTTTAATAGCCATTGGTTTCCATTCTATTGTTTTACAAGAACTTTACCCATTCCAACAATTTTATAGGGTTTATCATCACCCAAATGAACTTTTCCAAAATCTCCTTGAACATATTCATGATAATATTTCTTATCAGGTGTGGCATGGAAGGAGGCCCCTGAATCTACCACCTAGGAATCAGTAACATTTTCGAAAGAAAGAATCAAAGCATCTTGTAACACATCACCTATCATATTTGCTTCATGATTGTTTTCTTGCTGTGCATCTACTTATTTTCCCTTCCAAGATCTATATTCTTTCTTCAGGTGTCCTTTCTTTCCGCATTTCCAGCACACTATCCCCGATCTGGACTTAGATCTACCTTTCCTTGATTTACTGCGATATCCTGAGCTCTTTCCTCTTTCCATTTTTCTTTCCCTAGACTCTACACTCAAAGCATTACCCCATGTCTCACCGGAGCTTTTCCGTCGCATTTCCTCACTAAGGATAGCACCGAAAACATCATCAAACTTTAAGGTACTAGATCCAGAGACAGAGTTACTAATGGCCATAACTAAACCATTCCAAATTTCTGGAAATGAGCACAGAAATAACGGAGCCCTAAGTTCATCATCAAAGTTTACCCCTATAGAACTTAGCTGATTGGTATCTTTATTAAAATCATTTAAATCTTCTGCAATAGATCCACCTTCCAACATCTTCATATTAAATAAACGTTTCATAAGAAATACCTTATTTGAGGACAAGGGTTTTTCATATAGTTTTTCCAATACCTTAATCAAACCCTCTGTTGTTGTTTCCTTCGAAATATTGAAGGCTACCGACGTCGCGAGGCACAACCGTATTGTTCCAAGTGCCTTTCTATCGAGAATCTCCCATTTTCGTCTGTTATAGTCGTCGAATTCTTTGTTTTTCCACTCAATGGTAGGTATAGATATTTTTGATACATATAATATTCCATCTGCATCTTCAACAATGGGAAGTTTTGGCCGTTAAATTTCTTGACCCTAAACTTACTATCTTCTGCCATTGCTCCCACTCGAACCAGGAACCCTTCTTTCCTGCGAGTTTATCAACCAAATAGACCTTCGGCTCTGATACCAGTTGTTAGAAAATTATATATTATAGATTAATACAACACATAAAATATGCGGAAAACACAAGCACACAAAACACATAAAACCAGAGAGACACAGATATATTTGGTTCACCCAGTTTGGGCTACGTCCACCCCGAACAGCTAGTCCTTCCTTTCTATTATCCAACAAAATGAAGAGACAAAACCTACAATAGATCCACTGTAGTATCCTTTGTTCTCTCTCACAGTCTCCCTATTTGTTTCTTGCTCTGAGAATACACAAATAATACTGTTATCCAGGTAAATCCTCTCTGCAGACAGAGACAATCCCTCTAGCCTTAGAGTGGGTCGAGAAACAAGGAGACGTGATAGAGCGTGGGTTCCTAGTTGTTAAAATGGAAAGAATACATGGTAGAATGGCCTACCTGGGGTCCAACGCTATCGTTGAAATTGTAGTGGTGATGAAGGCCTCTCGTTCCTGCCTCAACAAGTCACAATCCTTCCGTGATCATGCTCAGACACCTGCACACAGATCAAAAAGCAAGAGAAGCATAAAAGATGATAATTCCATCCAAAACTACTAGTCAGTCAAAGAGGACTAATAATATTTGCATTCGATAAAGATACAACGCAAAAATGGGAACCAGACAATAGTCACGTATATATATTAAGTAGAAAGAAGAGATACAATCAAGCTCTGATGTTGCGGTCTCCTCCAGCTGGGTTCAGCCGAAGCATGTCTCAATGCTCGCCAGGGAATTCGGACGGGATGAGGGCATGAGCTCAAGCTCTCTAAATGGAGTTCCTCCTTGTTCTACCTTCTCAATGATTCAATTATTAAGCTATAGTATCAATTCTCCAAGTTTAGCTATTCAGATGTTCAAATATTTTGCTATAATGTGTTCAGCTAGTTGATGAAAAGAGAGGTGGCTTCTTTTATAGAGGAAAAGGAGGAGGTTGGGATCCCTACAAAGGTGGGAGGGAGTCCTATCCTTTAGGATAGTTCCAAGGGAGGTGGAAACTACTAACTAAAGGAGGGAGTCTGTGGTTGTTCAGTTCAACCACTCCCAATGAATCATCCTCGAGGTGGTTGGAATGGAACCTCCACCTCTATTTTTAAAAAAAATTCCCAAAAAATCTTGACGCGGGTGTCTAATTGGGACAGAGCACCAGGTGGCATGGGGCCCAGTGTTAATCTTCCACATCAACACGAGGGTAGAACTGGCTACTTGCGCTAAGGAAAAAACAAGGGTTTTTGAAGCTCTGTTAAGGGAATTGTTAACAGAAGGAATGTTACTCTCATGCAAAGGAATGTAATGATGGTCTTTGCAAGGCATGAAAGTTCTTATAAATCACAAAAATGACCCTCCAATGTGCGGGATGTGAATTGCATGGACAATGACAAAATGCTGTGTAACAGATGCCCCCGAAAGCATGAGGTCTGAGGGAGAGGGAGGGGCGAAATTCTTTATGAGAAAGTTTGAACCAAAAACCGCTGTCAGAAAACCTGCAAGTACAAATACAACAGATGTCTCTGATATATGAACATGTGGTATGGGCATAACCATCCATAGTAGAGTATATAAGAACTGAGATCTGAGGTATGGATGCAACCATCCAGTAAATAAGGATCAACAAAATAGAATCAGGTATGGTCACAACCATCCAATCAAAAGAATCATGCAATAAGTCACGATAATCCACAAAAACCTGCAACCTGTATTTCATCAGACAAAACCCAGGGTCTTGCGCTCCATCTCAACCCAAACAAGTACAATTCCAAGCATGCAAATATATGAGCTGAAGTCAAACATGTAAGAAAATCATCTGATTACCAGCTAATGATGGAAGCTGTTAATAGACGTGAGAGAGACCACCAATAATGACAATATCCCTCAAGGTATGAAAGGTACAATCCACAGGATGTGAACAATGATCTGGTGTCGAACATCCGTAGAATCACTCGATCAAAGGCCAATGATGTGAACCTTGTGTTGAATGAGAAAAACCTGCCATTAAGGCATGCAGGCTCCAAGGTACCAGAAGGGAGTCTCTAGATCAAATTTCTGGATAATGAGTTGAAGTCAACAGGAAGTGACCTGGTTGAAGGAGGGCCATAATGTTTCCCACATCATCGACACGAGACAGAGGAACATGATGATTTGTGAATCAAGACCAACAGATAATCAGAGGGGGGTTGAAAACTGCAGAGGTCAACTTCTCTTGAACATATCAACGACATGACACTGGATTTGGAAGTATTTGAGATCAAGGGATTTGAGGTCATGATGACGTGGAAAAGAGAAAATGAGAGGTCAAAAGGGATTACCCAAACCCATGGAGGAAAAAATGATGAAATGAGATATACCCAACCCGACACGAATGCAGACAAGTGCCATGTTCAAGAGCGACATATTGCCAACATAACTAAAAAATGGTTCCATTTTCCCCCGCCATTTCTAGTGAGTACCCCAATTATTTTTGAAAACAAGCTTGAAGGGGATAACATATGCTTGCAATGTAAGTTTTTCCTTCGGACAAATCCATCCTAGTACATTTTACGAGCCCTAGGAAGGAGAAACTCGGTTACGTCATGGTGACGATTTCCTATGTCATTTAGTTTTAATGAGTTTGAAAAAGGAAGAGCTTGGCATATTTTCATGTTTAGATAGTTTGAAAAGAATCGGAAAAGAAAAATCTAGCAGGTCCCTTTTCGTAAATAGTCTCTCAGATCCAAAAAGGTAGAAAACAATATCTGAAAGAACCTCTTAGTCGCGATTAGCTAAGGTATTCCTTTTTCGTAAATAATCTATCCCAGCCTGAAAAAAGGGGTAAACATATACTGGGTAGATATCATTTGTAGCCATTTAACAAGTTCAAAACGACAAGATTCTCGGAAATCTTTTCAATTTTTGAGAGTCAGAAAAGAGCTGAAAGTTGACTGGGTAGCAACTAGTTCCAGTGATGGTGGAATTGCTCAGAACAGGTAAAGGTCAAGAGGTTGGCTAACAAGACCACTCATCACAGCCGTTCCTCAGGAACGGGTAAAAAAATCAAGTGAAGGAGTATGATCACCCAAGCAGATGGGGACGATGGAATGAGAAAACCAAGGTCCATATGGCAAAAACAAGCTGATAAAATGGCAATCACGAGAGGTAAAATGGGAATTATTTCATTTTTAAACAAGCTTGAAAACATGAAACTATGCTTGAAGTTGGTTTCATTTTTACACAAGCTGGAAACAAAGATAAACTATGCTTGGAGTTGGTTTCATTTTTACACAAGCTTGAAACAAAGATAAAATGTGCTTGAAAAATAGGGAAAAATGGGCATGCCCCTAGCATGGTGACTCAATTCGAGGTACATGCCCACCAAGATTCAGTGCATTCACCGAAGTAGACTGCTAGTTACTAATAGGTGGATGGAATGAAGGTTCAATTACGAGATCAGGCGAAAGACTCAACTGGGATTTTATGAGATCTGATCAAAGACTCGTATTGAACAGGAACATGTTTCATTGTTTTAACAAGGTTGACACATTAAAAGAACTATCCTCATGAGCTAATTAATTTTTTAACGAGGTTGACATAGAAGACTAACTATCCTCGGACGAGCTTGTTTCATTTTTTAAGGAGCTTGACACAAGAAAAGGAACTATGCTCTGACGAGCTTGTTTCATCATGTAAGGAGCTTGACACAAGAAAAAAAACCGTGCTCCGAAAAAAGGCTTTTCATCATGACGAATAAGAGGTCATGGCTTCTAAGAGGTTCTTATTTAATGGGAGAACAACATCTCAGAAATCAGGACCCAATGCCCCCAGCACACGATGCACAATGGCACAATCACTAAATGCGGGCACGGGACAGGTAGCCACATAATTAACTTGCGGCGGTGAAGCTACAACTGGTGGATAAAGATCCAGAAGAGACGATGGTGGGCCAGCTGCCACATCAGGACCAAAGAAGGAAAGATGATCAATAGTCATGATCTAACCTTTGTGTGGAAAATAGATCACATGAAAGAGGGAAGAGACAAGTGCACCCATGGCATAAGCATAGTCGTGACCTAACAGTAGATTAAAATCCAATGGGCCTTGGACCACCATCACATCTATATAGACGATTTTCCCTCCCAAAGTAATAGGAAACTTGGGAAGGATCCCCAACGGTTGACTGGTTCCTTTGTTAAAAGCCAACAGATTCTGCGTAACAGGCACAAGCGGTGGAGAACCAAAAGCTTTCCAAGTAGTCAAAAATAGAATACTAACAGATGCGCCTTCATCTATAATTGTGCTAGGTATGGCCACATAAAAGGTCTGTACCGTGATCTCAAAGGGCACATAAGAAGGAAGGCAGTATCCCATGAATCAGCTCTAATCAAAGGAAGTGACCAAACTACTTGGAGGGGGTACCATATAAATGAGATGGTCATCCCCTGGTGTTACGGGAGCAAGAGGAGCATCCTCCTGGACCTCCAACGTAGGAGTAGGAGGAGAAAATTCTTGAACTATAGCGACGGGGGAATATTTCTCCAAGTCTGAGGAATCTGAAGAAACAAGAAGAATGTGAGGGGTATGTGAGCCACTCTTGACGAAAAATACTTGATGAACCACAAGCGGGGTCAGATCAACCGATTCCACGACTAATGGTTGGTCAGGAATGGATTCGTGATTTTGAAATTCCGGGGGAGCGGGATTGACCAAGGATAACTCTCGACTGATCGTTGAACCAACTAGCAGAGGACTCGAAGAAAGCCTCTGGTAACCAACCAGAAGGCAGGGTGCATAAATAGTAGGGTTGTCCAAGACTGTCTTGGCTACATCCATATATAGACAAAGGTGAATGGGATGTTGCCCTTCACACAACTTACAGGGATTGGTATTCTTACCCGATTTCTTACGAGTCTTATCAGTACTAGTCGAATATGTGTCACCAATATGACTTCCAGAAGCCAAAGGCAACGAAAAATGACCATTAGACCATGCTTCAAGTACCTTGGGAATGTCAGGGCAGTCTCGAAGAAAGTGGTCACCTTTGCACAACATGCACGGGAATTTGAATTTCCGTGGAAGGTTGGAAGGTTGATCAAGGGAAGGTGACTGAGGTGCAATATCCGTGGATCCAACCTCTTTTTTATATGACTTATTCTTTTTCGTCTTCTTCTTCTTCTTCTTAGCCACCTGGTTACTAGAATCCAGACTTTCACCAGGCGAAGTAGAAGAGGAGGACGAAGAAACAGGCGAAGAAGCGGAGAGGTCCACCTTAGAATCAACATGATGTTGCTCAAGTCGAGAAGATGGTTGTACAGGGGGAGAAACACTCGAGACCACAGAGGTGGAGAATAACCACACAGGAAACCCAACAGTTAACCCAGACAGGGATAATGTTGCCATATAAGGAGCACCAACATTCCCAAAAGCAGGAAAAGGACCAGGATTCCCTTCAGAAGGGATTCCTTGGTTGGTAAACTCCGAAAATGTTGCCATTGAAAACAACTCTAAAACAAAACGCTAAGGAAGATAACTTTAACTAGGAATATTTCGTGGGCAAGTAATATTTTAAGACACTGAAACAAAACTCTGTCGTTTCATATTTAGTGAGTTAAGAAATAGGAAAAAAGGTGAATCTATCACTTTCAGGTTGAAACGAGCATGAAAGGACAAGCGCTCGATGATCTCTTCTCTTGTTTTAAAGAGTCATGAAAAGATCAAAATGATTACTCAAGAAATCTAAGCAAAAGGGTGTACCAAGTTTCTAGGAACTGCCTTATACACCTTGGTGATCAAATGAAAGATAAATGACCAAGGACTTGACGTACATGCAGGTAGTCTCCCCGAATGCTATGTTCGGTGTATCACGGTTACAAGGCGGCAGACTCGACTTCCTATGGAAAAAGGATTACAACCTATGAGGGTCTCCCTTTATATACTCGATGGTACAGGGAGCACAAGTCCGTACTAGCATTGTCTAAAGCCAGGAGGCAGATGACAATTACTAGGTTTAATGACGCTGGAACACATCACTAGCCTAGACCTCTAGAAATGTTGCGTTAGGTTTCAATGTTGCCTTAGGTTCATTGAGTGAATTTTAAATTTGATCTTAAATTATGTCTCAGTTTCAAGGCCCTATCAAATGTCATCTGACAATCTCCTATATGCAGCTATATGAGAAAAGAAATCTTTCAATTCAATGAATGCTATCTAATTAAGGGAAGAGTTTCAAACAATAATGCAACAAACAACAATACTGTAAACATGACTTTTTCCTAACTAGATGACTTTCACTATCCAAAAGTAATCTAAAACATTCAATGATGCGAATTATACAATGTAATCTATGCAAAATTATCTTTTTTGAAAATTATGCAATTGTAATCTATGCACAATTCCTTTTTCTTTTGAAAGAATTAGAATGCACTCAATGCATTTTTCGATGAAATGAGAATCTACTTAATGCATGCTTTAAATAAAAGAGAATGCACTCAATGCGATCTTTATCTTTCAATCACTAAACAATGTAATCTAAGTTCAATGATGGATCTCAAAAAAGACTTTTCAATGCAATGTGATCTAATGCACTTTAAAGAAAAGCAAACTTTGATATGAAAGCTAAATGAACGCAAAATTCCTTAATGGAAGGATGAATTCAAAAGGTATGCAAACCAACGCTAAGAATTCAATCACTGTTTTAAACACTTTGTAACAAAATTCCTCAAAAGGCTACAAGACATATGAGGCCAAGCACAAAAAGGACTTCCAAAGCGCGAGCTCAAAACAAGGCATTCATTCCCTTTTACATCAAGAAATCATAGAAAGAAGAATTTTCAGTTGAACAATGAGCAATGTAATCTATGCTCACAAGTGAACAAGTAAAGGGGAGAACATGTAAATCATATAGAGAAAAAGACCAGAAGGGAAAGACACGCTGGTGAAGGACTTAGGGAAAAAATGTCAATTTTTCACACACCTTGAAATTGGCACGACTTTTGTGGGTGAAACTAGCACCAACTGGTGCGACTTGCTAACTAACAACTAGCGGCAATGGCCAATTGGCACGAATTTCTAATTGACAACTAGCGCCAATTGACGCTACTGTCAGAAAAACAAAAGCGCCAATGCCTGAAAAAGAAAAAACAAAGAATTTCTCCCAACCAATACCAGACTTACCACTTCAAGCAAAAACTAAAAGATCGCAATTGATGAAAAACATAGGAAAACATAGAAATTGTCGTTCGACTAACCTCGTCGAATGACAAGCTTCAAAGGAAAGCTCCTAGTGGAGTCGCCAATTTGTTATCCAGGTAAATCCTCTCTGCGGACAGAGACGATCCCTCTAGCCCTAGGGTGGGTCTAGAAATAAGGAGACGTGCTAGAGTGTAGGTTCCTAGTTATTCGAATGGAAATAAGACATGGTAGAATGGCCTACCTGGGGTCCAACGCTGTCGTTGCGATTGTAGTGGTGATGAAGGCCTCTTGTTCCTGCCTCGGCAAGCCACAATCCTTCTGCGAACATGCTCGGACACCTGCACACAGATCAAAAAGAAAGAGAAGCATAAAACATGATAATTCCATCCAAAACTACTAGTTAGTCAAAGAGGACTAAGAATATTTTCATTCGATAAAGATACAATGCAAAAATGGGAACCAGAAAATAGTCAAGTATATATATTAAGTAGAAAGAAGAGATACAACCAAGCTCTGACGTTGTGGTCTCCTCCAGCGGGATTCAGCCGAAGCGCATCTCAATTCTCATCGGGGAATTCAGACGGGATGAGGGCGTGAGATCAAGCTCTCTCAATGGAGTTCCTCCTTGTTCTACCTTCTCAATGATTCAATTATTCAACTATAGTATCAATTCTCCAAGTTTAGCTATTAAGTTGTTCAGCTATTTTGCTATAATGTGTTCAACTAGTTGATGCAAATAGAGGTGGCTTATTGTATAGAGGAAAAGGAGGAGGTTGGGATCCCTACAAAGGTGGGAGGGAGTCCTATCCCTTAGGAGAGTTCCAAGGGAGGTGGAAACTACTAACTAAAGGAGGGAGTCCATGGTTTTTCAGTTCAACCACTCCCAATGACTCATCCTCGAGGTGGTTGGAATGGAACCTCTGCCTTTATTTTTAAAAAACAATCCCAAAACAGCTTGACGCGGGTGTCTAACTGGGATAGAGCGCCAGGTGGCGCGGGGCCCAGTGTTAATCTTCCACATCGGCGCGAGGGTAGAACTGGATACTCGCGCTAAGGAAAAAACAAGGGTTTTTGAAGCTCTGCTCAGGGAATTGTTAACAGAAGGAATGTTACTTTCATGCAAAGGAATGCAATGATGGTCTTTGCAAGGAATGACACTTCTTATAAGTCACATAAATGACCCTCCAATATGCGGGATGGGAATTGCAAGGACAATGACAAAATGATGTGTAACAAATACACGGCTGCAATACAATACCGTCATACAAAAAGAGGGGTTTCCTTCTAGGGAAAAAAAACCCTAAATTAAACATAACTTCTACCGTTAGATCATTCGCCTAATGAATGGCCCAGATTGACTAGAAATTACAATACTTTTACAAGGCATTTTACATCTATTTTTAGCTTCAGGGGCACTGCCCCCTGGACCCCCTACCCCCCTTGGACCCCCCAGGTAGCGTTTAATTACGGGCGGCGTCGTCGCCCCATTAATAACATGGGTCCAACGCTGTGATACAAATTAAAGAAGATAATCAGGCTCCACACCCAACACTCATTGGATTTCCCATGATCCTTGCACAGTTTAGGAAGGCCAAAATTAATAAAGAATAGGGATTGCATTCATCAGGAATTGCACAAGCAAGGCAGACTGTTTAGAGGCTGAGAATTGGCTAAGTGTTGGTTAGTTTTGTCTAGGACAATGTGAGACAATTAGCTGACTACAGAAGGCTCTTTTCAGAAGAGTTGTATTTTAATTGTTTCATGTATCCATGCTAAATATACAATAGAAGATAGTGGGGTTTTGAGCAGAAATCTTTCCCCGAGAAATTATCTGTGTTGTGGTTTGATTGATTCTTGTTTGCTTCATGTGATTGGTGATTGTGTTTAAATTTCTGCAATTGATTTATAGAAGCGATTCAGTATCTAGCTTTAGTACATTGTTAGATCGGATTGAATCCATGATATACATATTGTTTGTATAATTTATACAAGAGTATAACAGTGATTATCATGTCATATAAGTAGCAAAAAGTACAAAACAAAACTAAGTCATAAATTTACATCAAGTTCATAGCCTATAAACATATATACAAAAACTCTAGGATATATAGCTTTGCTGGAGGAAAAATAAAACAACTTGAAATGTGTAAAGAAAGTAACTGTCAATATGGCCTGTTGTCCAACACACGGACAACTGAGCCGTTCTTCTCCTCTATTTTCCATGAGCCCTAAACTTTTCGGAGATCGTATTTAGACAGACGGTCAACATCCCCATTCCATTCCCTGTAAATATGGCATACATAAATCAATATAAAATGTATTTTGAGAGCCTGAATCTCTTCAAGAATTGGAGGTAACAAAAAGTTTTGACATCTCTGAGAGTTGTTAAACAAATTTATGACATTCAGGGAGTCCCCCAAAAATTTCAATTGAATCAATTCCAACATGAATAAGCCAATAGATAAGGAGTTTCAACGTTTGTAGTTCAGCAAAATTTTTGTGCCATCACCAAGGCCCACAAAGGCAGCCATAGAGGTATTTTGATTTTTATGGATTATCATACCAGCCCCAAAAGCACCTTGATTGTCAACAACACCGTCGAAATAGGCCCAAGGGATCTCATAATCAATTTCTTCAATCCTAACGATCCTTGGGGATTTTGAGGATATGGAGGAGGGAATGAAAGATAAGATAGCTGCACATCTTGACACCACTAAAGAGGGAGAAGAGGAAGCATCCATAAAGACGCCTTTATTTCTTGCAAGCTAGATACCCCATGAAATTATGAGGGGGAGGCATTTGTAATCATGGTATTTGCAGTTTTTCCACCAGTCTTTCCATGCCTCACTACAATTATCACCTCTCGAAACATCCTTAATGTCACAGAGTGTTAGAGTATAATCCCAAACTTTTTTAGTGAAAGTACATGAGAGGAAAATATGTTCGATAGTTTCCTCAGTAGATTTGCACAAAAAACACCATCCTGACTCACTTAGAAACCTCTTTTGAAGGACATCCCATGTAGGGACCTTCCTCCTCATATTGCACCACAATTTTTTTTTATTTTTATAGTTTTAGCCAGACCTTACAATTTCCATAGTACCTTAAACTACCATTCATGGTGTCCTCTTTCATTATTTTTCTTAATATGAACATAACCTTCTTTAGGGGAGTAGACTTCCGATATTGAGTGCACCCAACATTGAGAGTCTAGGGAGTCTTTAAGGCGAACTCTAGATCAACGAAGTTCCAAAATGTATCCCTGCCATTCTTTCTCCCACTGGATATCAAGTCTAAGGTCCTCCGCATTTTTCCAAGCTTCTGCCCAGATATTAGTGCCTTCTGGTTTATCAATCTGATTCAGAGTGATGATCCCTCTTTGATGAAGAGTCTCCAATAACCCTTCAGACATAATGTATCTATTGTTACATCCCACCCAAGGGTCCAAACCAATCCTGCATCGCTCGCCATTACCAATTCTCCAAACCAAGCCTTTTTCCACCGGGCCAAGAGCAAGAAAAGTAGCCTTCCAAATCTTGGAGACTTTGTTTGTGTCTTTTTCCAGAAGTCTAATCTAGTCATCCACAAGAGTAGGGTCGATATATTTTATTTTTACCGTTGACGTCTAGAAATTGTTTGCTGTTAAGATTCGCCAGCCCGACTTAGCCGCTAGGGACGTAGAAAAATTCATGAAGTGTTTGATACCCCAGCCACCCCACTCCTTAGGTTTTGTAATTTTCTCCCATGCCACCCATGGGAGAGTCTTATTTTACTCCTTCACATACCATAAGAAGTTGCTGCAAATACTTCTTATTTTGTTAATAATGCCTATAGGGACCCTGGCCAAGGAAATCCAGTAGATTGGGATTACCATTAAGACTGATTTAATAAGGAAAATCCTCCCTGCTCTGGAAATCCACTTGTGACTCCAAACATTAATCCTTTTTTCTATTTTTGATACTAACCAATACCGGTCTTGCTTATGGTATGAGTCTGGCTTAATATAGTACCCGAGATGCTTGATCCCAACATGGTCTGGTTGAAGGGAAGCAGATTATAGGTCCAAGTCAGCTCAGCCTTCGTTATTCCATCATGAGTGAGTGTTGACTTCTGATTTTTGATAGCCATTCCATTTTCCTTCATAAAAATATCCAGGATAATTTTCAATTTTTGTATTTCCAAACGACTCCCATTACTGAACAAGAAGATGTCATCCACAAATAAAAGGTGAGATATGTAAAGGTTTGTAGCCACTTCAATGCCACGCAAATCCCTAGCTCTCCTAGCCTGATGAAGTAATTTACTTAAACCCTCTATAGCCAAAAGAAAAAATAGCGGGGATATGGGGCACCCTTGTCTTTGCCCTCTCTGATTTAGGAAAAAAGGGGACGCAACCCCATTAATAAGAACAACAAAAGACACATTAGTGATACAACTCATAATCGAATTGATGAACTCAATTTGGAAACCCAAGTGAGTTAGAAGAAGCCTTAAATAGAGCTAATTGATTTGATCATATGCCTTTGATAGGTCAATCTTCACAATCATGCATTTCTTTCTTGACAATTTTATACTGTGCAGGGTCTCCCGAGCCACACCTATGGCCTCATGAATATGCCTTCCATCCAAGAAACAAAATTGTTCTTTAGAAATGGAATGAGATAAAATAGACTTTAACCTGTTAGCAATACTTTTTTCAATGACTTTGTAAATACAATTACATAGAGAGATAGGTCTAAAGTCATCAAAAGGGGTGGGTGAGTCCTGCTTCCGAATGAGTGCTAGGAAGGTTGTTTTAAGGGAACCATGGATTTTCCCTAGAGAACGATATTCCTCCACCACATTTGTAATGGATTCCCCCATCATATCAAAAATATGTTGGAAGAATTCCACCATCCACCCATCATGACCTGAAATTTTATCTTTTTGCAAGGTTTTCAAGATTAACTCAACCTCTCTTTTCTCCATAGGGGCCAAAAGATGATTATTTTCCTCCTCCTCAACATAACGAGGAAAAATTTGGGCTACTTGAATAATATCCCCAATCGAGGCCCCTTCGTGGTTCTCATAAGTATTCTTGAAGTGATTTTTCCCCAAATTTTATAGGTCTTGAATGTATTTTGCCACTCCTCCCTCCAGATTTTCAAGATCCCATATGGTATTTGAGTTCTTTCGTCCCTTGGAATAATTATGGAAAAATTTTGTGTTCTCATCTCCCGTAGATAGCCATATAGCACGACTTTTTAACCTCCATTATTCTTCCTTATCATGAAGGAGTTTCCTTCTACTGAGTTCCAAGTATTTTATTTTACCCATCGACGCTTCATCCAGGTAACCCTCATCACCATTATTGTTCATCTGTTCAAGGGTTTTAGCAATATCTCGAAGAGATTTGGAATATATATATATATATATATATATTTTTCCCCAATGAATGGTGGCCTTCTTAATATTTTTCATATTATTTACAAAACCCTCGGCATAGGCACCACCCTCAATCTTGGGGGTATTTCTCCAAGTATCTACAACCAACTTATGGTATTCCTCCTCTTATAGCCAACCAACATTGAACTTAAAAGGAGAACTTGGATTTTTGTTTGGACAATCCAACTCCATAAGGATAGGGTAGTGGTCCGATTCTCCCCCCAAGCCAACCCACTGACGAAAGCCAGCGGCCCAACTCGAAAAATCATCACTAAGGAGGAAGTGATCCAGCCTCTTTGTGATTCGTGCCTCCCCCACACGATTTTTCCTCCATGTAGGGGTGACCTTAATAAGATTTGAATCAATCAGAATCCCGTTCCATATATTTTTTAAGAAAAAATCCACAAGTGGGTCAACCCTAGCATTAAGACCCCAAGCCTTAGATCTTCCCAGAGAGAATTTTAGATCACACACCACAATCAAATTCGGGCCAGTCATATAATATTTGTCTAGGAGGGCATTCTAGAAACCCACTATGTTAGAGTAGGGGCCAAATACATTAACTAAGGTGAAATTTATACCAAGTTCCATCGAAGACACCTCCACCCCAATCAGGAACTCAGAGGTCCAACAATTATTTAGTTTAACAATACCATTCTTTAACCCTGTAGCTAGGCCTCTAGACCGACCCCTTATATTAGAGGTGACAAAATACCACCCAGGGAGGAAAGATGAAATAAAATTTGAAACTTGAGCTCCATAAACCAGAGTCTCTTACAACATTAGGATATTTGGTTTGTAGTAGCGGATAAGGCTTTTAAGGGCTAGTTTTTTAGGTGCACTAGCCAAACCCTTACAGTTTAAGGATAACACAATCATTTGGTCACGATGTTCAAGGAAAACACTACTCTAAGCGCTCCTTTCAGGGAGAGTTGTCTACCATATACTATGTCGATTATAGCTTTTAACTGTGCTTTTGAGATATCAGTTTTTCTCCCCCTGATTCTTCTTACATGATCAATGGGGGTCGATTTTCATAAACCTCCAAACATCTCCTTTTCCATCATCTTCTTGTCTCTAGGTATCAGGTTACAAGGGACAATGTCAATAGATAGTTTAGGGATAATGGTTATAATATTGTCCATATCCAGAGATATATTGCTCACACATAGAGAAGAATTTGGTTTCAGCCTCGAAGGACCAGGCATCCTCATAAAATTTAATAAAATATCAAAAGAGTTTAAAGTAGGATAGGAGGGACAGGGAGCAGTGCCCGCTACATACGACGCTGGATCAGTAGGGGGTGGCATCATCTATTCCTAGCTTGGTTCCATCACAACATCCTGCACCTTTGCTTTACCTTGTGTGTCTGGATCTTCCATGGGGGTCTCCTCAACCATATGTGGTATACAATCCTCTCCATCCATCTCCTATTTTCCATCCATATCCTCTTGAGGCTTGAATTCTCGCCTAAGTCTCGGGCCATGATTGGAGCCACTTTATGGCACCTACTTTTGTTAAAACCAAGAGGGCAGTCCCGGGCCAGGTGTCCCAGCTTGTGACATATGTGAAAATGAAAGGGGAGGTGTTCATAATCAATCAGCTACTCAAAAGCATGACCATCCATGTTTAGAATAATTTTCGCACTCAACCCCTCCCTTGGGGCCAACTTGACCAATATGCGCACAGTATTTCAGGAGAAGGTCTCCAAAAATGTCATATTAGCCTATTAGCCTCCAGGAAGGTACCCAACTATTCCCAATTTTTCAAAATACTTCCACAGTCCAAAAATGAGGAGTGTTAGCTCCCCGTAAATTTCTGAAGGCTGAAGGCAGAACTACGAGGGAAACATCAAACTGCTTTGGAATCCAGGACCTAGCCTTCCTAGATTTAGAGAGGGCTCTCTCTGTTAGATATAGCTTTTTTTATAGGGGCATTTTAGGCTAGCTATTAGTGCATAGGAGTTTGTTTGAAGATTTGGTTGATGCAACATAAGGGGGCCATTGGGCTATGGAGTCAAACAGGTGCAAACAGATTCAAATGGATTAACAACTGAGGTTAGGTGCAACTAGGCAAGCTAGCCATGTCAATGGATCTTAACAGCTTATGAAATGGAAAAGAGGAGAAGCTTCTGGTTCAACGGGAACACATAGCAGACCGTCTCTGAATTCCAAATATTGGTCTTAGAGGAAAACATAATGTATTGTTTCGAGACTAAGCAGGGTACCCCATGATAAATCCTACACAAAATTTCTGTCTGCAGTAAAGAAAAGAAAACAATATGTAAAACAGAAGAATCACAAAGTACATGGGAGAAGCACTTCACCACATATCATAACACAAGAATATGGAAAACAAGATAACCCTTCATTCATCCAAAAGAGAGTGCTTACAACTAAATGAGTCTATTACAATGGTTTTTCCCTTCTAGGCCCCCTTCCTATTGCTAATGTATGCAATATTTAATAAAAACTTAAGTCGATTCCTCTGTTTGTTACAACGATAGTTCTTAATTACAATCAAAATAAACCTTTTCCAAGTGGAAACATGCAGGCGGTGATAAGATAGTTCGACCATAATAGTAGCTTTAGCAATCCATTATTGATTACAGAGTGAGGAAGAAATTGCCTCTCAGGATCCCGAGGAGACTATGATGGAGTAACACTTTGGCATGTGGAACCTCGTAGACAGTGATAAGATACTTCTAGCCAAGAAGGTGGAGGCAACAATCTGTTATGATCAAAATCCAGCTTTGTCTGATGCCGAAGAGGCAAGGAAGGTGCCTCGCTCTGCCTTTCGCTCCTTGTCAGGTCTTATTCTACCACAAGTCCTTTTTCCATGTTTACCTATTTCTTCACAAAATGGTGCACAAACCTCATACGCCCGAACTTGAAATCCTTTAGATTTTATCTTGGAATCACATCACATCCGCCCCAACATCGCACTTCGCATTTCACTGTTTTTAAATATTTCCTTTAACACTTATCTTCTAAGAGTTGCAATTTGTGATTTGCGATTGGGTCCCACCGTCATCGCATATTGCACTATGGTGATTTTAACACTTGCCTCATGTGGTTATCCTTTAAACCTTGCGATTTGCGATTTGCGATCGGGCCCCACTACATCGCACATCACACTTCGACAGTTTTCACATGAACCCTTTGCATTTATCTTGTAAAACTTGCGATGTGCGGTATGCGGGCCAGGTCAATGTCATCTCCTTGTCATCATGCCACGTCACCTTGCCACGTCACTGCCATGTTATTTCCACGTCATCATAAATCAACTGCGAGCTGTGGGGTCGGGGTCACATCATCTTGCTACGTCACTGCCACATCATATCATATCACACTTCGGCAAATTTAACACTTACTTCCACACTTATTCTTTAAAACTTGCGATTTTCGATCGACTCCCACCGTCATCACATATGGCACTTCGGCGAATTTAACACTTGCCTCCGCACTTATTCTTTAAACTTTTGCGATTTGTGATTGCGATCGAGTCCCACTTTCATCGCATATCACACTTCAGTGAATTTAACACTTACCTCCGCACTTATTCTTTAAACTTTGCAATTTGCGATTGCGATCGGGTCCCACCGTTATCGCATATCACACTTCGAAGAATTTAACGCTTACCTCCACACTTATTCTTTAAACTTTGTTATTTTTTGATTGCGATCGGGTCCCACCTGTCATTGCACATTGCACTTTGGGGAATTTGTGGGGTTTCAGGAATTGTGTTAGGAGATTGAGTTTGAACTACGATAAGCAGATTGTAGAGAGAGGTAAAGGTTCAAGGGGGGATAACAATTTGTTGCGAGGTAGTGTCAGACTTAGGATATAAAGGAAATGTGAGTGTTTATTATGGTTTATGTAACAAATGATATGTATGAATGTATCAAGTAGCATAAAGTGGGTGTGGAGTTGTGAATAAGGCAAGTTTAAATGAGAAAATGATATGGCTTCTAGTGGGTGGGCAGAGCTTATAACAATAGAATTTAAGACTTTAATATAAGTGGGTTTATAAAGTAATAAGACCCGAAAGGTTATGTATGTGGGTTTACATGGTTTTAATGGGATTTCGGGTGTTGGAGTTCAGAATTTGGAAAAAGTGAAGGGTAATAGAGGGTAAATGATATGGAACGAGGGAAAGAAGTTTTCTTACCATTACGCTTTTCAACAACACTTTCCTCCTTCCCTAAACTGAAAGGCAGAGAGATTCTTTTGAAGCTCTTGCAATCAAGATTTTCCTTTTTTCCTGAAAATAAATGATAGCCATGAAATATTATTTTCAGTATGAAAGACCTCAGAAAATAATTAGTCACCTAGTGATACTATGAAAGACAGGAGTCTAACAAGGAGGAAGCACTGAGAGCATTACCCACACAGGTATTTCATCCATCGTTTCTATGTTTGCATCGAATAATGGAGTCCATCTCTTGAAAAGTATCGGGGAAATGCCAAACCCCCACCGTCTCTCCAGGACCCATACCAAAGTAGATGGGTTCTTGAAATTTACCATAAACCACCCTTTAGACAGGGTAATGACTTCCACGTCTTTGTTTGATGCCTTGGTCCAACTCCTCTCTATCCAATCCGAAATGTATTCTGCAGAGAAAGAGTTTCCCCTTTCTCTGCCCACCATAATCGACTCAGAAGTCAACATCACATTGTCAAAATGGAGATGAACCCCAATAACCAAATTTGGGCATTCTGTACATTCTTTTATGACTTTACCCTTTTTTATCTTAACTCTCGCATGTCCATCGTGTTTCGCTGAAACCAATGAAGATTTTTCTGGTCCACCAGAGACCTCCCTAAGAACACCTTCAACCCCTACCAGCCTCAGGATTGGAGCCAAATCCATTCATTATCCAAGTGGATATTGGTGGCCACCCACCTATTCCATTTGGACCCCCACCATCGGTTCTTTTAGTTTTTGACTTTCAACACAACTTACTATTTTTAGCAGGTTTTTGGGTCCTGAACTTCTGGAGCCGTTTTGGGGCCCTAATGATCCAAGTGGATAGTGGTTTCTACCCACCTATTCCATTTGAACCCCCACCATCAATTCTTTCAGTTTTTCAGTTTCAGCACAACTTACTATTTTTAGCAGTTTTTTCGGGTCCTGAACTTCTAGAGCCGTTTTGAGGCCCTAAATGACGTTTTTTGGGAAAATCGAGAGTAAAATGAATTTATGGACCTAGGTTTCTCACATTAAAAGTTGTATTCATTGGATATATATTTCTAACGAGGTATGGTGTGCATCAAACGAAGATCGTATGCCATAGTTACTTCCCTGAAAAGTTGAAACACCAATTTACCTAAACAGGGTCCATAGTTTTGGCGCTTCATCTCCTAGGGTTAGGTTTTTGGATGTTTAGGGTTTTAAATTATTTCTCAATAATAAATAGGCCCTTGAGCCTCATTGTAACATAGTTCAGAGGCATGTAGCCACCATATCTCTTCTCAGAGATAAGCTACCATCGCCCTAGCTAGTTTATTTCCACTCTGTCTGTAAACATATTTCAGTTATTTGATATTAATGAAATGAATTATTATTTTCGTGGCATCTCTGTGTTTATGTATATTTCTGTATTTTATTGCATTCCTGCATAAATCCGGATCATGTCGGGACCACACTTCCCACTGCCCAAATTCCCGGACCTCCGTCTGAAAATTTTTCCCCTTCCCTTTCTCTGAAACCCCCCAACTAGCCTGAGATACCACCACTCAGCCCCCCATAAGTGAAGCTTCCAAAACCTCCTTGAGTTCCCTAACCTGTAAATTTTAACCCATGGGTACCTTTCTAGTTCACACCCTCCTGAAGAAAAGAGGCATCTCTCGCACATGAGACTAGGTTCTTTGTGCCTTCATGCCATGTCACCCTCCCCATCCTTAGCCGCATATTGATACAAAGTACTGAAACTTGTACCTGCATTAAATCCCACCTTCCCTTCACCTCCAGCCCTAAAAACTATGTCCTCCAGACCACTAGAATGAAACAATATAGGGGAGACAATGGGTTTTGAGAAGCCTTTCCTTTCCATCGAAGTTAAAAATGGGTTATGCCTTTCTACCCTGTCCCTATCGAAACTAGAGAAAAACCTAACCCAGGTCTGTTAGTGACCCGTGGGGATAAGGTTTTGAGGTCAACACCCATTAGAGAAACAAACCCCTCCACAAGACTCCACCTAAGCTTCTCCTCCCCAGCTTTCTCAGTATGTGACCATGGTGGAAGGGAGACCTTAGCGAGGTTTTGTTTAGTAGGTTCTAACCCCCAAACTAACAGTATGTCCTCTGCCACTAGTTCCATGCCAACATAATCTTTCTCTTTCCTCACGGAGCAGATCGCCGAGACTTGTTAAAAACCCCCCACACCCGGTGAAAAACTCAAGAAGAGTGATAAGGTAAACCTGTAACTACTTCCCGTAAAACAAACTTTGAACTTCCCGTTGCAGGTTTCCAACAAGTATGAAAAGCTCCTATAACCTCCCACAACCTAACTGCCTTTGACAATAACTGGAGAAAAGGTTGTAAAAAATGAACTGTAACAACACAATGATTGAGGATAAACATAAAAAATAAAATTACCACCACTCAACACGAGGAACATGTGCCGCCTGACCTGAAAACTACAGCAAAAAGCCTTGAAGCGCTTCCCGTTGAAAAAGTAGAGAGCAAAGGTAAATGAATATTAACAACACCAGCCCCCCTCCAGAGACAAGTTCACGAACACCTGCTGTGATGAAACGAAAAAAAAAACAGGAAGAAAACAAACCACCCAGAGTTCCTGTGCACAGTGATTCTGAACCCCAAGGTCGTAAGCGAGTAAATGCCAAGTGGATGGTTAACGCCCCAACCCAACAACACCTAGCCCGCCCTCTGACCAGACACCCGCCCCCCATGCATACCCCATCTGTGTCCACCCTACTGCACCATTCTGTCCGCAAATGGAAGTGCTAGGGTTTTCGCCATTGGAGTCTTCTGCTCCAACTAATGTCACCTTTATTACCCTATTATATATTAATAATTCATATTAACATATTAACATATTAATAAATTATAAAAAACCCCTCTTTTATTTAAATATTTATTATTAAATTATGTTTTACCTTTATTACCTATTATAATATTAATAATTTATATGAACATATTATAATATTAATAAATATTTTTAATATTTTTATTATCTTATTATTTAATACAAATCATATATTATTCATTAAACCCCTGTAATTAAATTTTCTAAACTAACTTACTAATAAAGGCTAGTTTTTAACGACTAGTTTTCAATGGCTATCTCCGGGCAATGATTCATCCTCACTATTTATTAATTGAGATTGATCATATTTTTTCACCTTGTCCTAAGGATGCACCACATTAGATGATTCGAAAACGTTGACCAAATCTTAATGATGTGATTAATCCGAAAGATATTTATTTAAATATAATATACATATTAATAAAAATATTAAAAATTATATTAAAATAAAATAAATTATTTAATATAAATTAAAGAAATTAAATAGAAAGAAAATCTATGAAAAGAGGAGACAATGCTTGAAATAAGACAAACTTAAAAGCCAAAATATAAATTATAGAAATACTTAGGAACAAAATAATTTAATAATAAAAAAATTAGAAATAAAGGAGTATATATATGTATATCCTAAATGCACGAAACAAGAATAATAAAATAAAAACCTGAATAAAATAAAAATTAAAAACAAATAGAAAAATTAACACTAAGAAAGAGGACAACTAATATATCCATGGACTAAGAACCTTTGTTTCTATATTGCTATCTCTATTAAGCACCATATAAAGAGCAAGTGTGAAGTGAGTCTTGTTCTACATTTAATGGTCACATTCTTCATTTTTCTTAGCATTTATTATCATAGGTGCTTTCAGTTTATGGCTTATAATGGCCCGATGCATTACTAGCAAAGGCATTTGCATGGCCTTAGCTTATTTTATTGATGCCATCCATAGGATGAAAATACATCTAAAATAATGGAGTTTGGGTTTCCTAAGCAGTACTTATTTTCCATATATTTGACATGTATATTACAAATGTTGGTATGTGTTTCAGGAAATATGCGTGCATAAACTAATTTGGGAGGTCAATCGTGGTATGACTTGCAATTTCCCCTTATCATTATTGTGATGCGTCACACTAAGGAATTGAAGTAGGCGTGCAACCTTTGGACCAATCTTATTGCATGTATTTTCTCTATATATTCAACATGACTTGTAATACTCTAACTAGTTCGATACCTTTTGTGATACTTTTAACTAGTTAATACTTCATTATTTGTTTTATTTAGAAAATTTATGAAGTTGAAGACATAGAAGAAGATGAACATGAAGGTGATCTAATGAATGTTCTAAATTATATCTTTTCATTCAATTTCCACCCATGTTTGGAGCTAAATATGACTACTTTCCCTCTTCTTAAAACATCGACAATTATCAATTCTAGAGGTCTAGTAATTTGAAAAGCTTGGTAATCAATATGAATTATTTACAACCTTTTATTTTATGTAGAGATAAGATCTGTGAAGTAGCTAGGTTGCTACCATTCTTCTTCTCCCAACCACCATCCTTCTTATCCCCATCTCCACCAACTTCCTTTTTCTCCCCCAATCTTTCCTAGCACCATCAGTTTTGTTCTTTTACTAATTCTCTTCATCCTTCTTATGTGGGATGATCTCCATATAATTCATGAATTATTCGCAAATGTGAATCTAATAAAACATTGAGATAATATTACTCAACATAAAGCTAACATAGAAGCACAAAATAATGTAGTACACCACCTTTATGCTTTCAATAACCTTTGTAACCAACCATGATTACATTGATGTTTAGGTGTAAAGGCAGAAGGGAAACAAGGATAATGTTGTTACTATCTCTATTTAATCTCTCTTGGGATGTGATTTAACTCGTTTTCATTGAGAAGCAAAGGCTAATGGTACTTCTTAGTGTGGCATTTGTTGCGCTTCGTGCAACAAATTGATTAAATAATAAATGGTATTCTTTGATGCAAGCTTTGATGCAATTCATGTAACAAGTTGAGGAAATCCTTCCTACCTTATTTGGGCAAGGGATCCCTTGAAGGTGTATGTACACTTATTATGTCTTTTTGAGTTCATTATAGTACTTGATGATTTGATATAAGCATGCCTGATTTTTTTGAGATAATATTTGAATTCGTAGTTGTATATCATCAAATCACAATCCTTAAATTCCTCAAGGATTCAAGCCTACCTAGAACACATTTTTGATCTATTAGTATCTCTACTCTTCCACTTCATAACTAGCTTAGTCTGTCAATATTGCAATCTTCCATTTTCTTATAAGCTAGATTTAGCCTTTGCTTGTGTTTGACCACTTAAAAAGAAAAACAACCACCATTCAAGCTATTGTCATGTACCCAATGTTGTGATATGCCCCCTAGCCTAGATTCATTATAAATAATCCCTATCACATTATTTGATTTTGGTGAGATTGATAAGACTTTCTTGTCCAATCACAACACTTTGGTTCACCAATTATTTAGGCCTAGTTAGAATTACATAATTTTATCCATTGGTATCTCCACTCTTCCACTTCCTATATGAGTTAATATATTAGTATTACAATCTCCCACTTCCTTGTTATTTATATTTGACCTTTTTTTGTTTCCAACCAAGTTGAAGGAGAGGGATGGATTAATTGGTCCTTCAGACAAATTACTCTATTTCCACATCCTCTCAAATCTCCCTCCGATAGATGCAATACATTTCTTTATTCCAAGATGATGATTCCTTTAGAATTTACTCTCCCACAGGTTTTTTGATTATATCACCTTTCAAGAAGAAAATGATATAATATGCACTTTTTATCACATCCTCATGTTTAATTATGCTCAACTTGAATGCTTGACTCTTTAGTTCTATGGGTTATTATCTAAGGAGTTCTATGAAAGAAAGATTTGCAAATCAATTAGGAAATGGAATTCTTTCTGAGATTCCATAAAGGAGAAATATTATCTTGTCGGGAGCTATGAATATAAATACATAAAGTGGACCGCTACGACAAGGAAGTTTATGTTTATATCTATATTTTGTTACGTTCCTGTATAAGTGAAGATCAAAGCATGAATGTGGGATCTCATGAAACAAACCAAACAAAACCAAACCAAGACTTCCAGAGGCCAAACCACCTCAAGCCTCAACTAGTGATTCCACCTCATGGTCAGACATCACTAACCATCACCAGACCGATCTCTACTCAGGTTGTCCTGGGCTCCATAGCATTTTTTCCAACCAAGGCTTCCAAGACTAGTAACTCAACCCACAATTGTTGCCAGGCTCCAAAGCGCTTGTCCAACCAGGGATTCCAGGACTAGTAATTCAACCCACCAAGGGATCCAAAGCATTTTCCAAGCAAGGATTCTAGGATTAGTAACTCAACCCAAGCTGTTATAGGGATTCCAGAGTGTTTTTCCAACCAAGGCTCCAGGAACTAGTAACTCAAACCACATGCATAAGGAACATGAGAACCAACCAGAAAATAAAAGGAAAGACACCCTCAACACCATGGATATCCGAGAAATGGAAAGGTTAGGTAAAATCACTATCAATCAAGGAAATCCTCCATGCCAATGACAAATAATAACCAAGAAACCACACAGATGTGCCATGCATGCCAAAAATAGCAAGGAAATCAGACATGCAACTCAGTATCTGCAAGCAAAAGTACTGTAGCTGTTGATCCCGATGCCCTCTTGCACTTTCCTACTCATTCTTTGCCTTATTGCTCCAAATACCAAGTAGGCCACACTCCTCAAAGAGTGCTCCAAGAAAACTATAAGTGTCCAAGAGTATGTGAGAGAGAGAGAGAGAGAGAGAGAGAGAGAGAGCCAAACTCCTCCAAGAGTGCTCCAATAAAACTCTAAGTGTCCAAGATTATGGGAGAGAGAGAGAGAGAGATCCAAAACTGAACTGAAAAGAAGCTAAATCAACAAAAGCTGTGTAGTGATCCCTAGAAACCTTTTTATTAATGAGGCCTATATTTCTTCATTTTCCATTATTTTCCTTCATTTTCCTCCTCACATGCAACCTGTGACCTTTCACCTTCCTTTTCTCCTATTTTCCATTATTTTCATAAATAAAATGCCAATTAATGCCTCTTTCCTTTCCAAAGCCTTTTCCATTTCCTTTGCCCATTTCCATAGCCATTAATTAACCACAAGTAATCCTCGTCACTATATTTTTGTTCAACATTCATCTTGGAATATGTGTTCCATGAACTTGGTTATTATTTGTCCATTATTAACTTTATTACATGGATTTTTGACCAGGGATGTTACAATTCTATAAGTCCTTTTCTTTGTCTTCTATCTTCATGTGTCCATGAGTCAGAACCTGGACCTAAAATCCATAGTCACTTATCAGTTTGTCGAACTGTCGACCTTTCATCCATGCATAATATTGGCTTAATAGTCGATAGCCGATGGCCCCTTGGGCTCTTATGCCTTAGACCCATGTAACCAAGGGCCATGATTGAGGTTTGATTATTCTTTGTCAACCCACCACTTTATTGCTCATCAACCTTTGTTTTCCCATTTATTGCTCCAATTGTTGATAGGACGATAGGCTAAGAGTCCCCTGAGCACTTCCTTGTCTAGCGCCCATAACCGGGGGCTATGTCCACTGCCCTTTGAGCTTAAATTCAATATCCAGTTATTTTTCCCTTGTCAAATTATTTGCACCCATTAAATTCGGGATTACTTGATAATTAGATGGTGTAGAGTAACTGCAACTCGTTGGAACTTTGAATTACAAATTAGTTTAGATGTGAATCCAATCACTTGATCATTATTTCATACCCCACATTTCATTATCCAACCTCCTTATCAATTGAATTTAGATCTAGTCCAAAAGTAAATATGTGAATTTTCAGGCCCCCAAATCAACAAATTCCCAGATGGATTAGGACTTTGGGTCTTCTGCTATTTTTGGCACAAATCACTATTTTAGCCAAAAATTAAATACACTGAAAAACCTTTGACAAACCAATCCTTGGCATGAATTTTGATACCTCACGGCCTGTAAAGTCATTCTATGGTGGACCAATCACTAAATTCCATATAACACTTCTTCCGTGAGTCTCGCCAGGTCACATGCCATGTGTCACTTTCCAAATGTTCACTTGGATAGCCAAAAGTTCCATTTCCACCTGCCATGTATCACCCTCATGTGCCGCCACATCATATTTTGAGCCTTGTCATGCTTCCTCTACCATGTCTTGATAACATCATACTGATGTTGTCATGCCACATGTCATCCTTTGGGAGATGTCTTCTATCACCCAAAACCAACCCACTTGGCCCCCAAAAAACACCAACTATGAGTGTCCCATGTCATCATTTCATATTACCACATGTCATTTTCCACGTCATATTTTTAAGTCACCTTCTAAGTGAGTGCTGAGTGGAATTCCACCTAACACCTCGAAAATCATGCAATTCTCGCTGCCTATTGCTCACAACTCATCGTTGCTGTGTGAACACCAATTTGGTTTGGTGGTTTGACAACTGCTTGAGCTTTTTAGCTAGTAATTTGTGACCAAAGTATAGGACCATTGGATCATCAACCACTGCTCTATGTTAACTAGATGAAGACTTCCAATAGCACACCAAGAGTTTCAAAAGAAATCAATGACCAAAACTCATCTCGGGCCCCCCTCGTATACTCGATAGTTAATGAAAGGGGGGTTTGGGATTTATTGCATATGCAACTAACTCTTCCTTATGTCTCCTGAGTGTGCCATGTGATTCTCATTGGTTTGTCAGATCAAAAAACAAGGAGGGTACTTTGGGGCCCCCTTACTTTTTCAAATTTTAATGACCCGAGGGGGGGGGATATGGGATTCATAGAAGTGTCTGTTCTGGATCCAAGATCAGGTGGAAATTTACTTTAACGATAAAATTTAAAGCTTCATTTTATCTTTATTCCTTGTGAGTTAGGGAAATTTTCATATACCATTGGACAAGTCTCTAAGAGGACTATCCAAATAAACAAAGTTTCTTCATTGGAGCTCAAGAACTAAAGAAGAATTGTGTTTTAAAATATTACCTTCATTCATGACCTCATGCTAGGCAGGCACACACACAAAAAACTTACTGGGCTCCTTATGAAAAATTCTTTGACATCGATTGCAACAAATTCTCAACACATCGTTATATTTTAGACATGAGAAAGGCCTATAATACACATAGACACAATTATCACCTGATCTATTGATGATATGAATGATGTTGGAAACCCATTTTGGAGATGCCTAAGTCAAACCCATATAGCTGACATAGAGACATATAATACCTTACATTTTGGGGATAGGAACAATATGGGAAACAATTTGTGGACATTTCTTATGTATAGCTCTATAGTTGACATAGATACAAAGATTACCATGATTCTTGGTGGCAGGAACGATGTTGGAAACCAATTTCGTTAAGGAAATAAGATAAATGTACTAAGCATGAAGTAAATGCGGTATCAACTGGGGATCAATGGCAAACATCACTTCGTAGGAAAAAAGTGAAAGTGTCATATAGTTATTTGAAAAGAGAAGTATAAGTAGCGATCTCATCAATAATGAAATTTTCTCCAATCATGATGTTTTCCATGACCCTAGGTTTCAAAAAAGTATCGATGGGTATCACAATGAAATGTTTTCAAAGTTTCCTTTAGATAATACACCATGTGTTGTGTCAAGATATCATGCATAGTTGAAATTTTGTGATGAAACGAGGTTATGAAAGTCATCATTCAAGTGTTCTGAATAAGGGAGGAATGAATATCGATGATGAGATTATTCCCAAGGTAGATCAAATATCATCATGGCTTCTAAGATGACAACTTCATCAGACGACATCATAGTATCAAGGAAGTCACAAGAACAATAATGATCGACAACCCAAATGGGCGAGGAGTAAGGATCAAGCTCGACATCATGGGAAGAACTTGGCTCAAATTTGGAAATTTCCAGTTGAATAACTCAATAATCCAACTCAACAAGGCTCAAAGGCATATAATCCATGTACACAATTATCCAAGGATCATCAGACTCATAGGAATCACAGGTGACAAACATGATCCTATTGATAGTGTTGGCTGACTGTGATAGTTTAGGAGGAATCAAGGGAAAAGTTCCCATTAATGAAGAGTCTTTGAACATCCCTGCTCCAATGATTTCAATAGTAGAAGGGGAATATCCTACAAATGGAACTAATTGACTATCATGGAAACACAACTTAGGCTTGAAAAAGGTCACTAGTTGATATAGAATATTTAACCCTTATGGGGGAACATCATGATATGGAAAACATGACACAGTGGAATTCATGGTATATAATTAGTTTCACCCGAGCAAGAGGTTACAATTTAGTGGTGCATAAATTACCTCGAGCTCAACTAAGATGATTTTTCCCACGATATTGATAGACAAAGTAGGAAAACCCCCTCAAGGTTGCAAGGTATGCCCATCAAAGGATTTTAACACAGACTTATATGGAGACAAATTTAGTGAACCTATATATTTCCAAATCTTCATTGACATGATATGGATATATTCCCCCTCATCCAAGACTATCTGATGTGTTAAAAACTCACAAATGATATACAAGATTAAGATATATGTGAGATAATTTCTATTCACAAATATTTACATATTAATACATTTTCTTATGACCCTTCTATTCACAAAGATTTACATATTAATACATTGTATTATGACCCTTGGTCTTCATATTCCAAGTGGTCTCTTGGACTCTAATGGCCGTTCATATTCCACACCATAATCCTTAGTGGATTAGGTGTCCAACATCCCCCCACTTAATTCGAAGGGATATATATGAGTCCAAGAAGAGAGATGAAATACAAAAAATGCAAAAAAATGCATGGTAGAAATTAGCTAATTGTGCTCTCTTAAATGATGGTGTAAGGTGGGAGAAATTGAGGTCTCAACTGGTGGTGGTTTAAGGTTGACCACCAACACTAAAACACTTGATGTAGTTCCCAGAACAATTCCAAATTTGGCTAGAAGCTGAAGGCTTCTGCTAGTGGAAGTGCTCCCTAATGATTTGAAAGGTTATTTTTATGGAATACCACAAACCCAAAAGAGGTGAGAGACTATTGCGGTCTTAACCAACTCTAGAATTGTTGATGCATTTCTTGGAAAAATTCCAAATTTGGCTAGAAGCCGAAGTCTTCTGCTAGTGGAAGTGCTCCCTAATTCTTAGAAAAGGGAGACCATTGAGGTATCAAATGCTGGTGGTTTAAGGAATACCACCAACCAAAATGCATGCTCATGGGGCATGACTATGTCTATGATTACAACAATGAATTTTTGTATGGCTTACTCTGCCAGCTCTAGGCTCAGGCAGCAGGTTCGAGCTATTTCTTAGGCTTGCTTGATGTATCTTTGAAGCTTTTAGATGACCATCAATCCCCCTCTATAAAATAGAAGGGGATAATATGAAGAAATATCAACTAAGAGACATGTCAATAATCAAGAGAAAATTCTGTGGTATGAATGAAATATCTTCTTGGTTTTTGAAGCCCAATGCCAAGAATAAATCCATCTGATGTGAATCTTTGTTCTTGTAGGAGGCTTGTTTCTGGAACATCTGTCTGAATTATGAGTTTTCTTACCACAATGGTCACAAGGGTGAAGACGAAAACATTGATCTTTCACATGGGAAACTCTATCACAATGTTTGCATTTGACAATTTGTGGCTACAATGGAAGAGGAGCTGGAGCTGGAACAAGTGAAGGTAAATCACCTTAAAGAAACCAAACACTTTGAAATTGAATGGGATTGGAGTAATATGGAATATGAAAGAACACATACTTTCCATATCCAAGATCGATTCTTTGCTTGTTTTTGACAAGCTGTTCTCAAGGTATGATGATGGGCATGAGAAGTGTAGCCTAAACTTCTGCATGTTTATGCAAAAATTCTCCTGAAATGGGCACTTGGTGTGAATGAACCTCAATCTCACTGATTTGATTAATTTTTAGTTGTTGATGGAAGTACATATTAGACTCAAATATAGAATTTTTCTAAACAAAAACTAATACAAAATGATGTATTTTATGTTGTAACTCATCTTGTTGTAGCTGAGATTTGAGTTAGAAAAATTCAATCTTGTCTAGTGCATTTTACAAATAAGTTTGAATGTGAGAAAGAGTGCCCTTGCTAATATTTACCGTATCATGATCAATAGAGTGTATCAATGTTCTTAGGAACTCTAATAACTTAGTATTTTTTTCCATTTTCTGCGGCAAAAAATGTTTCTCTGAGAGAAAAAGCTTCGCACAACAACATTAATATAGAAAGAAAGCTCTCTAGTGTAAAATTTTGAACGTTTAAAGTACATGTACAAAAATTCAAAATATATTTATTTTCTTCAAAACATTTCCATTCTATAGATGCATATTTTTAAAATATCAAATATTGAATATCATTTACAACACAATTCATTACTTACATTGTATTTCCTAAAAAGATCTTACAAGAAATGATGAAAATAAACGTGATTCGAAAGGAAATCTATACTCTTCAAATTTATTTTGTCCAACAACTTTTGGTGACATGAAAATCCTTCAAATAACCAATTATCACTTTAAAGGTAACTTATTTTCTCCACAAACAAGAATGAAAACTACATCATAAAATGGAGAATTGAATGGTCAAAGTAACTTCCATAGTTCCAAACACAGATTGTGGAGACAAATTCCATGAGTCCATATCAACCTGACATTTAAAAACACAATTTTCATCTTACATCACTAAAGGACCATTTTAGTAGATACTAAACCTCAAAATTCCAAATACGATTCTAAATCCTACAAATATTAATGCTAACAAAATTTGTGTTAAGGACAACCCCGATGGAGTTCATTCAAATGTGAGAATAATACCCAATTAGCCATGGTCTCCTATAATTTTTTGGAGCTGGAAATAAATGAAAGAAATAATAGTTCAAATACGTGCAAGGGGGAACCTACGATGGTCAAGAGTTGAAGGAAACCTATGAGGGAAATCTCTAAGACTTTCACTCAAAAATGGTACCCATTGATTTCTTTAACATCTAGGGGTGTGGAAGCCATGAAATTAGTGTCATGCTATAGGACCGAGTCAAAGAAGTGAGGAGTTTCTCCAAGTTGTTGAGAATTCCGATAAGCTACCACACAATGTTAAGTAAATAATTAATTGCTACAAGAGGTTTCGTTGGACTGTGACACGATATAACTAATTCAAAGATAAAGAAATAGCTAAGAAAATGTTAGATTTGATAGGCCAACTAGAATTGTATGAAGTTTTTTTGTGCTTAAAATAAGAAGGAAAGGAACTTGGGACTAGAAATTCAAAACTATGATATTATAATTTGTAGATTAGTTGGGTTGCATGACTTCCTTTTATGATAGAAGAAGCTGAGGAGTAGTGCAACGTTTGTTCATGTGTAATCTTTAGGCATGTCACCACTAAAACTCATGACCTACATTGAGATGGCCTTGTAAAAAACTACCAAAGTGATGGGGATTTTCCTGATGATGAATTGAGTCTGTGCCTATTTTGGACAATGCAACATGTAATTCAAGCACAAATGGTGGTAGTTGAAACACCCACTACAAAGAGTAGAGAATCAGGTCCTGGAGTAGACTAGGCATATAAATATAGAATTAGAGGCACTTAGACTAAGACATATCAGGTAGAAAGAAGGAAAATAAATTGAAACCAGTAGGTTGGATGAGACAAAGATGAAATATGAAGCAAATTTTAGATCTAACAAACTAAAAACATCAACATCCATAATAGACATATGAAAATTTTGTTGTAAGATAGTAGTAGAGTCTACCTAGAGTGAAAAATTTGATATACCAAGAAAATAGTCATAAAGTATTGAATAAATTCTCAATTTCATAAGGAACAACGCCCAAGGAAATGAAAAACCACAAAAGTAGTGGTCACTGACTCGAAGGCCACAAATCTAGTGGCTCAAAATTGACTATGGAAATAATTTTCCCACTCTGATACCATGTTAAAAACTCACAAACGATAGACAAGATTAATATAAAAGTGAGATACTTTCTATTCACAAAGATTTACGTATTAATACATTGTCTTATGACAATTCGTTTTCATATTCCAAGTGGTCTCTTGGACTCCAATGACTATTCATATTCCACAACATAACCCTTTTTTGGATCGTTATTTGGAAGGCCAAACGATGTGGAAGATAGGGTTCCATGAGGATGGATTGAAGGTTATCATATTTGAATATGAAGGATCTACTCCACTAATAATAGTTAAGAAGGCCTTGCATTGAATTGGGAAACTTTGCAAAAATTTGATTGTAGACATAAAAATGGGGGCTTGGGTTAGATCGTTGACAATAATATAGTTGTGAGTGGCCCAGGAATTGGGTTTATGCAGTCTAATGATGCGCACTTTTTGGAAGACATGCCACAATGTTGGGTGTGTACCTTGATTATCTTCCCGATTTAGAGGTCTTGTTTTGGTTGTGTTTGGATACCAGTACCTGACAGGGCGGTGCAGGGGGCATTAATACCCCACTACTATTGTAGGGGGCTGTAGGGGGGGTGGAAATATCCTTTGAGTCCCCCCTGGAAGGGATTCATAGGCAGTGTTTCCGAAAGAAATTTTTTGAGAAAATTTACTTGTAAAATATTGTAATTTCATAGTCAATCTAGACCATTCATTAGGTAGAAGATCTAATGGTAGAAGTTATGTTAATTTATGGTTCTCCCCCCCTATAATCAAACCATTTATTTGTATGAGGGAATTTCATTTTAGATGTGTATTATTCTATGAGAGAAAGAGAGGAGACTGTAAGAGAGAGAAGAGGAAGTTACATCTGATGTGTTGTAGGTTTTATCCCTTAAGTTTGTTGGATAAAATAAAAGGAAGGACTGGTTGTTTCTCCATGGACATAGCATAGATTGGGTGAACCACATATATCTATGTTTCCCTTGTTTTATGATTTTTTTTGTTTTCAAAATGTTTTTGTTTTATTGCTGTATTATTAAATTCCTAACAAACAGTTCTCAATGATGGTTTATCAAAGTGAAGAAGGCCATCGAGTGGAGTATGATTCATGGGTTCTGATGTGGAAGCACCACTCTTAATATTCTCATAATTTTTCACTTTGGTTGTGAAATTCACAAGATTTTACACCATAAACATATCTTGTGTGGATGATGAGGCATTTTGAGAAGAATTCACCCCACCTGCCCCTTGCTAAGGAGGAAGAGGGTTTGCAACCATATGTTGTTGCTAGGCCGAAAATGGATTCGTTAAAACGACAAGTTGATGAGTGGTAGGTTGATCCTAGAAGTAGCAATGGATCTCATCCATCCAAGGGAATTCATGAGTAAGTGGGGTTCCACACAGATATTGCAAGGAAAATGATACTTTTTCTTCTCTTTTTTTCCATGCGTAGCGGTCTCTTAGTTTTGGGGTGTTTCTTGTTCATTATTCGAAATTTAATTTGAATTGTTCACTTACCTCTTGGTTGTGAAGGATTATTTTCAGATGTGGACTAGATACAATTTACCTTAGAGGTTGGAACCATAGAACTAGGATATTGAGAGGGGGGATAATTAACAATTGGGGCACTGGAAGAATTTTTCATTTGGACCACCTATGTGGCTAGGTAGCTTATGTTTCCTTAAGATACAAGCCCCACTACACCATCAACATGGGTTCCCGGCTTGTTATTCAATGGATCATTCAATGAATGAAGAACATTAGGAATGATCTCATATAAAGTACTTGCTCGAGAATAAATCAATTCAAGTTGATGGGCACACATGGTGGTTTGTTCCTCAATTTGGGCTCCTACCTGTTGTGCTATACAACAACCCCCCATTTATTTTTATAAATAGGGAACCTTTAGAAATAAATAGGAAATTATTTTTAACATTTCCTGAAAACTTAGAAAATAAATATTTCCTATTTTAGCCTTGTTCTTTTAAAGCGCATCGCAAATCACATATCTCAATGAATTTCAAAAGACTCATAAAACTTAAAATATGCGAATTGCGATATGCGCTCAAATTTCTTCGAAGATATGATTTAAAACTTTGCAAAAAGCTTCAATCACCATTATATTTACTTTATCGCACCGCACTTCACTTAATCAATCAAAAAAATTTAAAAGCAAAATGATATAAGTCGCGAATCCGCGAACCCGACGAGCAAATAGACTAATAAATATAAAACCTTCAACTATCGCGGTCACTTCAGTTTTATAAAAAAGCGCAATTCACATTTTTCAGCCTTTAAGGGTAAGTATTACGAAAGGTTATAAGTTATAATCTGCGATATGCGCACCAACGCCATTTAATTGATCAAGCGTGTAAAACAACTTGTGTCATATCAAAATGAAATTTAAGATCTTAACAACTTTAAAGCGATTGATAGATCTTATGCGCGGAGATATGTGAAATATTAATTCAGAGATTATGAATGATGATTGATGTTATATTTTAATAGATTGATATCTTCTTGCGCGTGTTTGAAATAAATGATAGATTTGTCTCTTTGATACTCCGTACTTGTAAAAATTCGCTCTGCTTTCAAGAAACCAGTTAACGAATTAAAGAAGAGAAAAATGAGAAAAAAGTGTAAAGAAATTTCTCAGACGTCATCCACTGAAGACACAGATATGTCTCCATTATTTTCAGATACCGTCTGCAACAAAGATTGCGGCAGTTCGATATGGGTTCTTTTAAGGCAATGTATAAAATTTTTAAAAGTGAAGGATCAAGGGTGATAAACAAAGTTTCTTTGACAGGCACTGATTCTACCTCCGACGCAACTATTTTTGACGTTGCATGCTCATACATTCATAGGATAGCTGCAAGGCAAAAAATCCTTCCTTATACGGATATGGTTAAGTGGGCAATTGACCACTTAAACATTGAGGATAGAATGTTCAAGAATTTGAGGGGAGAAACTATGGGTTCATTTAGGGCAGAAGATTTAATAACAGTGTACCATCTACCACCCCCGCAATAGAAATATGACAAAGAATATTTGCAGAATTTTAGAGGAGAACATCCAGACCTTATCAAAGTCATCCAAGAATGGAAGGATAATCAGGGGAAATTGAAGCAAGATACGTTTGGTACGTACCTAATTTCCCAAATTCCTAATCCTTACTGTTATGCTGCTGGTATGTTATGTATATTATTTGCCAAACCAGATAGCACTAGATTCTCAAGAGACTGGGTTCCCCTAATTGACGCAACCGTCAATTCATCAATTTTAAATTGGGGCAGACATCTTATCTAATAACCTAGCCAAGCACATAACTGAATATAGAAATAAAAGAAGTATTTTCATTCAGAGAAATACCTCCCTTTTATATGTCTGCCTATGTCATGGATGCTATCTATTTTACTTCCAATTTTCCTACCATGGAATGGAAATGGACTACTAAGGACCCTACCCCAATTCATATTTACCACAGAGAACTCTAGGATTAAGATTTCCACTTACACTTCTATAAAGTCTGTTATGGAGTCATATTGCCTATACATCAGATGATTTTTAACAAAAGGGCTCCTAGGGTTTCTGAAGAAGCCAATGCATACATTCTTCCAGTAGCTAGATGGTTTGTAGAAGATATTTTTACATATATTAGAGTATTTGGGAGTTATGCTTATCCCCATGTTTTACCCTATTATGTTCCCGATAAGTTACTTGCAAAAGAAATAGCCTATCAGCTTGTTAATGGTGTTACGAAACAACTAAAGGATGCTAAAAAGGCTATTTGGCATAATTTCCCTGTACAATGTGGCACCTTTGCTTTGTCTAATATCGACCAAACTTATAAGGAAGTGTCCAAGATTTATTTATTGAAATTGGCAGTTATGCCGAAAAGATTATATGATACAAATGATGTGATTAAAAATTACATCACAGAGCTTAAGATGAAGCCTTTTGTAAAGGAGGAAGATGGATTTGATGATCTCTTCCAGGGCATGGAAAATTTTTCAGATATTATCAAATATGTATCTAGTCAACTAAGTCAAGAAGATGTTGAAGCTTTTCAAGCATACAGAGACAAGAGACTAGAGAAAGTCCCTCTAAATTTTTTAACTATTGAAGATGACAACAAACACACTCCAAGCGTCAGCTTGGATGATGAAATAAAACGTATGTCTGAAGATGAATCAGGTCAGTTGTAGTAGCAATCTGATAATTCGGATCACTTTGAAAATGAATCCAAATCTAAAAAGGAAAACTCAAAAAAGACAATTGACCGAGTCATTCATGAGATAGAGATGTTGGAGGAAACAAGAAATAATGTGACATAATCAAATTCTCAAGCAATTCAACACAGTCACAACATGCTAGATCAGTCCAGTTTACCACAAATAAAAGATCTTATGAATGAATGGGAGGAGTTTTCTGAAGCAATAAAGAATCCTAAAGAAAATCCCAATACTGATCAAGCAACAAGTTTTCAGACACCTAAACACTCACAGAAGATAGTGGAGACTGTTAATCCACTACAAAGAGTTCCAGTAATGCATGATAAAGAAATCATACTGGCCTACCCCACAGATCAGATAGTTCTACAGATTGAAGATATTCCTTCATTAGATGTTTTCTACAGTCCTAGTTACAAGGCTGTAGTTAAAAGAAATAAAAGAAGGATAATTGATGAAACAACTCCAAAGCCTGCAGATGAATCAGTTGATGTACTATGAAAATATTCCTCAGATGATCCCACTGAACATCTAACCAAATTATCACAGTATGCAGGGGCATATGCTACTGCTACTGTTGATAAAGCTATTGAGGTTAGCGTGTTGTTAAAACAAAAGGAAGCCAGAGTACAAGAACTAGAAAAGTTGTTGAATGAAGAGAAATCCAATTCCAGCGAGCAAGTCAAAGTGAACACAACCCAATTTCATAAAGATATTGAAAGCCTCAAATTGCATCATCAGATAGAGATTAATGAAAAAAAAGCACAACTAGAAATAGCAATGATTAAGTTACAGAGTCAACCACAATTAGAACAATTTATCAAAGAAGCACTTGATTTAAACACTAAGTTAAAGAAATAACAAGAAGTGTTTTTTCATCAAGCTTCTATTATTGATTCTTATTGTGATTCAATTAAAATAATGATCCAACAGATAGTAATTCGGAAACTTGAATGTGAAAGACATGAGAAGAAAATTGAAGAGCACATTCAATGGCAAGTTTCAAATTTGGGAAAGTAAGCTAATCTACCTCAAGTAGATAAGCTTCACAAAGAAATTCTATTCACAGAATGGGAAGCGCAAATCAAACAGGAAGAGAAAGCAACAACAAAGACATCCAAGATATCAAGTGAGATTATTGAATCTATCGTGAGCAACTGTCTAAAGTAGAACTTCTTAAGGAAAATACGTCCGATGTGTTTTCAAAAACAAGACAGGTAGAAACACAGTGGAAGCAGAGAGCAGGTACACAGGAGGAAATGATTAAAAAGGTAAATAAGTTTGATCAAGAAAATTACTGGAATTTTCTGATCAAACCTTACCATCAACATCAAACTCTGTAGTCTCTTATAGATTCATCAAAAAGATCCTAGTCAGCAATATCAAATGCTATTTTTAAGGGACAGATCCGATCAACGATATCACAGCTAGCGCAACTCAAAGCAATGTTAGATATTTGCCAACTTCGTGACCACATTCAGAAAGAAGGGCAGGACTTGCAAAATCAGAATTTTTAGTTTATTTTCCTAGATTTTTGTTTAAGTTAGCTTTTTGAGGAAGGTTGTTTGAAACCTCCTCTATATTTTTGTAATAATCTATTTTAGTTTATAGTTATTTTAGTATTTAAACCCTTCTCATGCATTTAGAGAAGGGTCCAGAAATTTGTCAAAAACATTTGCAAAGAATGCACTATTGTAAGTTTGTGAGTGCTTTGATGAATTAATGGAACCCATTTTCTTATATTTTAACAATTAAAGCTGTTTAACTGATGTTGCACTGCTGTACTCTTTAAATTGCTTGAAAGTGAGAAGGAACAGATTCATTGCTGTCAGTTTACATGAGTAAAAATTCGTACATATGGTACTTCTATTCACTTGTATTAAGTTTTTCTTCATAGATTGAAGAGCACATTCAATGGCAAGCTAATATACCTCAAGTAGATAAGCTTCACATAGAAATTATATTCACAAAATGGGAAGCGCAAATCAAATAGGCAGAGAAAGCAGCGGCAAAGACATCCAAGATATCAAGTGAGATTATTGAATCTATGTGTGAGCAACTGTCTAAAGCAGAACTTCTTAAGGAAAACACGTCTGATGTGTTTTCAGAAACAAGATAGGTAGAAACATAGTGGAAGCAGAGAGCAGATACATAGGAGGAAATGATTAAAAAGGTAAATAAGTTTGATCAGGAAAATTACTGGAATTTTCTGATCAAACCTTACCATCATCATCAAACTCTGCAGTCTCTTACAGATTTAGCAAAAAGATCCCAGTCAAGAATCTCAAATAATATTTTCAAGGGATAGATCCGATCAAGGATATCTCAGCCAGCTCAGCTCAAAGCAATGTTAGAGATTTTCCAACTTCGTGACCACATTCAGAAAGAAGGTCAGGACTCGCAAAATCAGAATTGTTAGTTTAATTTCTTAGATTGTTGTTTAAGTTAGATTTTTGAGGAAGGTTGTTTGAAACCTCCTCTATATTTTTGTAATAATCTATTTTAGTTTATAGTTAGTTTAGTATTTAAACCCTTCTCATGCATTTAGAGAAGGGTCCAGAAATTTGTCAAAAACATTTGCAAAGAATGCACTATTGTAAGTTTGTGAGTGCTTTAATGAATTAATGGAACACATTCTGTTATCTTTTAGCAATTAAAGCTATTTAACTGATGTTGTACTACTGTACTCTTTAAATTGCTCGAAATTGAGAAGGAACAGATTCATTGCTGTCAGTTTACATGAGTAAAACTTCGTACATATGGTACTTATATTCACTTGTATTAAGTCTTACTTCCTAGATTGACAATTATCCTTTTATTGCATTATATATTTGAAATGTCATCATATATAAATATTACATGCACTTCTGTTCTAATATTTAGCTATGGTTTCTTATTGAATATGTAATCACACTGATAAATGCGATATTTCTTTCACAATTCTTCTATGCAAACTACTTTTTTAGAAGAATCATTTTACATAATTTTCATCTCTTTCGACTGTTAAATGAGTTATATTACTGATAGTTGAAAGATATTATTTTAGACCGCATAAAGGAAAAACACCCTGGGTATATATTAGATTAATAATTTAGATATATAGATATAGATTAAAATCATTATCCATTTACATGCTATATTCACAACACCCTCAAAATCATCCTTATTAGGAAACTGGTCCCATTATCCCCAGTCGGAGCCACTATATCAAATGGAAAAGGAGCTGCTTTAAGGTCTGGACCAGGTAGTTTTCCCATGTTTTGGCAACGAAATTATAAGGCCTCAACATATTGGCACTAGAAGGAGGGCCAAGTGATTGGCACAAAGGTCTGCTCAATTTAAAGGTCAATAAAAAAATCTCTCTCCCTTTAGATCCCCATCAACTTCTAGAAAATTATCTAGATCCTCATCTATAAAATATGAAGTTTATCATCTTTAAAACTATACTATTTCCTGAAATTCACCAACATTCTCCAGAATTTCAACCTTTGATAGAAAAGTTAGAGAAAGTGTCTATTTCTGATGAAAAGTCTGAATCTTCTCAATTATCAGATCTTAGTATTTCATCTTCTTTACAACATCGAAGAATATTAAATCGATCAGAAAGTCAAAAAACAAGGATTCTACATTTTTAATTTTTTATCAGTAGTACTCGAAAGAAGTTAAAGAGGACTCAATCAGAATCGATCACTAGCGAGTTCTTATCCAATTCACCCCCATTTCTTCCACTCACTTCCACAAATTTCATTCCAACAGTGGGTATCACTTTCACTAGTTCCAATTCTCAAAATACTGGTCCTAGTACTCAACCTACCTCATCATCAATTCACAATCAACCCATCCATAATAAAATGGTAGGTCAATTCCCTCCACCGAATATAAACCCATGGAGTAATCTAGGGGTTGTAAACATGCCTGCTCCTCTTCATGCTCTGCCTAAAAATCCCAAAAGAAGGCTACCAAAATTTAATCCCAATGATGGTCTTCTTGTAGAAGCACATATTCATAATTTTATGTTAGTTGTCAACTTGAATGCAATAGCTGAAGAGGATTGCGTTGTATGATTATTTCTGTAATATCCCCAAAAGGGAACAAGCAGCAACACTAAACAATATTGCTAAAAAATAACGCAGTTCAGCGAAATGAAAGTAGGAGGCCAATATGGAGGCTCAATATTTACATATACATCAGTAAATCAGATCTAAAATGAGGCCCATACAATGTATAACAGGAAATAGAAGACAAAAATGGAAGAAATCCCTCAAAAGAGGTGCTGCAACGCATGTATTCACTGCAAAAATGCTTGAAAGTGTTATTTTATAGAGCATACAACAGCTGAAGATTACAAATTAGATCTAGAGCAAAATAATGCATGAACAGTCAGATCTATGACAGATCCATACACTCTAGAGTCTCTACTTTACATACCCCTTGGGGTTTTCAGCAATACATGAAGCACATGGAGTAGATCTGAGATCTTGTGTAGAAGATCTTCAGAATTATTCAGAATTTCTAAAGCAAATACAGGAGTATTCAGATTAGATCTGAATGTGACATGGAATAGATCAGAAATCCATGGATCACCACAGTGAAGGGCAGATTCTCAACACTAGAGATATCTCCTCCAAAAGTCTGCCAAAACACCCTGCAAATTTCCTCTTGGAGATAACACAATCCTGGAAGATAAAATGCACTGTAGAATTGATGGACAGTTTGGCCTGATGCCAAGATGTAGATCTGAAGCTCCAATCAAGTAATACTCTCTTGCCAATGGGATAGAAGGGTTTCCTAGTGAGAAGAGGCACTAGAATGGCCTAGATCTGAGTAGATCTAGCCTCCACTTGCTGCATCTTACAAGGACAACCAAACCCTCAACAGGGTCTGCGTTGTAGTTGGAAGATGAAACTTGGAAAAATTCCTGATAGTGGACAAGAAATGTAAGACTCCTCCAAGATCTACTCAATGGAAGAGGCGGGATTCCCGATCAGGAACACCCAGTGCTAAACAACACTATTCTCTGCTAAATAGCCAAGATAATGATACATGTCTAAACAAAAAATATATTCAGAAATATCATACAATCAACAACCTTCTCATGCTGTCCTCCTCTTCCTTTTATAAGATAGAAATCTTGCCAAACCCTAAACCATCTCAATGATTTAGCTTTGTTCACATGTGGCATTGATTTATTTTGCTATTTAGGAGTTTTATTGATCCTCCTTTACAATTTTATTCAGGAAACAAAAAAACAAAACAAAATTTAATATTCCCATTAGCTTAGGACTAATTGGGAATATTGCAGTGCTCCCTTCTAAAATGTTGCTTGTCCTCAAGCAATGGATAAGGTGAGTGCTGCAACTCCTTTCCTCCTCCATTGGTGACACAATCAAGTGATAATATTCCTTCATGAGCTGAGTGTTCACCAAACCAACCTTCCATGAAATGTTTCTCTGATGTTCTTATGAGAGGTAAATGACCCATCCCATAAGGAGTCAAAAAATTAAATGAAACAAACATGGCTGAACCAATACTCTCTCTGAAACATGTAGCATAGGGTACATAGAGAGTCTCCATCCCATGTGGTACATACATGGCTCCCATCCTCACTCCATACATCCCCATAAAAAGTACAATTATATCATCAATGTATGGAGAAAAACTATGTACATACAAACAGAAAGTTGAGCATGAGGAGGTGGGTCATAATCCCACATACAATGATACCAATGAAGTGCATCTCTTGCCTGCCTCAAATCAAGACATGGTAAGTGGTTTTACCACCACTTACTTGCTGCCCAAGCCATCTCACTATTGCTGAAGGTGAGAGATATGTTTGGTGCCTTAGGGAAGCACCCATCATGATGGAAAATCTTCCTTTGCTCATCAAGGGAGTGGCCAAATCCAGAAATTTTTGTGGCCCATTGTTTGCCATGAGATATGCAAGATATATCACTCCTCCTTGGAGTTATGGCCTACGTAAAAATAGTGAAAGAATGCATACAGAAAATGAAACATGTTTTACATATGTGTGTTATTTACCAAAAGTTCTCCTTATACAAGTGGATGGGTGTATGGATCTTTATCCTCCTTCCAAGGTAGGAAGAGATGGCTGAAATAACTCTGTCATAGAGTCTTGTTGCTGCCCCAACTCCACATAGCTCATGCATTCTTGAAAATGATAATATAGTTCTTCCTTCAAGCCTTCCCAATCAAAGCTCCTCATGATGATGTTGTAGATACTCATGGAATACATATGGCTGAAACAAAACTCTTTGTAAGCTCTTTGTAGCAACTTCTTCTTGAGCTTGGAGGCTCTAGACAAGAAGATCCTACCATGATGATAAATGACCCCTCCTTGGACTAAATAGACCTCTTCATGCAACTGGTCATCAAGTATCTTACAAGTGTTAAGATCTTTGGAACAATCCACCAATAGTTGGGATTTCCAATACAGATTTAAACTGCTCAACAATGACAGTGCTGATGATGCATCAACAGAAATGTCTGTCATGTTGCTGCTCTCATCCTTGACATCTATTATGCCAAAGGTGTGTGTTGGAAGGTCACTCATTCCCTTCTTCTCCTCCTTGACATTCCCCATGCCCAAGGTATATAAGGGAAGGTTGGTATTCCTTCCTTGCTGCCCTCTTTGCACATGCACATGCTCAAATGAAGATGGAAGTTCTTGGAAGTCAGTCTCCCATGGGAGGCCATCATCTATCCAAAACCCCCTTGGTCTTTCCAAAGTATGCATGTGTGGCCACCATCTTCTAACATGTATGGAATATCTCTCTCCAAGTGAGATTATCTTCTGAGTTTTCATAGTCATGGATCTCCCTCCTTGCCCCATGATGGTGTTATCCTCCAATCTTGCAGCCTCTATTCTCAGCGCAGTATGAGATGAGAGAGTGGACAATGGTGATAGGGGGGTAATACTTCCTTCCTCCTTGAGTTCTTCCAACACTCTCAGCGCTGTATTGTAGTCTCCTAATGCTCCCTTCCTTCCTGGACCCATGAATGGAGCATCAAGATGTGAGACATATTTCACCAGATTTGAATCAGGTGGTCTCCCAGGTGGTTTACCCCAAGACAATGATGTCTCATGGTTCATCCTAAGATGCCTATAAGATGGGATCATCATATCCCTGCTTCCACTGCGCAAGTTCAACTCTATTTTTTGTGTGGAAGTCTCTTGACAATGTGGTATCACTCTTAAAGATGCAAGAGTGCTCATGATTGGAGAAATTGCTCCATTCTTTCTTCCATACAATAGTGGGTCATCTCCTCCCATATCACCACTGTGATCCCTCCTTTGTTCTGTCTCATTGTCTATCATCATAGACACATGCTTCTCATGCTCTTCATGTGTAAGATCCTTGGGGCACTCTTGCAAGGATACAAGAGCCCTCCTAGTGGAAGCAATTGCTTCAACTCCATCTCCCAATAAAATTAGATCTCCTCCTGCTGTCACAGCGCTGGAGGATATTCTCTGCTCTTTCTCTTCCTTCTCCTTATCAATAGAGAATGCCTCATCATTAAGAGACCCTTTCCCTTGATCTCCTCTTGAAGAAGGAATCCTCATGTCTTCTTCTTGAGAAAAGAGTTCTTGCTGTAGTGGGGTTTTTGCCCTTGGCAAATCATGCAGCAGATCTTCAACCCCCTCAACAATGTTTAGAAATGGATTTGGTTTTATGGATTCTTCAAACTCATGCAAAGATTTAGATTTCTTGGGCTTGATTTTCTCTCTTAAAGAAGTTTTAGAATATCTCAAATCAAATCTTTTCACTAACCTCCTAGTGAACTTTGCATAAGAAGAGATATTTACATTTTTCTATGAAGAAGACTCAAATAGCCACCAGGCATAAGCCTTACCTTGAAGATGCAGCGCTGCTACTCTCATGGCTTCTTCTTCTGAAACTTGATGCAGTTGGAAATATGTGTCAAGCTTCCTTACCCAAGACTTGGCTGAGTTCTCAGGTGATCCATCAAAATTAGGTAGAGAGAATCTACCCAAAGTGTGCTGCATGCACCCTCTTCTTCTACTGTAGCTGTTGGATCTTCTTTCTTCTTTAAGTTGACAGAACTCTGGGAAACTGAGATGCTCCTTGAATCTCTCTGACTGAGACTCATATTCTTGGAGATAATCACCAATAGCTTCCTCCTTCGGTGTTCCTCCCTTTCCTTCTTCCTTTGTCAAGAAAGTAGGCATGCTCCAGCGTTGTAGATTAGGTTGTGTGGCTGAATGCTCACACACATAGTAAGAAGTACCGAGGCTTCCTTGATGTGAAAATATTCTTGAGGGATCTGCATGTATTTCCCTCCTCATTCCCCAGATTTATCCTTTCAGCTCATACATAGCTTGAGAAAGATTTTTAGAGGACTCTTCTCCTTTCAATCTTCCAGATAAAGGGGTTTCACCCTTATTTTCTTTATCTTCTGTGTAATCAAGTTTCTTTTGTCTTCTTCTTAGATACCTCTTCTCTCTGTCAGTAAGAGGATCATCTTCTTCTGAAGACATATTGGCTTCTTAAGAAAGCACAGACTGTGCCAAGATGATTGCTCTGATACCACTGTAATATCCCCAAAAGGGAACAAGCAACAACACTAAACAATACTGCTAAAAAATAACGCAATTCAGCAAAAAGAAAGTAGGAGGCCAATATGGAGGCTCAATATTTACATATACATCGGTAAATTAGATTTATAATGAGGCCCATACAATGTATAATAGGAAATAGAATACAAAAATGGAAGAAATCCCTCAAAAGAGGTGCTGCAACACATGTATTCACTGCAAAAAGGCTCGACGTCATTATTTTATAGAGCATACAACAGCTGCAGATTAAAACTTAGATCTAGAGAAAAATAATTCATGAACAGTTAGATCTATGGCAGATCCATACACTATAGAGTCTCTACTTTACATACCCCTTGGGGTTTTCAGCAATACATGAAGCACATGGAGTAGATCTGAGATCTTGTGCATTAGATCTGCATAATTATTCAGAATTTTTGAAGAAAATATAAGAGTATTCAGATCAGATATGAATATGACATGAAATAGATCATAAATCCATGGATCACCACAATGAAGGGCATATTCCCAACACTAGAGATCTCTCCTTCAAAAGTCTGCCAAAACACGGTGCAACTTTCCTATTGCAGATAACATCGTCCTGGAAGATAAATTGCGCTATAGACTTGATGGAAATTTTTGCCTCATGCAAAGATGTAGATCTGAATCTCCAATCAACTAATACTCTCTTTCCAATGGGATAGAAGGCTTTCCCAGTGAGAAGAGACACTAGAATGGGCTAGATCTGAGTAGATCTAGCCTCCACTTGCTGCAGCTTACAAGGACAACCAAACCCTCAACAGGATCTGCGTTGTAGTTGGAAGATGAAGCTTGGCCAAATGCCTGATAGTGACAAGAAATGCAAGACTCCTCCAAGAGCTACTCAATGGAAGAGGTGGGATTCCCGATCAGGAACACCCCGTGCTAAACAACACTATTATCTGATAAACAACCAAGAGAAAGATATATGTCTAAATAGAAAATATATTCAGAAATATCATACAATCAACAACCTTCTCATGTTGTCCTCCTCTTCCTTTTATAAGATAGAAATCTTGCCAAACCCTAAACCATCTCAATGATTTAGATTCTTTCACATGTGCCACCTTCAACTAAGACTGCACTGTGCATCAATGAGGTTCATCCCCTCTGGACATCGCTGTTTATTTGGTCCTGGTTGACTTGGTCAAATGATCCAACCTCTTTTGCACCTAAGTGTGCTTATGTAAATAGCAAAAATTTAGTTTTGTTCACATTTGGCATTGATTTATTTTGTTGTTTAGGAGTTTTATTGATCATCCTTTACAATTTTATTCATGAAACAAAAAAAACAAAACAAAATTGAATATTCCCATTAGCTTAGGACTAATTTGGAATATTACAATTTCCATATAATTTAAAAGGATCTGCAGGATCCTTGTATTTTTCATTACCTGCTCGCTCCATAAATAACTGGAATATGTTTGAAGAACAATTTTTGGCTAAGTTTGGAGATGACCTTTCAAATCTTAAAGCTAAACCAGGGGAGAAGATAAAAGATTTTAATTAAAGATTCAATAAAATACTCAATAAAATTCCTGTTACAACAGTTCCTGGTGCAAAAGTTCAAATTGAGTGGTATATTTCATCACTTCCATCTAATATAGCTATTTTCGTTGATAGAGAAAAACTAGCAACTCTTATATAAAATATGATAGAATCTCCATTTGTAGAAAAACGCATAACTGCTATTGAGAAAAAGAATTCTTAGGAAGATCGTAAATCAAAGAAAATATATTTCAAAGATGATTCTAAAAATAAAACACCAAAAGATCCATTTGATGTAGAAGGTCTTCAAATTTTTTTGAAAACCATGACCAATGAGATGGTAGATATCAAGAAACAAGTCGCCGAAAATTCAAATTCAAAAAAGAGTTTCAGGAATTTCAAGAACAAACAAACCTCTAATTCTCAACCTCCAAACATTATATCTAATGTTTAATCAGATCAAGAAGAGGGGGAAGAACAAAAAGAGGAAGAGGAAGAGGACGAAGAAGAAGAAGTTGAACTTAATGGAATGTTGGATTTTATCCTATCAAATTAATAACAACTTGAAGCTTTGCCTGTCAGCACACGTAGCAAAAAGATTACTGAAGCAACACAGTCTAGTCAACAACAAAAAATTTCCACTCCTGCTAAAGACAAACCAATAACCAAAAAGTCCAAGGCCACGCAAACAAGTCCTGTTACATAAAACTCTCCACCTATATCTAAAACAATGGTTATCTCAGATACCATTGAGTATAATATAGTTGACGACATGAAGAAAACTAGGGCAAATATTTCAATTCATGAGCTTACCAAATTGAAGCAACAACAACAAATCTTACTTAGAGAATTGAAAGTTGTTCCTGCTTCAAATTTACCTGCTCCAGTCATAGTGCAAGTTGCTAATGAAACGAGTAAGCCACCTTCTCCTTCAGTAAAAATAGATGCTTCAGATTTAATTATGATAGGTGATCGATCCATCTCTCATACTCCCCCATTTATCTTAACCTATGAGATATATAACAAAAATGTTCATATTTGTTTGATAGACTCAGGGGCTTCTTCGAATATAGTGCCGAAATCAGTTTGTGCTAAATTGAACATTAATCCTCAGAGTTCTCCAGCTCATATAGTACAACTTGACAGAATTAGAGTAGAAGTGGTAGGAGAATTAAAATGTGTTTCTATCAGATTATCATCAAATCCTAAAGTTGTTCAGATAATTGATATTTTGGTTACAGACATTCCCGAATTTTATGGTTTAATTTTAAGTAGTGATTGATTTGATAAACTTCATGGTTATTTCTCAACAGACTGGTCACATATGTGGTTACCACATAATGGAAAGCCAAAACAAATTCGAATTGATCGTGAAAAGTTTATGAAACACACGGTGACTGATCTTGAAGAGCTTAATAAGCCAGTAGCTTTCAATAACAACATTATTGGAAAATACTCTACACAGTCATTTTTGGGAAACTTTAATGCTCAACCATCTCCTTTATTTGATAACGCGGTTGTATCTCAGATTGAGAATTTTTCCTAGCCAGATAATTCTAGATGTATTAATTTTTCAGATAGGAAAATGGTTAATTCTTTGTTTTGGACACTTTATTTTGACGGTTCTAAATCTGAAGATGGTGTAGGTGCGGGTTGCATTTTAATAAACTTAGAAGGAGAAAAGAATATGTTAGCCTGCCGATTAGAATTTTATTGTACCAACAATGTAGCTGAGTATGAAGCATTAGTTCAAGGATTATTAAAAGCTATTGATCTAAATATCAGATACCTGAAGGTTTTACGAGATTCAGAAATCATAGTTAGGCAAGTAAGAGATACTATCCATTGTAATTCTGGACATTTAAAACATTATCAATCATTAGTCCAAGAATAACTACTCATTTCTTAGCCTTCAACATTTCTTCTATACCTCGAATACAAAATGCTAGTGCAGATTTACTTGCTAATGTAGCATCAAAATTAATCCCATCCCAAGAATTTAGTCTCGATAGATTTTATATTGAATTGATTTTTAAACCATCTATTCTTGATAATATCACTAATTGGAGAGTATTCAATAATGAATCAGATATCATAGATTTTTTAACATCTGAAGAATCTTATGATAATTAATTCATGGATGAAAATGAACATGACACTCAAATTAAGAAATAACAAGATGAAAATCCTATTCCAAAATCGGTTGTCAAGTTAGAAGACTTATATGATCTAAAGGATAGATTTAAAAGAGTAACTAACTAAAAAATACGAAGTTATACCTTAAGATTTGAGTTAGTTATTCTAGGAAGTGAAGAAAAGCCTCAAAATATAAATCTAGGTCTTGGTTTGTCTTCTGATGAAAGATTATCATTCATCAGATTGTTTAGGATGTACAAAAGTGTCTTTGCTTGGGATTATTCTGATCTTAAAACAATGATACTTTTGTAATACAACACACGATTCCTATGATCTCAGAGGAAAAGGCCATACAACAAAAATTGAGAAAGATTGATCCAAATTTGGAAAATCAAATTAAAACTAAATTGAATAAAATTCTCAAGGAAAAAATCATCTTTCGAGTCAGACATTCAAAATGGGTATCAAATTTGGTACATGTTAGGAAGAAGAATGGTGATATTAGAATTTGCATTGATTTTAGAATTTTAAACAAAGCTTGTCAGAAGGACAATTTTCCACTACCAACCATGGAACAAGTATTGCAAAAAGTAGCTGGTTCTGAACTCATGTCTTTTCTAGATGGATTTTCAGGTTACAATCAAATCCTCGTTCATCCAGATGATAGGTTGAAAACTAAATTCATAACTAAGTGGGGAACTTATGCTTATCAGAAAATTCCTTTTGGATTAATTAATGTAGGTGCCACTTTCCAAAGAGCCATGGACACAGCTTTTAGAGGACTTATAAAAAAACAATAGTTATCTATTTAGATGACATTATTGTCTTCTCCAAACAGGAAAATCATCAGATAAATGACCTAAATAAAGTCTTCGAACGATGCAAAAGATATGGCATTTCATTAAATCCAAAGAAATCATTTTTTGCTTTAGATGAAGGAAAACTTTTAGGATTCATCGTGTCAAAAAATGGTATCTATATTGATCCTGAAAGAGTTGATGAAATTAAACGAATTGCTTTCCCTAATAACAAGAAAACCATGCAATCTTTCCTTGGGAAAATTAATTTTGTTAAGAGATTTGTCCCTGATTTTTCTCAAATAGTTTTATCATTGTAGAACATGATTAAGAAAAATTATGTTTTCAAATGGGAACATAATGAAAGAGAAGCATTTGAATTGATTAAACAGTCAATTATCAATGCTCCATTCCTGACCATCCCCAATTTTATTAATCCATTTACATTATACACTTTTTCATCGGATACATCATATGTAGCTGTTTTGACACAGTTGAATGACCAACAAATAGAAGCACCAATATCATTATTTAGTTCAAATTTACAAGGTGCATAACTGAATTACACATCTGTTGAAAAACAAGCATTTTCTGTTTTAAAGCCATAAAACATTTTAGACCTTTTCTCCTAAAGTCTCATACGAAAATCATAGTTCCATTTTCTGCAGTAAGACAACTTTTGATGCAGAAAGAATTAGGAGAAAAAAGAGATAACTGGGTAACTGCATTACAAGAGTATGATGTAGAAATAAAACTCTAAAATCATTAGAGGTCAAGGTTTTTGCATAATGCTTGCAGGAGCATCACATTTTCCATCAGAAGAAGATTCAGGTAATGTGAAAATATCAGAGGTAAGCCTCAATGATTCATATTCACAATATGCTGATCTTATATTTTATTTAAAAAATGGATATGCTCCAAATCATCTCAGTTATAAGACAAAACGAGCTCTTATATTAAAAGCTAAACAATATGAGTTAGTCAATGATGTGTTATTTAGAAGAAATTTTGATTCTGTACTTCTAAGATGCTTAGAAAAATCTGAAGTAGATAAAGTCTTGTAGGAACTCCATGATATACCAGCTGGAGGACATTTTGGAGGAAATACAACAGCACATAAGATCCTGCATGCAGGTTACTATTGGCCTACACTTTTCCGAGATGCCCATGAATATTCAAGAAGATGTAAAGTATGCCAAAGTACATATGGAAAACAAAGAAATCCAACATTTCCATTACAGCCAGTCAATATTGAACAACCATTTGAGTAATGGGGATTAGATATAATTGGTGAGATTGTTCCTAACTCTTCCAAACAACATAGATATATTCTCACAACTACAGATTACTTTAACAAATGGGTGGAAGAAATTCCATTAAAAGTAGCTAATTCAGCAAAATATCATTGATTTCATTGATCAAAATATCATAACCAGGTTTGGCTTACCTACTGCTTTGATGTTTGATAATGCATCTTATTTATCTGGAACTACTATGATAGATTTTGCAATTAAAAGAGGTTTTAAACTAAAATATTCTGCAAATTATTATTCACAAGGAAATGGTTTAGCAGAATCTACAAACAAAAATCTGATTAGAATAATCAAAAGAGTTGTTGATCAGAATCAAAGAAATTGGCATAAGTCATTAATTTTTTCTCTTTGGGCAGATAGAATAACTCAAAAAGCTTCTATTGGTACTGCTCCATTCAATCTTGTATATGGAAAAGAAGATGTACTTCCCACCAATGTAGTTATTCCATCCCTTTCCTTAGGTCAATTCATTGATGAAATTCCTACTTCTTCTTTACAACTTAGACAAGGTCAAATTATTAAGTTAGAAGAAGAAAGAGAAAAATCCAAACAAACTCGTGCTCATCATCTACAAATAATAAAAGCCTCATTTGATTCAACTTCTGTCACTCCAAAGAATTTTCAAATTGGTGATTTGGTATTGAAATGGGACAAAGCGCATGAGGAAAAAGGTAAACACATGAAGTTTCAAAAACTATGGCTAGGTCCATTTCAAATATTTGAAGAAATAGGCCCATCAACATTTCTATTACAAGATTTATCAGGCAAAAAGGATTCTTTGCCTGTTAATGGGCAGATTTAAAAAAAATGTTTCTCATAGGAGGTAACCCCTTATATCCTTGTATATTAGTGTATTTTGTTTTTCTCTTTTAAAATAAAAGTTGCTTAGTATTAATATTTGGCTTTTCAAATCGAATCTCAGATGATTTTCTTTTGATTTTTCTTTTCGCTTATAAAAAATGAAAAATGTTAAGTAAGGAAAATCGAAAGATTTAGAGAGATAAATTGATTTTATCTTTCTAAAAAATGGAATTTCACTGAAATTAGTTATTCTTTGATGAACTCTCATCTTTATATAGCATGGATATTCTGTTTATCAGTCAAGAAAAGAAACTTTAACATAATAAAGACCTGTTTGCAGAAAAGCAATCTGAAATTCAACATTATCATCCAGAATCTTAAAAAGACCTTTGATGCATCCCATCCGGAAAATCTTATAAATTTTCAAAAGGAATTCAAAAGAAAATAAAAAATATATGATTAGAAGAAAAAACTTAAAAGATAATAAGTCTCATCACGATCTTGTTTACCATGTTCATAAGGAAATAGTTAAACTGACATTACCAATACTGTCTACCAAACCAGGGTAATGACTTGAGATTATATAAAAAAGGCAAGGGGTCTCATCAAGAGCCATCTTGATCAGCTTAATTACTACTAGTGAGTGGCATTGTCATCATTTGGTTACCAAGCCAAGACAATGGCTTTTAAGTAAATAAAAATTATATAAAATAAAATTCTCAAAGATTAGAATTTACTTCTTAAAATGATAAGAAATGCTGGATGGGACAATGAACCATTGTTGGGTAAAAGGTAACCCTGCCAAAAGCTTAAATTTCCTATTAGAACAGAGGCTCTATCTATGATAAAAGAGTAAATTTTTATAACGCTGATCTGTAAAGGCCACTTACTTTATCTTTTTAAATTGAGTAAAGACTGATATAGATTTTCATACTTATATCTTTAAAAGAGGAATTCTTATGGACAGTGAATAAGAGAAAATTTCATTGCTTAGTAAAGATATTATTTATTTGAAATTTCATTCCTTTAACTATTTTATTTTCAAAAAGCGTAGAAATTTCAAAAAAAATTATCACAGATATCTGGTTCACCCAAGTGAATCGCCAATTGTTGTGCTATACAACAACCACCCATTTATTTTTATAAATAGGGACACTTTAGAAATAAATAGGAAATTATTTTAAAAATTTCCTAAAATCTTAGAAAATAAATATTTCCTATTTTTGCCTTGTTCTCTTAAAACGCATCACAAATCACATATCTCAATGAATTTCAAAAGACTTATAAAAATTAAAATATGCGAATTGTGATATGCGCTCAAATTTCTCCGAAGATATGATTTAAAACTTTGCAAAAAGCTTCAATCACCGTTATATTTACTTTATTGCACCACACTTCACTTAATCAATAAAAAGAATTTAAAAGCAAAATAATATAAGTCGCGACTCCGTGGAACCGACGAGAAAATAGACTAATAAATATAAAACCTTCGGCTATCACAATCACTTCAGTTTTATAAAAAAGCGCAATTCACATTTTTCTCAACTTATAATATACCCTAAATCGTTATCCTATTAAAGTTGCGATCTGCGATTTGCGTAGATCACATTTCACAGCCTTTAAGGGTGAGTATTACGAAAGGTTATAAGTTATAATCTGTGATATGAGCACCAAAGCCATTTAATTGATCAAGTGTGTAAAACAACTTGTGTCATATCAAAATGAAATTTAAGATCTTAACAACTTTAAAGCGATTGATAGATCTTACATGTGGAGATATGTGAAATATTAATTTAAAGATTATGAATGATGATTGATGATTGATGTTATATTTTAATAGATTGATATCTTCTTGCATGTGTTTGAAATAAATGATAGATTTGTCTCTTTGATACTCCAAATTCGCTCTGCTTTCAGGAAACCAGTTAACGGATTGAAGAAGAGAAAAATGAGAAAAAAGGGTAAAGAAATTTCTCAGACGTCATCATCTGAAGACACATATATGTCTCCATTATTTTTAGATACCATCTGCAACAAATATTGCGGTAGTTCGATATGGGTTCTTTTAAGGCAATGTATAAACTTTTTAAAAGTGAAGGACCAAGGGTGATAAAAAAATTTTCTTTGACAGGCACTGCTTCTACCTCTGACGCAACTCTTTTTGACATTGCATGCTCATACATTCACAGGATAGCTGCAAGACTAAAAATTCTTCCTTATACAGACATGGTTAAGTCGGCAATTGACCACTTAAACATTGACGATAGAATGTTTAAGAATTCGAGCGGAGAAACTATGGGTTTTTTTAGGGCAGAAGATTTAACATCAATGTGCCATCTACCACCCTTGCAGTAGAAATATGACAAAAACTATTTGCAGAATTTTAGTGGAGAACATCCGGACCTTATCAAAGTCATCCAAGAATAGAAGGATAATCAGGGGAAAATGAAGCAAGATAAGTTTGGTACATACCCAATTTCCCAAATTCCTAATCCTTACTGTTATGTTGCTGGTGTGTTATGTAGATTATTTTCCAAACCAGATAGCACTAGATTCTCAAGAGACTGGGTTCCCCTAATTGACGCAATCGTCAATTCATCAATTTTAAATTGGGCAGAAATCTTATCTAATAACCTAGCCAAGCACATAACGAAATATAGAAATAAAAGAAGTATTTTCATTCAAAGAAATACCTCCCTTTTATATGTTTGCCTATGTCATGGATGCTATCTATTTTACTTCCAGTTTTCCTACCATGGGATGGAAATGGATTACTAAGGACCCTACCCCAATTCATATTTACCATTGAGAACTCTGGGATTAAGATTTCCACTTACACTTCTATAAAGTCTGTTATGGAGTCATATTTCCTATACATCAGATGATTTTTAACAAAAGGGCTCCTAGGGTTTCTGAAGAATCCAATGTAGACATTCTTCTAGTAACTAGATGGTTTGCAGAAGAGAATTTTACATATATTAGAGTATTAGGGAGTTATGCTTCTCCCCATGTTTTACCCTATTATGTTCCCGATAAGTTACTTGCAAAAGAAATAGCCTATCAGCTTGTTAATGGTGTTACGAAACATATAAAGGATACTAAAAATTCTATTTGGCCTAATTTCCCTGTACAATGTGGCACCTTTGATTTGTCTAATATCGACCATACTTACAAGGAAGTGTCCAAAATTCATTTATTGAAATTGGCAGTTATGCCGAGAAGATTATATGATCCAAATGATGTGATTAAAAATTACATCACATAGCTTAATATGAAGCCTTTTGTAAAGGAGGAAGATGGATTTGATGATCTCTTCTAGGGCATGGATTTTTTTATAGATATTATCAAATATGTATCTAGTCAACTAAGTCATGAATATGTTGAAGCTTTTTAAGCATACAGAGACAAGAGACTAAAGAAAGTCCCTCTAAATTTGTTAACTATTGAATATGACAACAAACACACTCCAAATTTCAGTCTGGATGATGAAATAAAAGATATATCTAAATATGAATCAGGTCAATCGCAGCAACAATTTGATAATTCAGATCACTTTGAAAATGAATCCGAATCTAAAAAGGAAAACTCAAAAAAGACGATTGATCGAGTCATTCATGAGATAAAGATGCTGGAGGAAACAAGAAATAATGGGATAGAATCAAATTCTCAAGAAATTCAGCACTGTCACAACATGCTAGATCAGTCCAATTTACCTCAAACAAAAGATCTTATGAATGAATGGGAGGAGTTTTTTGAAGCAATAAAGACTCCTAAAGAAAATCCCAATACTGATCAACCAACAAGATTCCAGACACCTAAACACTCACATAAGATAGTGGAGACTGTTAATCCACTACAAAGAGTTCCAACAATGCATGATAAATAAATCATACCGGCCTACCCCATAGATCAGATAGTTCTACAGATTGAAGATATTCCTTCATTAGATATTTTCTACAGTCCTAGTTACAAGGCTGTAGTTAAAATAAATAAAAGAAGGAGAATTGATGAAACAACTCTAAAGCCTACAGATGAATCAGTTGATGTACTATGGAAATATTCCTCAGATGATCCCACTGAACATCTAACCAAATTATCACAGTATGCAGGGGCATATGCTACTGCTACTGTTGATAAAGCTACTGAGGTTAGAGTGTTGTTAAAACACAAGGAAGCCAGAGTATAAGAACTAGAAAAGTTTTTGAATGAAGAGAAATCCAATTCCAGTGAGCAAGTCAAAGTGAACATAGCCCAATTTCAAAAAGATATTGAAAGCCTCAAATTGCAGCATCAGACAAAGATTAATGAAAAACGAGCATAGTTGGAAATAGAAATGACTAAGTTACAGAGTCAACCACAATTAGAACAATTTATCAAAGAAGCACTTGATTTAAACACTAATTTAAAGAAAGAACAAGAAGTGTTTTGTCATCAAGCTTCTATGATTGATTCTTATTGTGATTCAATTAAAATAATGATCTAGCAGATAGCAATTCAGAAACTTGAATGTGAAAGACTTGAGAAGAAAATTGAAGAGCACATTCAATGGCAAGTTTCAAATTTGGGAAAGTAAGCTAATCTACCTCAAGTAGATAAGCTTCACAAAGAAATTCTATTCACAGAATGGGAAGCGCAAATCAAACAGGAAGAGAAAGCAACAACAAATACATCCAAGATATCAAGTGAGATTATTGAATCTATTGTGAGCAACTGTCTAAAGTAGAACTTCTTAAGGAAAATACGTCCGATGTGTTTTCAAAAACAAGACAGGTAGAAACACAGTGGAAGCAGAGAGTAGGTACACAGGAGGAAATGATTAAAAAGGTAAATAAGTTTGATCAAGAAAATTATTGGAATTTTCTGATCAAACCTTACCATCAACATCAAACTCTGTAGTCTCTTATAGATTCAGCAAAAAGATCCTAGTCAGCAATATCAAATGCTACTTTCAAGGGACAGATCCAATCAAGGATATCACAGCTAGCACAACTCAAAGCAATGTTAGATATTTTCCAACTTCGTGACCACATTCAGAAAGAAGGGTAGGACTCGCAAAATCAGAATTTTTAGTTTATTTTCCTAGATTTTTGTTTAAGTTAGCTTTTTGAGGAAGGTTGTTTGAAACCTCCTCTATATTTTTGTAATAATCTATTTTAGTTTATAGTTATTTTAGTATTTAAACCCTTCTCATGCATTTAGAGAAGGGTCCAGAAATTTGTCAAAAACATTTGCAAAGAATGCACTATTGTAAGTTTGTGAGTGCTTTGATGAATTAATGGAACCCATTTTCTTATATTTTAACAATTAAAGCTATTTAACTGATGTTGCACTGCTGTACTCTTTAAATTGCTCGAAAGTGAGAAGGAACAGATTCATTGCTGTCAGTTTACATGAGTAAAAATTCGTACATATGGTACTTCTATTCACTTGTATTAAGTTTTTCTTCATAGATTGACAATTATCTTTTTATTGCATTATATATTTGAAATGTCATCATATATAAATATTACATGCAATTCCGTTCTAATATTTAGCTATGGTTTCTTATTGAATATGTATTCACACTAATAAATGCGATATTTCTTTCACAATTCTTCTATGCAAACTACTTTGTTAGAAGAATCATTTTACATAATTTTCATCTCTTTCGACTGTTAAATGATCTATATTACTGATAGTTTAAAGATATCATTTTAGATCACATAAAGGAAAAACACCCTGGGTATATATTAGATTAATAATTTAGATATATCCATATATATTAAAATCATTATCCATTTGCATGTTATATTCAAAACACCCTCAAAATAATCCTTATTGGGAAATTGGTCCCATTATCACCAGTAGGAGCCACTATATCAAACGGAAAAGGAGGTGCTTTAAGTTCAGACTGGGTGGTTTTCCCCATGTTTTGGCAATGGAATTCCGAGGCCTCAACACTACCTTAGCCACATATTCAAAAATCCTAGGCAAGAGGGACTTGGTAAATCACTCACACAACAACTCTTCAGGAAAGTAGGTTTTGAAGAGACTTCATCTTCTAATCCATTCATGAATATGATTAGAAATGTAGGTGGAGATGTCATGATAGAAGTTAGGGAGAATGTTAGTTCAAGTTTAATACATAATAGGTAGTTTATAGTGATTAACAAAGGCCTAGGCTAAAGACATGAAGTTATCATAAGCATCACTCTCTAAATCATTGTAACATTTGGCAACACTGCCAACAAGAGTCCACTAGAAAATATATAGAATAATGTTATCATCCATAGAGGAGTTGGATGAGAACCATAAGTGGTAGGTGGAGTGTGGGCTGCAAGGTCTTCTTCAGGTTGACCATCAATATTATGGATATATGATGGTATTTTTTATGGGACTGAGGGCCATGGAAGATTTTCTTTTATGGGATCATTCATTTGATTTTAAATATTAGGCAATACAATGGTTTCTAGGAAAGGTGAGTTGAAAAATTCTTGGCGGGGTAGGTTCCTTGTATGACCCAGGTGGAGGAGGTGCTTCACCCATAACATGGATTCTAGTGGTGGTTTGACTCAAGGAAATGGGTTGACTATAGGTGTTAACTCCAACACCCATGTAAACACCATGAAATTTAGTGCCCCCATGGTGGATCCCCCTTCTAGTAAAGTATTTCTAAAAGGTTGTTGACTCCTGGGACAAAGGGGGTGCCAAAAGGATTGGTACCCTAAGGATTAAACATGTTTTGAGGGAAAGTGTTCCCCATCCATTGAAAATTCCAAGGAAAAGGCATGGTCCCTTGACACGTAGATTTTCCTAGTTAAACATAGCTAGGGGCACTTTTTTTTAGTGGGTTCACATTTCCTTGGGGGAGTCAATCGTCAGGGGGAATTCCAACCATATGGAAACCCACCATTGTGTATGAAATAATCCCTACTGATATAAAAAAACCTATAGTGGGCCTTAAGGATACATATGAGAATGTGGAGTTTGAAACTCTAACTTGTGGCATAGGTATGCTACTTGTAGTTGAGTTAGAGCCTCAACCAAATATGAATAGAGGGGGCATGGTCGATGATGTAGAGGTTCCCGTAGTGGATGTGCTAAATGGATGGAAAAATGATCTTAGAATGTTTTTCCAGAATGAGAAGGCAATCTCAACAAATGTACTATGGAAATGACCTGTGGTCATGGATTAGGGTTGTAATGAACCTCTCCCCTCACATATACCCACTTTCACCAGCTTACCTGGGGTAAAAATGAGATGAGGGGTTGCTATGACAAGACTCAACCTCTGAGGTGACCTTAAGGAAATGGAGTCAACAAAATAAACCTTACTGACTTCCCTCAGGTGCCTCAGGACCCTCTAGGAGTAACCCAACCCCTCCACGTGTCCATCCCCTGAGCCAACTTAACTTTTCCCTGAGCTAGAGCCCAAGTCGCTCCCTTGCCAAGCCATCCATGTGACTGGAAACCCCTAGTTGCTCCCATAGGCCTGCCTCCATGCGACTATGGAGTTTTCTGATCAGTGTCATGCCAACGAATACAAAATTTAAGGCTATTTTTTAGGGCTAAGGCTAAGCCTCTGCCTAAAAATCCATATAAATTTCATAACTTATAAAACACATGACTACAATGATTATAAACCAAAACTGAAAACATGACTAGACGAGACCATCCCCAACATGGAGTGACATTTCGTCAAACACTTGGTATATAGGCAACCCACAGGTCATGAATGCAAGTCTGAGCATAAGGGACTGAAAATTCATATGAGAATTAATGAGAAGGATCACCACCCTCTCCCATTAGCTATCTTAACATCATCTAGGTCTTGCATCCATTATTATTTCAGTTACAAGTAAAAACATGAAAATATCCATGACTAAAACCAGTCATATATCCATGCTTATAATCAACATATAAACACATTAATAACCATAAGATAACAACCATTAAATCCACATACTAACAAGTACATTTACCAATAAAAAGTAAGAGAACTTAACTTTCATTAAAAATAGGCAAGAGCCAACCAAGTTCGAGACTTCCACATACCACTCGACCATAGACATGGCTAAACCAAATATTTATTTTATCCAGTCACCCCCGTGCCATATTATAAGAATGAATGTGGGATCTCATGGGATAAACCAATCCAAAACACCCAAGGGAATCCAAAGGTTAAACCACCTCCACCCTCACCATACCTTGATCTCACCTAAACCATCCCTAAGATCACAAAACCAAACCGAGCTTGGAATGCCTCTGGATTCCTTCACCATCCTTGAGGAATTTTCTTGTCTTCACCCTCTGGATTTTCCATGTATCATGCCATTACTGGTCAAGGGATTCCTAGGCACTTGGAAATTTTCCTGAAACCACCTCTGCCCCAGATTTTGAAACCTTTCGATAATTCCAAATCTCAAAATCGAGAACAATCCCATCACACCATGGATATCTGGAAATGACAAGGAAAGGCTAAAAACCACTGTCAAAACTCGGAAAAACCATGCCACCGACAACAAAATAACCAAATACCAACATGCACAAACCATGCATGTCAAAACTAGCTAGGAAATCATACATGTAATCTGTTACCTGCAAGTATCCCTACTAAAACTTGCTTGTTCCAACCTTTCCTTGATTGATCCCTGCTTTCCTTTCCTTTCATTGTCCTTCCTTTTCTTGCTTTTCCTTCCATTGCTTGTTTGATCTATTTCTCCTCTTAGTGCTCTTCTCCTCTTTGAGACTAATTCTGAAAATGAACTGAAAAAAGGCTACCAACTGATGTTGTGAGGTATTTTTATTGATGAGGCCTCTGATTTCTTCAATTTTCCATTATTTTCTTCCTCACATGCAACCTTTGACCTTTCACCTTCATTTTCTCCTAATTTCCTTTATTTTCATAAATAAATGTGCCAAAAATATGTTTTTCCTTCTTCAAAGCGTTAGCCATTTCCTTTTCCAGTTTCCCTTAGCCATAAACACATAAAGTGATGCCCACTAGTATATGCCCAACATTCAACTTGGAATAAGTATCCCTTAACAATGGTCTTGATTTTGCCTTTATTAACTTTTATTACATGAACTTTTAGCCCGGGTCTGTTACAGAACCCTCCCCCTTGGGGGACACTATCCTTAGTGTTAAACCACACCTATACCTCAGCAAAAATGTTGAAAAGAAAATATACTGCACATGGATCTTTATAACATAGCTCGATGCCGTATTTACAATGAATAACCTTCTTATAAGCAAAAAACATCATGAAAATATGACAATATAACAACCATACTGCTTATTGGAGCTTTATAACTTAGCTCATGGAAATTTTTACAATAGAAACCATACATAAATATGTACAAATACCAAATATGCTTTTCCTTAACCGGAAAAAAATGAAGGATACATAGCCCACATATGATGTGCCATCTCTCATGTAGCTTCTTCGGGCCCAAATTTCTTCCACTGCACTTTAACTTGCTCGATGGCTCTGTTCATGAGCTATTTCCGCTGCAATATGCATTGACGTTCCAATTGTAATTATCCTTCTTTATCCACCCACAATAAAAATCAATAAATAACACGATCAACATATTTTATATACCTTTTAAGAAATGAAACATAGAAAACATCATGAAATTTCACTATTGGAGGTAGTGCAAGTTGATATGCCATTGGTTCAATCCTCTCAAGGATCTCAAAAGGCCCACAATATCATGATTCCAACTTGACACATGATCTAATCCTCAAGGAGCTATTCTTGGGCTTGACATGCAAATACACATGCTCCCCAACCTAAAACTCCTTAAATTCTCTGTGTTGGTCTGCATAACTCTTCTGCATGTCCTATGATGCCTTTCGATTCTTCCTTATAACCTCCATTTCTTGTTCCATGTCTGCCAACATGTATGGTCCAATATGTACCCTATTCAATGGATCACTCCAACTGATGGGAGTATTATGACTCCTGATAGCCATTTTTGTGTGCAAAATCAACCAATGGAAGGTACTCCAATCTCCTCTGCTGGTGCATCACATACATCCTAAAAATGTCCCTAAAAGATACTTTTGACCTTCTTTGTCTGTCCATCTATTTGTGGATGATAGGAAGCACTGAAGGCCAACTCTATCCCCAAACCTGCAAACATCTCCTTCCAAAACTTGGAAGTGAACTTGACATCCATGTCTGACACAATATTCTTCAGAACACCATGTAATCTCACAATATCCCTGATGAAGACCTGTGCCACCTCACTAGCTGAATATGTAGTCTTGAATGGAATGGAGTGAGTCACCTTTCTCAACATGTAGAACACAACCATGATAGAATCATGTTGCCTCACTGTCCTTTGAAGACCTATAATAAAATCCATGAAAATTACCTCCAATTTCCAATCTAGAATCAGAATAGGTTGTAGTATACCATCTGGATGCTTACATTCTGCCTTCACCTGTTGACAATCCAAACATCTAGGTATAAAATTTGCCACTTCCATCCTTAGATTCGACCAATAGTAGAATGCTGTCAATGTCTTCTAATATCCTGAGTGACTCGAGTATGGATTGACATGAAACTCCCTCAATATAAGCTTATTGAGCTCACTGTCATCCAACACCTAGATCTTGTCCCTGAATCTTACCAAATCATCTGCTGTGAGACAATAATATGCATCCTGATCACCTGTACCTGTACCTGCACCTATACATGTACCAATACCTGCACATGTACCTATACCTGTACCTGTACTTTGCTATAACCTATGCCTGAGCTCCATATACTTGTCATATTGCTGTCCTTCCTGGAAGATACGGTCCTGTAAATCTTTCCCATAGGAAATCATAGTTTTTATATGATTCACCTGTACTTTCCTATTGAGAGCATATGCAACCCAGTTATCCTTTCCCTTAATGTATTAGATCTCAAATTCAAACTCACTAAGGGTGGCCAACCATCTCGCTTTATTGCTATTCATATTCGTTTGGTCAAATAAATACCTCAAACCACTGTGATCTCTCATTAGTACAAATCTCCTGCCAAGAAGATAATGCCTCCACATCTTCAAAGCATGAATAATAACTGCCAAATCAAGATTATGAGGCACATAGTTCTGCTTGTGCTCATTTAATTTCCTAGACCCATAGAATACCACCTGTCCCTCTTGCATAAGTACTCCTCCAAGTCCTCTTTTACAAGCATATGTACACACTATGAACTCTTTATTCAGATCTACGATTTTAAGAACTGGAGCATTGGTCAACAATTGCTTCAGCTGCTCAAAACTAGCTACACATTCTTCTGTCCACTCACTCTTCTTACCTTTGCTATGTAAAGATGTAATATGATATGCAATGCGTGAGAAGTTCTCGATGAACCTCCTGTAATAACCTACTAATCCCATAAATGATCTGACTTCCTCCAAATTCTTAGGAGTTGCCCACTCCATGATGGCCTTTATCTTTTTTGGATATATTGCTATGCCTTCCTTGGAAACAACATGTCCCAAGTAGTGTACCTCTGTATGAAAGAAATTTCACTTACTAAGTTTAGCATATAAATAATTCTCTCTTGGCAATCTCAACATTGCTGCTAAATGCTCAACATGCTCTTCCTCATTCTTAGAATATACCAAGATGTCATCAATGAATACAATAGAAAACTTGCCAGATGAGGACACACCACACTATTCATCAAACACATAAATGTAGCCAGGGAATTTGTCAAACAAAATGGAACTACAACAACCTCATAATGCCCATACCTGGTCTCGAAGGTGGTCTTGTAGATGTCCTCTTCTTTGATGCATACCTGATGGTATCTCGATCTCAAACCGATCATTGAGAACATTGCTTCTCCCTTTAATTGATCAAACAAATCATCAATCCTTGGCAATGGGTACATGTTCTAGATCGTAACCTTGTTCAACTGCCTGTAATCAATGCACAACCCAAGAGTATCATCATTCTTCTTTACGAACAACATTGGTGCACCCCAAGGTGATACACTCAACCTAATGTATCCCTTCTCAAGCACTTCCTTCATTTGCAACTTCAAATCTACTAACTATTGCGTGCTCATCCTGTAAGGTGTCTTTGATGCTAGTGCTGCCCCTAGTACCAACTCAATAGAAAATTCCACTTCCCCGTGAGGAGGTAACTCTAAAATCTCTATTGGGAACACATCCTGAAACTAATTCAATACATGATACCTCTGGAATATTTCTGCACCCTCAACATCCTTACCCTTGTCACTGGAAATATGCACTGCAAACATCACACAACCTTTTCTGCAATTGCGCTTAGCTTGCATAGGTGTTACCATCCTCACTGATGTAGGCTTCTTCTTTCCATGCATAATTATCTTTCTCCATTGTCATCCAGCCACTCAATGGCCTTGTCATAACAATTCACTTTGGTCATGTGAAGGTATAACCAATCCAAACCAAAAATCATGCTATATGATCCCAATGGTAGTACATTCAAATATGTTGTTGTAGGCACATGATTTAACTCAAATTCACAAGATATTACCCAATGGTGAACTCTCTTCTTAGTACCTGTAGCCAACTACACCAACCAATATTCTCCATGCACTTCTTTTCTCAAGCCACACTTATCCACCAAGTCAGGATTAACATAACTATAATTAGATCCAGGATCAATAAAAATAGAAATAACTTGATCACAAGGCTTACCTTCTATCTCAATGATAGATGCCTAGTGATCTGCCTACATGTTGTCCATAAGTGCATAAATATGAGGAATTATATGACCAACATCCCCAACTATCTGCACCTCCTGAGCACTATATACCTTAGGTCTACCACTGTGGTACAATGGAAAATCCTTCTTGCGATGATGTTTACTACATATCCAACACTACAATGGTGCTCTACTATCACCTATAGTTTTCTTTGATCCATGTCCCTTCTCAATTGTATTAAAATTTATGTAAGGAAATAAAATTTATTTCTCACCTGCATCCTAAGTTCTTCCCCACTTTGATGGCCATATTCCTTTAGCTTTCTCATTTCCTTTCAAGTCACGCTTAGGCTCAACTTTGCGCTTTGACTATTCATAAAAATGCTTCAGCTTCCGAATGGATTCTTCTAGCGGTATAGACTCATCAAACTCAATTCGGTATTTGTATGCTACTTCCAACCCACTGATGAATATTTGAACCTTGGCCTTATCCTCCTTGAGGTAAGGCACATATCTCAAAAACTCCAGGAACCTAATAGTATACTCATCATCTGTCATGGAACCCATCTGCAACTCATAAAACTAATTAGATTTGGCAACATAGTACCTCTTCGACAAGTGCTTCTTCTTGAAGAGCCTCTCAAACTCATCCCAAGTCAAGTCATCCTCCTGAATACCTTTAACATTCTTCACATCCTCCCACCAGATATCTACTTTCCATTTAAGACTGAAAGTGGCTATCTTGGCTTTCATGTTCTCTATATAGCTATGAAATCTGAAGAATTTCTTCATCCCAAGCAACCATGCCTTTGCATATTCTAACTTATTCATCTCTCCATTGAATGTAGGAGGCTTTAATTTCTTTAACTCCTATGGAAAATAATCACCCCTACTATAAGGATGATGACAGTGACGACTATGATGATGTCTCCTCGAAGAGAAACTAGATTTATGCCCATACATACCAGTCCTCCTGTAAGGTGTGTCCAATGATATTCCACCTCTAACTATGTCCCCTCTATCTAACCTATATCTAGACTGAGACCTACTACCATATGCCCCATTAGTTTGTTCCTCATGCTCTTGACTGATCCTCACCTGTCCTTGTTTCTGTATCTTTGAAAAGCTATAAATAATAGCTAAATTAACCTATATCTGCTTTTCCTGAGCCCTTGAACGTCTTTCTTGAGCCTCAAACAACCTGTCATTATTTGTCTTACAACTTCCTATATCTTCCTTCAATATCCTCATTGTATCTACTGCACCAGGAGAATGCTCATCTCCTTGCTGTCCAACTGATATGTAGGGAGAGTCACGGGAACTATAGTCTACCATTTTTCTCATCGTACTTGGTTCTCTTCTTCCTACAAGTATATCATGTCAGATAAACCAAATATATACCAAAATAAAATCCATACCTCATTAACGTTCAGGGGAGGCTTATTTCATATGCAAGATTAGTCGAGATCACCATGTACATGTATAATCATAAACATATCCATATAATAACATATCAATATAAACCATCATGCATGACCATACTAATGATATACCCTAACCCAATGCATGACAACCATGACCTTGAAAACATTATACTTTTCCCGCTCTGATACCACCTGCAATGAACCTCTCCCCTCACATCTACCCACTTTCACCGGATTACCCGGGGTAAACATGATATGAGGGGTTTATATGACAAGACTCAACCTCCTAGGTGACCTTAAGGAAATGGAGTAAAAAAAACAAATCTTACTGACTTCCCTCAGGTGCCATAGGACCCTCCAAGAGTAACCCAACCCATCCAAGTGCCCATCCCTTGAGCCAAATTAACTTTTACCTGAGCTAGAGCCCCATTTTATCCCTTGCTAAGCCCTCCCTGCGACTATAAACCCCCAGTCACTCCCATAGGCCTGCCTCCATGTGAATATGGAATTTTCTGCCCAGTGTTGTGCCAATGACTATAGAATTTAAGATTATTTTTCAAGGCTGGGGCTAAGCCTTTGCGTAGAAATCCTTATAAATTTCAGAACTCATAAAATACATGACTAAAATGATTATAAACCAAAATTTAAACCAAGACTGGACGTGACCATCCCTAACCGGGACTGAAATTCCGTCAAACACTTGGTAGATAGGAAACCTACAAGTCATGATTGCAAGTTTGAGCGTAAGGGAGTGAAAACTCATATGAGAGTTAATGAGAAGGCTCACCACCCTCTCCCATTAGCTGTCTTAACATCAATTTGGTCTTACATCCATTATTCTTCTAGTTACAAGTAAAAACATGAAAAGAGCCATGAATAAAACTAGTCATATATCCATGCTTATAACCAACATATAAACATATAAATAACCATAATATAACAACCATTAAAGCAACATAATAAAAATTATATTTACCAATCAAAATAAAGAGAACTTATATTTCATTAAACATAGGCAAGAGCCAACGAGGTTCGAGAATTCCACGTACCACCCGACCATAAACATGGATGAACCAAATATTTCTTTCAGCCAAGCACCCTTGTGCCATAATCCAAGCATGAATGTGGGATCTCATGGGATAAACCAATCCAAAATAACCAAGGGAATCCAGAGGTTAAATCACCTCCATCCTCACCATACCATGATCTCACCTAAACTGGCCCCGAGATCACAAAACCAAACTGAGTTGGAATGCCCCAAGATTCCTCCACCATCCTTGAGGAATTTTCCTGTCTCCACCCTTAAGATTTTCCATGTATCCTACCATTACCCGTCAAGGGATTCCTAGGCCTTTAGAAATTTTCCTGAGACCACCTCCGCCCTAGATTTCGAAACCTTCCGGAAATTCCAAAGCTCAAAACCAAGAACAATCCCATCACACCATGGCTATTAGGAAATGCCAAGGCAAGACTAATAACCACTATCAAAACCCAAAAAAACCATGCCACCGACAACAAAAGAACCAAATACCAACATGCACATATAATGCATGTCAAAACCAGCCAGGAAATCATACATGGAATATGTTACCTGCAGGTATTCCTCCTAAAAATTGCTTGTTCCAACATTTCCTTGCTTGATACTTGCTTTCATTTCCTTTCCTTTTCCTTCCTTTTTTTTCTTGATCTATTTCTCCTCTCGATTCTCTTCTCCTCTCTAAGATTAATTCTGAAAATTAACTGACGAAAGGCTACCAACTGATGATCTGAGGTATTTTTGTTGATGAGGCTTATTATTTCTTCAATTTTCCATTATTTTCCTTCATTTTCCTCCTTACATGCAACCTGTGACCTTCCACCTTCCTTTTCTCCTAATTTCCTTTATTTTCATAAATAAATGTGCCAAGAATACTTTTTGCCTTTTCAAAACCTTAGCCATTGCCTTTTCCAATTTCCCTTAGCCATAAACACATCAAGTGATGTGCACTAGGATATCTTGCCCAACATTCAACTTGGAATAAGTGTCCCTTAACCGTGGTCTTATTTTTTCCTTTATTAACTTTCATTACATGAACTTTTAGCTCAGGTCTGTTAAAAGGGTACAAAATTAGTCTTTGGGAGAGAATCAGTAACAATAGGTGTGGACATAGTAGGTTCTTCCATGGATGTGGTACTAGTTTCTATAGGCCATTTTGTCACTTTTGGTTAGCTGGCATACAAAATAGATCAATCAACATCCTTTGACCTGTTAACATCATCATAGCACAAAGCCCTATGCATGACACCCTCACTCAAAACACCTTGTTTTAGCCATTTTAAAGACCAACAGTCCCTGAACTTCTATTGGATAACGTTCACCTATCGGTTGCTCCACTATGGCCTGCGTTGATTAACTACAGGTTGCTCCACTATGCATTTGTGTTGGTTCTAGAAATTTGGGGAAAAGAGAGAGATTCCAGAAGCTTCTAGAATTTATTAGACCCATTTACCTCAGATAAAACATTCAGATCCTATCATATCCTACCTTGGAGTTTCCATCCCTTATCCTTTGATCCTATCCTCCCATCAAGAGTGGATCTCAAGCCCTTGATTGGTAATTGGATAAGAACTCCCAACTTACCCCCCTCACCTATATATTTGTGGCCATCCACAATCTAGGGGTTGGATTTTGGAGATATAATTATACCCTTATGTTGTTGTTGTAGAGAGGTAACTTTCCATGCATTAGGGTGATCAGAGGTGCACTTTGTGACAAAGAAGGAATAAGTCAACGTGGAGGAGCTCTTCTACAAGATCGACTTCTATTTATGGTTGCAACTCCTTCCATTTATATTAATGCAAAGAGTTATTTTTTTCCCTATATGTGATGTTATGATTTAATGTATTTCAATGCCATGTTGATCCATTGAATGAAGTATTTAGATAATGCTATATAGATTCCATAGATCGTTGGCTTGCATTGTCTGATTGTGAAGGTTCTAATTTTGGCAACGAGAGCTAGAATTGGAGCATTCAAGCCAAGAAAGGAGTGAAGCATACATTGGATTACATGTAGGCTTCATCACATTATCTATTTACTTTAAGGAAAACAATAACTACTTTGTCCTTCTGTTGTTCTATAGTAAGCCACCCAGTTTAGGGAAGAAATTTCTGTCCGCAGTCGTAGATTCCCTATAACAAATTGGCGACTCCGATGGGGACGCGTACATTCCTTTGGTGGTTTCTTTGTATTTAGTGTCTATTTAACCTCTTCTTCAAACCTTCACTATCATATTTAATCAATAATAGACCTAGGAATACCTTTCATTGAGTCTCAATTGCAAAATTTGTGTCGGAACTCCCTTATTCTTCACCAATGCTACCTTTGGTCTAGGGAAAAAGCGTTGCACCTTTGCAGAGCCCTCTTTGTGATTGCGTTGCAAGGCACTGATGCCTCTTTTGTACCTGCGTTGGCCCCTGTTCTTGCATAAATTTTCCTTTGTCTTTATTTTCTCTTTGATTAGCCTTCTTCCAGCTGCCCTTCCTTGAGCCTTGAGTGCCTTGTGGTCCCTCTAAAGCATCCATTTGGTTTGCATTTATGTTTGATTTCCTTTGATAATGATTTCTTAATATTTTCCTTTGTTCTTATCATTAGGTTACTTGTAAACTAATTTTTTTTTGTCATTGGTTGCTTGGATGAATTGTTGTTCTAGTCCTCATTATGAAAAGTTATTTGAATTAGTGATTAAAATTTGCATCTTAGTTTTCATCATTTTTGAAAACTAAGAGACTTGAAAAGAAAAATGTTTGCATTGGGATTTTGGAAATGGATTGCATTTTGTACATTTGTTTGCTACATATTCTATGTCTCTTCCCTTCGATAGATTTTCATTGAATGGGAAAGATTCGATTTCCTCATGCTACCTTGTATTTTAGGACATCGAGGTAACATTCACGGTGAGCCCCAAAACTAAAACTTAATCAAAGAGAAACAATAATTTTATTAAATCAACCTAAGGAGCATTTGTAACATTAACGCAAAAATTTAGAGGTCTAGGCTAGATATGTGTTTCGACGTCGTTAAATGTAGGAGCTGTCGTTGTTTGCCAATGTTGTATTCCACTAGTGAAATCTCGTTCCACGTATGTGAGTGTATAAGATCGTTCTCCACATACCTTTGGTACATTGGACGATTCTCCACAAACGTAAATTATATGCGAACAATCTCATCGAATAGTTACGCATTAGAAAACACTACTACATATTGCACTCCCACGTACTGCGAGTATATTTTGGGAGTCCCCTATAGGTGGTTATCCTTGTCAAAGGTAACCGAGTCATCTGCCTTGTATACCGTGATACACAGAACACAACATTCGGGGAGATTGGCTGCCATATGTTAAGTGCTGGGTTCACCAAGGTGTATATTGTAGTTCACAGTTGCTTGGTAATCCTTTATGCCTAGATTACCCTCTTTTTGATTTTTTTTTTCGTGTTAATTTATAAAATTTATTAATCCAACGTGGAATAAAAAAACCCCCCACCTCGTTTTTGGCATAAAATGCAAAATAATCCTCCTCTTCCACGAGAGGCTACTCCTGGATGTCGTCAGAAGCATAAGAAAATGAAAAATACTGATTCTGGAACTTCGAGAACCACTTTTTTTGTACCTCCTGATATTGATCCGCCAGAATAATTTGTCCCTTTGAGCTCCGAGCTCAAGATTACATCTACTCTTGCCGGTGAATTTGACACAATTGAAACATAAGTCCTTGAAACTTTGTTTCCTGAGGTTATTGAACCTGAATTTCCTAAGTCAAACACTTTAATTCCTGAGGTTGTTGAACTTGCATAGCCTCAATCATATTCAACTATTACTTCAGGACCACCCCCTTCTCTTTCTTTGTCTCAGACAAAACCTATATATCTTGGACCCAATGACGAACCTCTTCCATACAAACTTGTAAGTATTAAAGATATCCCACAAGAAGAGCATCGTCACTCTACTCCTGTTCATTAGGAGGGAATCCATTTTTATCATAATCATCCTCTTCCTCCTTTTCAAACTTCGACACAAACTAATTTTGCTGATTCTTTAGAATTACTTGCATATCTCTCATGGCATTATTCATTGGGATTGTTAACGATGACTGGATCTGATATGAATTATCAAACCGTGTCTACAACTATGGTTGAGAAATCAAATGTTGCTTCCTCATCTATGTTTGCAACATCTCTAGAAAAAAATATGTATGGTGGCCCATCCGTCCCCCCTGGTGACCAATGTTTATCTGGTACCTTTTTTGGTGCAACTTCTAGTCCTCGGACCTCTCCCATGTCATCTAATTTAGAAATTCAATCTGGTACTTCTCTTATGAATGACACATAGTATGCTCCTCTTCCTCCACCTACACCTACGATTGAGCATCAGATTGGCCCTTATGTTAGTGGGCAAGGTCATATTCAACAACCTAACTCTTCTTATGTTAGGTTCCCTCCATCTGGATCGCAGTTACCTCCGTCACCCCCTCTTCCTTCGGCAGGGGGAAAACCTGTTGTTGGTATACATCAAATTGGTAATCAACCTTATTATAGTCCTCTTTATCCTAGAATGGATGTGAGTGTTTGGAAACCTACTTTTCCCGTCCAACCTGGTTTGTTTTGGGACTGATTGTTGAATCCTCAACCTGTGCCATCTTCGTCTCAAATTCATATCCATCCATCTATATCGAAATAAGATCAAATGCATGTGAGCTAACCTTTATAGGCTGTTGTTTCATCACAACATATTCTGTCGACATCTTGTATCTCCCAGGTCCCGCTTACCCAACCTTTACAACGTACCTTACAGTCTCAACTACTTGGAAAAGGTACTCCTAAAATTTCAATAGGAAAAAATGTGTATAGTATGGTGCAGTACCAATAAAACCCACCTGACGCCGCGATGATGAAAAATCTAGCAGGGCAACAATATAGACCTTATCATGGTATTCCTCAAGTGCCTTCTCAAGGCCAATGCATCCAACCCCAACCATTCCAGCTTTTGCAGGGTTATCCTGGAGCTTGTCAACAAGGTTATGTGTATGCTAGTTATTAGAGTTCTCCTTATCCTGGTGCCTAGGTTCCTCCTTAGTAAAATCCTGATTATCCAGGGACGCAGTGCCTATTTCTCAGGTGATTCCTTCTTATCCAGGCTATCCTTCATCGGATTTCAACTGATGTATACCTTTTGTGGCAACTCTTGAATTTCTAGATTTGACTCGGCTTACCAACGATCCCATCGCTCATTCGCCTTGGTGGTTGATAATTCCCACCAAATTTCCCTATGATATCCAAAAATTCAATGGGAATCCTAGAGAAGACCTGTCAACCCACGTCATGAATTATCATATGTGTTGTTCTTCAAACTCCCTTAATGATGATTCCATACGACTACGCCTTTTCTAGTGTACTCTTACATGTACCACAACTAAATGGTACATTGAGTTACCTAGAGCTTCATTTCACAATTTCAGTTCCTTAGCTACCACCTTCCTCACACATTTCTAGTTACCCATTCGGTATGAAACTGGAGCGGAATTTCTTACCAACTTTAAACAATTGAAGGCCACTCACATTTCAAATCACATTCATGAGTGGCAGGGTCATCGCCGATTAGTTAATACCATTTTTCCAGATTTATTCCTCGTGGAATGGTTCATTAAATCCATGTTTCCATCTATCACAAAGGATGTAGCCAAAGGTGTCATGACTAAAGAGAAAATAATTTCTCATGCTCAGTATTTGGACCTCATATATACCCAATATAGCATGAGCTATGAAAAGATAATAGATGCTCTAAGTCCTTTAAATACTATTCCTTCCACTACTAGTAAAGAATCTCATGCTGCTGATGGTATCATTTGTTTTGATAGTTCACAGAGAGTGAGGAAACCATCTGGTGATGCTCTCACTATTTCTGCCCAAAACTCTTCATCCAATCCTCCCGCGACTTCTACTTCCGAGATAAATGTTGTTTCATCTCATAAAGGAAAATCTCAACAATAACTAGGAGGTAAGAAGAAAGGGAAAGGAAAAAAGAAGAAAAATTCTTCACCGCAGGATAATTAAACGGATCATTCCTCTGATGATAAATGAAATCCTAGCTACCCATGCTTGATTTGCAATGAGGAGCACTTTACTCGTGACTTTCCTCATCGCACGAAAGTGAACCAGTTTCTAAAATCCTCCACTTCTCCCGCTATGTTGACCGACCTGTTTCCCAATCAGGAGACTCACATTAGAGGAAATTTTAGCCTAAAAGTGGCATCCTAAGGAAAAACAATAAAATAATGGTAAAAATAATAAAATAACAGTTATGAATTTTGGAGGGAAAAGAGGAAAACTACTCTTTTTTTTTGGCTTATCTCCTTATAGGTTTACTCAAATTTCATGTTTAGACACTCATTAGATGCGAAATTAAATTTCAAATCCAACGAGTACCCATTATGCGTACTTTTGAGAAGACCCACCTTGATAAAAATTGCAGATACATTAATGTACATGAAATTTTTATCAAGGTGGATCCTCTCAAAAGTATGCATAATGGCTACTCGTTGGATGTGGAATTTAATTTTACATCCAACAAGTGTTTATACTTGAAATTTGAGTAAACCTATAAGGAGATAAGTAAAAAATATCATAACCTAGATTTTCCTGGTTAGGGTTTCTGTTGCGGAGGTCTGACCGCTAGCATTATAAGATCCAAAGGCATCCACATTATTTAATTCTCTCTCAGGGTGTGGAAACCTGGTTCCAACACCCCCCCATACTGCTTCGGGTGATACTTTGACTTGCGCAAATATTTCACTGCTGAAAGGGCTAGTAGTAAGAGGGTTTTGTTGGTTAACCTTAACTCTGAACCTGGTTCAGGACCCCTCAAGCCAACAAGTGACCTCAGGCCTAGGTCTCTTCGTCACTGCTTCTTCCTTTCTTGAAGAACCAACCTCCTGCATGGTATGTGGCATGTTTTGCTGCTGGTTAGGTGAAGTAGTTTGTAGGGATGTATCAATGAAGGAATCCCATGTCATGTTATTTTCTATCCAAATGATAGAGAACTATGACCTTCACCAAACTATGATGGAAGAGACTAGGGTAATGCTCTTTGGTTTTCACCTGCACCTTTTGAGACATCTTGATCACACTCATATACAAGAAATTTCATAGATTAAGGGACTTCACAGCTATGAAATGCATGAGCAGTATTATGTGGTATTGATACAATCTAGAAAACCTTCCCTCACACGTGAAAATTTTCATGATAACCTTTATTAATGATGCATATCTCTCCAACAAATATTTGAATGTGAAAATGTGTTTATGAGCTCCTTTATACTATGATTTCAAGTAGGGTTTGTATTGCTCACGGTCTAGGTTTATGCCTTTGAACCAATAATCACCATGGTTTGGTATCCCTGTAGCATGAGATATGGCATCTTGTGAGAATATGAAATCAATTCGTTCTATGGTGACATTCTCCCCTTTCAAATTGGTGGAAAACATGTTTGTGAGTTGCTCATGAAAACCTACCTCCTCCACTTTTTGACAAAATGCTAAACAACTAACATATTCAAAGAATTTTCTGATGAATGGCGAGGAGTTGATTTCATTATAGTTGGAGGGCTCAAAACTTAGTATATTACCCCCTTTGTTGTATTTTCTCTTCTCTTATGGTGATGAATCAACTTCCATGATGAAATGCTAGAGGATAGGACGGAAAAACAAGGAAGGGAATAAAGTGATGACATGAGGGAGTTAGGAAAGGGGGATGGGAGTAGGAAAATTTAGGGAGATGGGAAGGGGTATCAGGGATATTTAGGGAGTGATATGGAGGGAAATGAGTGAGGAAAATGGGCTAGGAAATTCAAACATAGTCCTAGCTAGGGAAACTGCCCAAATTGGTAGAATTAGGCTAGGGTTTGTAGGGATAGTGATGAAAATGAAGGGAGATGGTTGTATAGTGGATGGAAGTGATGTATAAAATGAAAACATAGGTGTAGGATCAAGGAAGATATGGTTTGATGCAAGAATTTGACACTTAGGAAGCAAAACCACAAATTCTCAAGCAAACCCTAGGAGGAATTTAATTTCATTAATTTTTGTTGAGAAACAATGCTAATGAAGGCATGAAAGGCATCAAATTACCTTTGAAAGAAGCTTGAAGACTTAAACAACTAATGAGAAACCTTGAAAAACCAAATTTGAGTGATAAAATTTATTTCTGGACAACTCTGCCCTGTGTGCAGCGAAAGTCACCTATGTGTAGCATTTTTCCTCTAGAAGTGCAACAAAGACTTTGAAAGCGCAACATGCTCCTCCAGAAGCACAACACAGTCTCTGTAAGTGCAGCGAAAGGCAATTTCTCTAGTGTTAGGTAAAAAATCGGGCTTTCTTGTCAAAATCATGGATGAGCTCGATGATGAGAGGACATAAGAGTGCAAATGAAATATCCTTGTGTCTTTTTGGCTCTTTTATAAACTTGAAATGACTTCCTTTTGAGGGATAATGGGCCCCATATGTCTTATTGTAGCATGTATTTCATGTTTTAAACTTTGTAACCTTGGAAATTGTAACTTTTTAGAAATTGTAACTCTCTTTGGAACCTTGAATCTCTATGAAACCTTTAACTACATCTTTTAATAACATGGAGTACTTATTACATATAGAAACATAAAATTTCATTTTCGAAATCAAACTTTATTGAAGAAACTTGCCTATCACCACTCCAATTGTCAGATTTTATGAATGACGTGACAATTTTGGTGACCTTGAAACCCTAATGACCTAATGGAGACACTGAATTGAATGAAGTCATGATGGAGATGACTGAAATGATGATGATAATCTCTGAACGATGATACAATCAGCTGATTGGTGACATGGAGCAGCATATAAAAATTTTGGAAGGAGTGGAAAATAGTCCTAGACCTAATGCTCAATGACCAAATTTTTGCTTGAAGACCTAGTGAAATGACAAAAAATTGACTATGGGACCCTAACAAGACATGATAAGAGTCCATTTTATCACTGGTGACAGGATGCAAATACTGAAACTAACACGAGTGAAGTATCAAATCACCAAAAAAAAAGGATACCAACTTTAGAGCTCATTGAGAGCTTTCCAATGGTTCTAACGGTTTGTTAAACCGAGCTACGGTTTGGTCGCAATTGGAAAAAGACAAATTATGGTTTTTCTTTTAATAGGGTGATTTCGCTCCAATTTGAGTGATTTTCTAGTGGAGCTGTGGTGAATTTGGAGAAGAGGATAAAACCCTAAATCTTGCAGCGATCGTAGCGAACAAACCAAACGTTGGAATCAGGATATGTGACTTTCAGGTAGGTAGCCTTACTTGTCTAAAGATGGCCTTAATTCTTCTTGGAATGATGGTTCTTGGTGAATAATCAAGGTAAGAAAGGAATACAGGAATGAAATACTAGAGAAGGTCTAGAATCATCCCCACCCACCAAGTCAAACATGGAGACCAAGTGGTAAGTGTGGTATCACATAAAGTAGACTATTTAAAAATATGGTATCAAGCATCTATGACATATGGCTCACCGAAGAGGCTGGTAGGACAAACTATTCAAGGAATGGGAGGATAATCAGCCATACCTAGCTTAGTGGGGTCTAGGCCGAGACTTTTTTTAATCACTTGAGAAGGTGACCAATGGTTCCATCATGCCCCCAAGCATGGGATACTTCCCCCCCAACATATGTGATGTGGGGGGGCTGATCTGGTATGAAAAGGTGGGAATGATTGTCCCTAGCTAGAGGAGTTTTTGGAGCGCCATAGTGTTCTAAGTGCTAAAATAATGGATTAAAGCATTCAGTCTCATAGGCACTAAATCCTCAAGAGGATGGTGAGAACATATAGGGGCATAGGTTCTCCCAAGCATGCTATGTACATGCAAATGCATTTATAATAGTGGGCTCTAAACACATTTTTATGATGTGGTTCGCCATTTTTTTATGTTATGGTTATCTTATGTGGGAAGAATGGACATATACAATTAGATAAAGGAAATGGTGGATTACCGATCTCGTTTGGCACTGCATATATGAAGTAAATGGAATAAATTTATGGGTTCACATACATGGTGTAACTATCCCAAAGAGTGGCTTCAGATATAATGAACTGGTGCTCACCTAGAAAATACTGAGGTTAGTCAACAACAATGTCTAAGGGACTAGGTTGTTGATGTAAGATGAAGGAATGATTAAGTGGATCATACTAAGAGTGATCTGAAGTGATGTGAGACTCTAAAGGTTCTTCTAAATGGGGAATAATAAAGGTACTAGATTCGACACTACCAGATGCACTAGGAGGGTTGTGGAGAACTGCTTCTCCTAGACTCTCAAATATGGGTGCCCCTTTACCCAAACATTGGGTGTCAATGTAATGGCCACAAGGTGTAAGTGGTTCGAATGCATGGATTCCACCTCACTATGGATGAAGTCTTTGGATTCCACAACAGACTGGTCATGGGTGTGCTGCGAAAGGAAATACACACGATGGTGCATATCACCCCAGGGAAAATCAGGGCTGCTCATGGCTTCCATGATGCCTTAGTTTGAATGGAAGATGGAAAGACTGGAGGAAGGGATACCATATGATGCATTGGAAGTACCTGATGCATCATCACAAGAAATATGGTTCACATATGCATCGTTATGGAGGGTAGACGAAGAGCTAGTAGATGAAACATCTACCGATGTTGAGACGAGGGTGCCCGATTGAGGAGGTTCGTCAGGAAAAATATGGGAATTCCTAGAGGGGTCTTCCTCCATGGATCTCATGGAGGACGACAGATAGAGGATAGTGGCAGAAGGTTATATCATCTCGACATTGGGGGGAGGTATCACAACGGGTGCATACATTTCCTCTAGTTCTGCTGAAGCAGAACTCACAAGTAGAGGAGTACATGATCCACTACGAGCGGCCTCTATTTGGCGAACAACGTCAAGGGTGTCGCAAAAGTTGTCGAGACAGGGACAATGGTGAGAATAGTGACCATAAAGATCACACAAAGCATAAGGGTGGTTCGTGCGCAACGATTTTAGTTTCTTAGCTGAATCGGGTAAGGTAACATAGACCTCCAGGATATCGGATTCAAGAAACGTCTCGTTGACCACAGGTTTGAGACGAGGAAGCTCAGTACAATTATTGGTGCCATGCCAAATAACATTAAAAAAAGCACACGGAGGTGACAACTTTAGAGGCTTAAGAGGAGCAGGAGTCATTTTGGGGGCCTTGTCCTTAGGTTTCTTCTTTTTGGCTTTTCCCCCCTCACCAGATGCTTTTGCAATAGGAGTAGATTCCTATTGAGGTGGCTGAGGCATTGAAGCATAGGGATGGGTCATAGAGACAAAATGGACCAGGGTAAAAGTGGTATAAGGCTCGAGTTGAACATGCAGAGTGTTTTCTAGGGGATCGATGTACCAAATTGGGATCTCCAGGGTCAAATTTGGAAGGCTCAATGTAGCCATAAAACACATTGAAAAGACTCCAGAGGGGGGAGATAGAAACGATATTTGACTGGAACGGTAATGGCTTGGCGGAATGGCTCCCAAATGGTTAAGGCTAGGGGGAACCGTTCTTGGTTGGAAAAGGTTGGAAGAGACACCAGCAGAAGAAGAAGGTCCTTGAGGAGAAGGTCCTGAAGGTTCCGTCGAGTGACCACCAGTAGGTTGCGAAGGCGTAGGCTGCTAGCTAATCAAACAAGACCGCATGCTAGCCCAAGACGATTAGATCGTGAAAACATTCGACGAGCTGTGGTCAACGATAAATGGGGGACCAAGGAATGCACCAAGTAAGGTGGAATATTTATAGACTCCTGGTGAAACACTGGTGAGAGGTGCGGTTGATTGCTTATCGGCCACCAAAGATATGATATACTTGGGGGAGGTCTGAGACTTCGATTTGTTAATATGTCAACTGATTGATGGTGACGATATTTCCATTGTGAGGAAAGCACGTCTTATGGTGGACTACAAATGTGACAACAGACATCACATATGTATAGCTCTGACCCAAGAGGATATTGCAATCCAAGGGGGCATCAATGACTTCAATGTCAACACAAACAATCTTACTCGCAAGAGTGATAAGAAAATTGCAGAACATGCCAAGGGTATGAGAAGGATGATTGTCCCAAGCACGCAGAGTGATGGTGGATGGGGCTAATCTGGGTGATCTAAGCTTATTCAAAATAGAGGCGAACATCATGTAGGTGGATGCGCCCTCGTCAATGATACATCGTGAAACATTGGCATTACGAATCTTAATTGGTCTTTGGAAGGTGACAGATGAAGGTAAGGGGGGATGTTCTGATTTGTCAACATCAAAGATGATCAAACGATCATATGAAGGATCCACAGTGCCCAAAGCATATAGTAGAGATTTTTTTGTGAAGGGCACGATTGGAGGACTTCCAGCGTTGACATGGTAGCACGAGATTGTGCCAAGTCATTTACTATGTTGTAGGTGTGGGCGGCTTAGGGAGAAGTAGAATTTTGGCGTAATGGCCCTTTAGAGATATTTTGAATGACCTATGCCCAAGGCTAAGGGATATGTAAGGGAGAATTGGGTGTTGAAATGGACTTTGTGGAAACTTTGATTTGGGACTCAGTTGCAGACGTAGCAGGTGGCTTGTCATGTTGGCGCGACTGGGTCTGAAGGTTGACATCAGCAATATTGACCTCTTTAGAATTCATCATGAGAATCTAGTATTCTGAGGTACCAGACTGTGAAGGTTGGGGAGCGACCTGACCTTGAGGGGGTTGGGCAACCACATATCCTTGTTGAGGGAAAGGATTAGTGAACACATCCGGTTGAGTTGGAACAATATTTAGAGGAGTCAAAGTAGTGCCTTGTTGTCCTCTAGATGATTATTGTGCTTCCCACAACTGGCACATCTGGGGTAAGAGGGGACAATCATGAGTATAATGGACATGGACACCACAACAAGAACAAGGCTTGTTTGTATGAAGTGGCTTGTTCTGCTTGGGTTGATCACCCTATTCTTGGTTGTTAGCGTTAGGTTGGTTCCCTTAGGGTGTGCTCGGTTGATTACCTTGTTGCCCTTGATAACCCCGTGCTGGTTGATTTTGGTTGCCTTTCCTCTTTTTCTTGGAATTAGGAAGATTAGTCTCATTCTGCTGTGCATACACCTAACCTTGAGGGGGAGGTGGCTACTATGGCAGAGGTTTAGAAGGCACGGGAAGCTGGGGTGCTGATGCCAGAGGGTTTGGAGCCCCGGGCTATGGATAAGGATAGTAAGGAGTTTGAGAAACATTGGGGTAAATAGGTTGAGCAACAGCTGGCCCTGACATCGGTTGATGTAGTTGGGAAAATTCGTAAGGTGTGCTTTTTCCTGAATACATACTGCTGGGAGGGGGATAAGTGTTGGAGGAGCTGGTCCCTCCCTGAGGAAAAACATAACCCATGGAAGGATGAGTATACGAATGTGAAAGAGATCTGACGATACCGTCAGTGACGTGAGATGCCCCCAGTGCATTGGCACCACTAGGTTTAGGAAGATCTGGTAAAAAGGTATAAACATAACCAAATTGGATGTAGATGAAGTCATATTTCAATGCAACTTGGAGATCTTATTCCTCAGTTTGAGGAAAGTGAGACACAAAATATTTATCAATAGAAGGCAAAAGAGTTCTGAGAAACCAATCCATATAAACACGGTTGTCGAATGTAGGAGCTCGACAAAAGCTACTCCTTCTACGCCATTATTGGACATGGTCAAAAAGGTAGGTGGAAGAAGTTTGACAGAATGCTGACAACAACTCGATACTGGTATCATATCAAAAAGTTAGCTGGAAATAGGAAAAAATCCTTTAGCAAGAGTTGCAAAAGTGGAATGAGAGGCAACAACCTGGTCGACATACTAGTTTATAGCTTCTTCAGTGAGCGTACGTTGGAATAATTGAAGACGGATGAAGTCATCGATGATAGTATTGGACGAACAACACATGTGAAAGGAGCAGACCTGATTAGTAGGGTCCTCTCTAGTGTTTCCTTCGAACTTAGGGATGTCTTAAGTAAGCTTAGTTGGCATAAAAGTCCAACCTAGATTGTGGAGTATAGGGTCGTAAATTAACTGGCTGAAATCGAGAAGGATTAAACCTGTAATAAAAGGTAGCAAAGGAGTAGCCGAAATAGTTCTGGTAGTGGCTCCACTAGTAGAAGCTCCAACATTAGGGCTGGGGCTACCACCAACTTGAGGACCAACACCTGCATTGGTGCCTGACATGGTGACAGAATGAGGTGGAGGGGAATCGGGTTCAAAATTAGAGGAATAACCCAATGAACCAGAATCAGAGTCAGTATGGGGACTCGGCGGAGGACTAACTAGGATTCTATGCGGTGGAGTAATTCTTCCTAACAGAAACTGAGGATGAAGGCCTTGGAGTCTCCAAGATAAATTCCTTAGGGGCACAATGATGGCACGACATAGATGGCATGAAAAGGATGAAGAGTGATAAACAAATGCTTAGTGAGGCAGGTAAATTAATTACAATGTTTATGTCTTGGCTTGGCGGTGTAAACCAAGCGCTCTTCGCTTTAGGTGTGCGTTTGTGAAAACCGTGTGTTAATTTTAATTAAGCCCAAATGGTTGTATAAAGAAAAAGAAAAAGAAAATGTTGAATAATTATAAATAAAACTGAAATGAAAGTAAAATAAAAAGCTAAATATGCATAAGTTCAACCCAAAAGAAGGCTTCCCAAACAACTGAGCTAAGAGGTGGGTGAAATTGACTCAAAACAAAAAAAAAAAAAAACGGCCAGAAGATCTAAGGTCTAAGGGATAGGGATCTAATGACTCAGATCTACTGGAAAAGGTACATGAAACAACAAGAAACGAGAGGGAAAACTGTTGTAAAATGGGAGGCGAAAGGTTACAACCCTAAGGAAAACAAGGGGAAACCTAAGGGAGAGACCAAAAAAAACTTAGGAGGGGGTTTTGGATGGAATAATAACTGATATAAACGGACTTGAAAGAAGGATAGATCATATCATAAACAATGGATGAAAGCGCTGCAAAATCTCAGACTACCTACTCTACTAAACCCCTCCTAGAAAGGTGGAAGTGTACTGAAACCCTAAGGGACTTGGTCCTACTTCAAGGAGACAAATTGAGCATATCCATGCCTTAGACAGGTTGAAACAGAGGTTAGAAAACCTTGAACAATGCTTGCAGCAAACCCTGACAGTCAAAAAATCCCTAAAAAAGTTGCAACTCGTAGGTATTGACCTATAAGCTGGGAAAATTGCAGTTTCCGGGCTGATAGCTACGATTTTAGGCAGAAATCGTAGGTTTTGGGCCAAAAAGTGTGAGTTCCAGATCCGAGATCCTTGGACTGTAGGTTGCGAGAAAATTTTCCGTCTCTAGTGCGAATGATACCCGTTTCCTGTGGAAAACACCAAAAAACACACATACGTTTGAATTTTTACTGTTTTAGGGAAATAAAAGTAAAAACAACACTAAGAGAATAAAAATATTTGAAGAAAAACCCTAGTTACTGAAGCATTTGGTCAAGCAGGAATCTGAATTACAATAGTGGAGTCGCCATTTGTTAGCATAAATTCTTAATGCAAATGTACGAAAAAAGATCACTTTAGCTGTGTGTGACAAAAATCCATAACAACAAAGATGGCTGCTTCAATTCCTTATATCTACAATAGATAGTCGAAACTAATGCAACAAAAACCCAGATCTATGCAGTAAAAGCAGTTAAACAGTAAAAATAAATAAGAGATGCTCCAAATATCCAATGGACAAGACAAGATATAAAGAATTTTATATGTATTAACACCTGGGAAGGACAAAGAATGATGTTACTAGTCCCCCTCAATGGGATGGGTACTTGGCTGTCCTCAACAATTTAGATCCAAAAGTTTCTCTCTCTCAATGGTGTAGGAAACCCAAGACGTGTTGAACTCTATTGGAGCTCAAGAAGAAAGAAAATAGTAGTAGCAATGAGAATGATCAAAGCACGACAATGAAAGTGATCAAGGTAAATAATGAATGGAAAACCCTCCTATTTATAAAAAAATATTGAGTTATCCTCGATGATGGCGAATAATAAAATAATTATTAACAAAGATCTAGATGCTTCCCTTGGAATATTTTATTTATATTTTGTTGGAGAGAAAATTAATTAAATTGGCTAAATATATATTTTAGAAATAATAAACACATAAATAATTTATTTATCATTTCAAAGAATGGGGTTAAGGAATAATTTAAAAAATAATGATTTGTTTAATTATTTATAGGTGATTTATTCAAATTTAACAAAGAATAATAACTAAATAATGATTTAATTAATCGTTGCTAGAGAAAAATAAGAAAGATAGTGATTTATCTAATTATTTCTCATAATTGGGTTAAACATGACCATGAGTATTATTTAAACAATGGATTTAATTAATTGTTCTAGAAGGGAAAATCAAAGAAATAAAGGATTTATTTAATTATTCCTCGCGGAGTTTCTTGTTTGAACCATAAATGGCAATAAAATATGGTTTATTAAATTATTTCTTATAGTGAAAGCAATTTTACTATGGTAAAATTGGTCTTACATGGTGTAGTTTGATCCATCTAATTGTAAATGGTTAGATGACAAAAAATTGGTGTAACACTCCCAAAAAACGTCTAACCTCTATTACTTTTGTAGGCCTTGACGATTCAAAATGACATCAACCTTGCACCCAAGTAAACTAAAGAAGTTTTCCAAATTCTGTTCGACATCTTTAAAAATAATCATTTCTTTCTTCAATATACTAATAATACTTTCTTGACATGCATGACATGTTCTTCACGTGACTTGCTAAAAATTAATATGTCATCTAAATAGACTATCACAAAGTCATCTAGAAAAGGCCTCAATACTTCATTCATCACACACACATGAAAGTGGCAGGCATTCTGAGATTCCAAAGGGCATAGCGACCATTAAAAAAAAAACCTTGTTTTTTTTTGAATTTTATATGATATGACTCCTTTAGTGATTCTAATTTGATTATAGCAAGTCCTCAAGTCCAACTTGAGTGAAATACACAACATCTTTCAATTGATCGAGTGAATCATCCAATTTTAGGAATTGGGTAACGACTCTTTCCGTGATATTTTCCAATGCACGAAAGTCTAGACACATGCGCCATGTTCCCATTTCCTTTGGTACCAAAACAATAGGTGAACCACATGGCAAAGTACTTGGTCGGATGATCCCCTTTTTTAAGAAACTCTTGAATTTGTTTTTTAATTTCTTCATTTTCCATCAACATTATCCTCTACATTCCAATGTTAGGAAGAGGACAATCTTGGATTTCATGTTGGATTCCTCTTTTGGGAGGCATTCCTTAGGCTCCTAAAACATCTCATCATATTGGTTAACAACCTCAACCAAATTAGATTTCAGCTTTTTAATAAATACCTTGAAAAACTTCATTATCAACATCATTCTTGGGTTTGATCATTAGTAGCACAAAATTCTTGCTAGGAGTTAACAAGAATCTTCATTTTGTCGCCATTCAAAAGTAAAAGGTTTAGTTTCTTGCAATGTTCTCAGACAATGTACTCAATACCATATTTGAACACGTAATATTTGTGTTCATGGCTATAAAAGATATTTTTCCTATCATAAAGATATGGGCTTCCCAAAACAATACCACATATGTGTAATGGTACTACATCAAGCTCTACGTAATCGATGAAGTTTGCGATATTAAGAACTTCGAGTTTAAATTTCTAGTTACTTGTAACTTTGCATTATATGCACTAACCTAAGGATAAGGTTTATGATGCGGAGAATGGTTTTCCAAATTCAAGTTTTTGACAATGTTTTCGAAATGAGATTTGCTTTCAAAGCCACTATCAAATAGAGTGTCGATATTTTTATGTTTTGATATGACTCTAATATGGAAGAGTTCACATCATCTCTTTTAATTTGAGTTTCATTTGTGACTATTCTGATGAACTAGTGCTAGTAATGGATACCTTACCTTTCAATCCCATAGTTGTGATATTTGTTTCATCTCTGAATCAGATCCTAAATCATGTTGTGTAGTTGAAGTTACTACATTTGCTTCCTTTGTTGTTAAACTTTTTGGGTCTCATCTCGGGATGAAGTTTCCAACAATGTTCTTCATTGTGACCATCCTTTGAACAATTCTTGCATGTAATTTTTTTCACCCTCTTTTTTGATGGAAGCATTCTTCTTCCCTTTTCCTTTAGACTTACCCCTTTCCTTTGTCTCCACCTTTAAATGTCTTTTTATTTCTCTCTTGCGGAACAATTTTCCCTCTTGCTTCTAGATGTGTTTGCTGTACACAAACCTCATCTAAAATTGTAGGGTTAAACATGAGAATGGTATGCCTCAAATAGCTATGCAAACTTCCCATGTATTTCAGCAAGGTATCTTGATATGAAAATTCTACACCTAATATCAGTGCTCTTCTTCTCAACCCTTGAGTATAGCTTTGCACACTTTGATCCTTTAAATGCCTAAAATTTTTCCAATCCATGATAGCTTTTTTCATGAATGCTAATGGAAGTAAAATTGTATTTTTGATGCTAAAAAATCATTCCAAGAGGTTAAGACCTTACCATGTTTCTTCATGTCCTCTTGAGTTTTGGCTTCCCACCAAATAAGTGTTGCACATTCCAACCTTAATAAAGCAAGTTGAATCTTGGTGTCATCATCCTTTCTCCTTTGTATCTACATGATACACTTCAAGCTAAATAACCTAATTATCTAATCTCTCAACATTTACCTCTCCATTATACATAAGCAATTCAAATTTTATGTCAAGTGTTAACAATGGAGTTTTACTATGTGCCTTTGGAGAATGTGGAGGTGTTTGTGAAGGGATTGTTGTGGAATATGATTATGGTGAAGATAGGCGGTGAGGATGGAGTTGAAGAGAATGGTGGTTTAAAGGTGCTTAGTCACCATTCCATCCGGTAACTTTTGGAGTCTTGTCTCCATCTCCTCCCATCTCCTTTTGAAGACTTATCTCCCTTTGGAGGATTGGAGCTCTCACCTTGCAACCTAGTGTTTCTATCTTCATAAATAACTTTCACCATTTGTGTCATGTCAAAGAATGCATTTGAAATAATTTTCATGCAACGGCATATTATTAGGCTCTCCCTCATGTGCCATCACCTCTTGAAGCTTCGAGGTACAATTTGAGGTGAAATTTGTTGTGGGGTGTGGAACCTTTTCTCTCCTTGTCCTTGACCTAACTTGAGGACTTAAAACCACGGATTTCCTTCTCCTCTCTTGAGCTTCAACCTTGTAAGCATAAGAAACAATTGAAAAGCAAATTAAACCCTCAAAGAAATAAAGAACCAAATCTCGAGATACCAAACCCGTTTGTATATGAAATCTTGAGAATTTATGTCAAATTTTTTGAGTGAATAGATTAGGGTTCTAAACCTCTGTATCAAATTCATCAAAACATAAGCATGCATTAAAACTCAGTCTTTTTTGTAAAAATAATGAAGACAATAATATCATAATAGTAAACATAAAACAACAAGTGATGAAGGGAGTTAACCCCTCCTGGGCTACATCTCTTGGTCCAACTTCCAGCAGTGGGGGCCTCTTTCATTATGAAAAACAACATGTGTTTAAATCAAGTTACAATGCTCAAATTGATTAAAGAATGTATCAAATAGCTCCGGAAACGATAAAAAACCCCTATTTGGGCTATTTACGCTACAAAAGACTAAAAAATTAATGAGTTATGTTCCAATGAAGTTTGCACTATGTTTGGAGGTGGGAGAGAGAGAGAGAGATATCATGCCATGTGTTTCGGGGGATGGGATAGAGAAACAAATAAGGAGAGATGGAGGGAGGTATAGATATAGATGGCGAGGGGGAGAGGGAAGATAAAGAGATAGAGAAAGGAAGGAGAGGAGTGGTGAGAGAGAGGGGGAGAGAGAGAAGGAGAGAGAGAGGGAGGGAGATAGCACGGAGATGGAAGGTGGACACAAAGACACATATAGACATAAATTTAAGATCTATAAAGTCATAGATATTTGGTTTTTCACTAAAATAGATGTATTGATTTGAGTGTAGTAGTTGATTTCTAATCAATTTGATTAGTTTTACTAGATGCATTGATTTCAATGTAGATGTCGATTTTTAATCTATTTAATACCTTACACTAGATGCATTTATTTTAGATAGATGTTGATTTTTACTCCTATTTGATTTCTTGCACTAGATGCATTAGTTTCGATGTACACTTGATTTGTAATCGTATTTGATCACTTGCACTAGATATATTGATTTAAGTGTAGACGCTTATTTCTGATTTGATGCAACTAGATGTATGATGTACATTAATTTCAAAGTAATTAGATTAATAATGTGCATTGATTTCATTGTAAGCACATCACTTCCCCCTCCATCTATATCTCTATCTCCCATTGTCTCTCCTTCTTTATCTCTCCATCTCACTCCCTAAACATACACACACTCACTCTCTCCCCCCACACACACATATATATCCATCTCTCTCCCTCCCTTTTCTACTCCCTCTCTCTCTCTCTTCTTCTTCTCTCTCTCTCCCTCTAACACTTCTCTCTCCATATCTATATCTCTTCCACCCCATACTGTATTTGCATCTCTCTTCTCCCCTCTATGCATTGGTTCCAATTTGAATGTTGATTTCTAATCCTATTTGATTGCTTGCAATATATCCATTGAATTCAATGTAGATTTTTCTTTCTAATCCTATTTGATAGTTTGCACAAGATTCATTTATTTTAGCCTAGAAGTTTATTTCTAGTCCTATTTGATTGTTTGCATTAGATGCATTGATTTCCGATTTATATTTATATTTCGATTTGATGCAACGAGATATATGATTGCACATTAATTTGAAAGTAATTAGATTAATAATGCACATTAGTTGATTAATAAGAACATCTCTGCCCCTCCATACATATCTCTATCTCCTATTATCTCTCCTTATTTATCTCTCTATCTCACCCCCAAACATACACACACCACCGTCCATCTCTCGGGAGAGAGAGAGAGAGATATCATGCCATGTGTTTTCGGGGGATGGGATAGAGACAAATAAGGAGAGATGAAGAAGTATAGATTTAGATGGAAAGGGGAGAGGGAAAGATAAGATAGAGAGAAAGGGAGGGAGAGGTGGTGAGAGAGGAGGAGAGAGAGAGGGAGGAGATAGAAACGAAGAATGGAAGGTGGACACAAAGACACTAGACATAGATGTTAGATCTATAAAGTCATAGATATTTTGGTTTTTCACTAAAATAGATGTATTGATTTGAGTGTAGTAGTTGATTTCTAATCCAATTTGATCATTTTTACTAGATGCATTGATTTCAATGTAGATGTCGATTTTTAATCCTATTTAATACCTTACACTAGATGCATTTATTTTAGATAGATGTTGATTTTAGCTCCTATTGATTCTTGCACTAGATGCATTGGTTTGATGTACATATTGATTTGCAAATCATATTTGATCAGTTGCACTAGATGCATTGATTTAAGTGTAGACGCTTATTTATGATTTGATGCAACTAGATGTATGATGTACATTAATTTCAGTAATTAGATTAATAGTGTACTTGATTTCATCGTAAACACATCACCCTACCCCTCATATATCTCTATCTCCCATTTTCTCTCCTTCTTTATCTCTCCATCTCACTCCCCAAAAATACACACACACACTCTCTCTCTCTCTCTCTCTCTCTCTCTCTCTCTCTCTCTCTCTCTATATATATATATATATATATATATATATATATATCCATCTCTCTCCCTCCCTTTCCTCCCTCTCTCTCTCTTCTCCTTCTCTCTCTCTCTCCCTCTAACACTTCTCTCTCCATATCTATATCTCTTCCACCCACCACTGTATTTGCATCTCTCTTCTTCCCTGTACATTAGTTTCATGTAGATATTGATTTATAATCTATTTGATTGCTTGCAATATATCCATTGAATTTAGTGTAGATTTTCTTTCTAATCCTATTTGATAGTTTTACCTGAAGATTCATTGTTTAGCCTAGAAGTTGATTTCTAATCCTATTTGATTGTTTGCATTAGATGCATTGATTTAAATTTATATTTTTATTTATGATTTGATGCAGATGTATATGATGTACATTAATTTGAAAGTAATTAAGATTAATAATGCGCGTGATAATAGTACAGAAAATCTAGGCCCCCTCCATCTATATCTCTATCTCCTATTGTCTCTCCTTATCTCTCTATCTCACCCCCTAAACATACACACACTCTCTCCATCTCTCTCTCTTCTCCTTCTCCCTCTCTCTCCATATCTATATCTCTTCCTCCCCACCCTGTCTTTGCATCTCTCTTCTACCCTCTATCCCCCCCTCCATCAATATCTCTATCTCACCCCCCAAAACATGGACTAATAATATTTTCTCATGCTATTGATATGGAACATAGATTAAATTGATCTCATTTCATTCCTTTTTTAATAACCCTAACACCACTGATTTCCCTCCTACAACACTCCCCATACACCTTACATCTCACCTCCAACATGTCCCTTGTAATCTCCTCATTATCACCTAAAAATTACTCACAAAGTTGTATATGTGACATTAAAATCATTATCATTACATAACAAAAGCAACTAAAAATATTAAATTATATTATTTTAAAATAAATTAATAAACATTTAATTCTAAATTTATTATTATTTTAAATTACTCATAGTTATTTAATTAATAAATAAATCTCATATCACATCTAAAATTTTATTTTGATTCTAAATTTATTATTATTTTTATTAATAATTAAAAATCTAAAGAAATATGTTAATTTTTTTTATATGTATTTATTAAAAAAAGTTAACGATTAATATTTAATGGTTGTGAGAAGGTTTTTTATTTTTATTTTTAAACTAATAGATTTTTTAAAATAATATTGTAAGGATTAATGTCCCTTAAAAATAAAGTTTCATTATACCATGAGCTTTGAGACATCTTAGATTCTAGTATGTCATAAATTATTAATATGTGTAGTTTTAAGTTGGTTATTGAATATACTCTAACTTATAATATCAAAAAGTAGATTTGATTTCAAACTTAGTCTAAACCGCTCGATTAAATTATTAATTCACATAGTTTAATAAAAACGGCCTTAATTAGAGCGGTAGTTATAAACTCTAAATGTTCCTTTGACACTAAAATATTAATAAAATGTCCAATCCATCACACCAGGAAGAGTACAAGTGGAAACATATACGTGAAGGTAGAGAAATTTTGATTGGGTTGATCATATTTACATGGAGTGATGAGAGAGAGGACAAAGACTATTTCCTACATTTATTAAATGCGATTAGGCATATACTGTCTAATTAAATTTAAATTTGTTTAAATCCAACCATGAACAATTTAATACTTGTACGTTATTAATACGATTAGACATATCTTGTCCCTGAAATTCAGAATTTAAAATTTGTTTAAATCTAACGATAAACATTTAATAAAGTAAAATACTTTGAATGGAAAAGTCACGTACCAAATATCCTCATCATCGTCACGAAATATGCTATGGGGTTCCCAAATTATATATATATGAACTTGTATGACATATATACTAAAGAACTCATATTGGAAGTGTTCCAATTATATATATGTGAACTTGTATGGCTTTCGTGCGAATGAACTCATATTCGAAGTGCGAATAAGTTGTGTTGCGGTGGAGAAAGAATCGGGTTGGTTATGAGCCATTAAGAGTAATTTGTGTCTCGCGAGAGGAGGGAATATGGAAGGACGAGCAGCGACAACGATGAAGAGATAGTGGGACCCGCATTTGGAAATGTTGTTGCGGGGTATGATGAAGAGATGGGCTGGAGATATGGCGATGATGCAAGAAGAGGCACCAATGATGATGATGGAAGGAGTTGTCAATTATGATGGAGAAGAGGAAGAGGCACCAATGATGGAAGGCGATGTCAATGAGGAAGAAGAGTACACATCAGATGAGGAAGCAGAGAGTGTTGAGTATGAGGAAGAAGAGTACACATCAGATGAGGAAGAAGGGAGTGTAGAGTTAGTTACTACAATTATAGACAACGTATTTTATTACTCGATTGCAACAAATTCCAGATGAAGAAGATGATGAAGATGAAATCTTGGAAGAAGTTGAAATCTTGGAAGAAGAAGAAAGTGGTAAATATAGTGGAGAAATTGTGCGAAAGGATTGAATCGGATGAAACCACGGATGAAGAAGAAAAATGGTCATGTTCTATTTGCATAGAAGCCTTGAATTTTGTTGAAAACGACCAAGAAAATCAAAATGGAAATGGCAATACCCGTCTTGTCTGCCGTTTACCATGCTCACACATGTTTCACGCTGGGTCGCATTTCAAATTGGTTGCGCGGAAAGCAAACGTGTCCCATCTGCGGGAGGCGGTACGCCAATCTCTTTATTATAGAATTTTAGCAAATGTACGTGATATTTTTTTCTATTGTTTTTTTTGGTAAATCATTTATTTTGGTAAGCAACCATCATGGATATGTAGATATGTACATTATTTCAATACATGTGAGACAGCTGAGAACAACCATAAACAATTGGCATCTGCAATACTGTATCAGTGAGCCTTTTGTTTTCATTAGGTTGTGTTTAGATTTATTTTTTTATTCAAAATTTTGATAGAATATGTAAATTTTACTAATTATTTATTTTTATCAATATCTGCCTTAGAGTTTCAGATCTTAATTATTTTTTTGAATGATTACTAAATCTAAAAATCTGGCAGAAAATACGGCATAAAATCTTATCTTTGAAATCTTCATTTGTGTTGTTTAAACAAGTTTTTTTAACATTATATATGGATTTAGTAGCCTAACAAACCCATATGATATTCCGATTTTGCAAAGTTCACCCATCAAACTTGTGATTTCAATAAATCCCGAGTCAAATTCTAAATAAATTAGATATAAAAAATAAACCAATAAATTTTTCAAAAAAATCTTAAAAACAACTCTATTCCTAAAATATCTCACAATCTACCATAAAAATCAAAATAACAACAAAGCTCTATTTGTTATCATGAGATTTTTTTTAGATTTACATTCTTTATCCAATATTTGGGATAGAATATTTTTTTTACTAATTATTTATTTTTATCAATATGAGGACCTTGGTGTTTCAGATCTCAATTATGTGTTTCAATTAAAATCAAAGTTTTTAATCATTGATGCTCTAAAAAATTTCATACGAAAAGTAAACAATTTCATATTTACTTTCCATAGTGCTCATTACTATCCAAAGGCAGTTTGTCATAGTTATTTTAGTTACCTTTCTTACCCCGAGTACAGTTCATCTGCACAATTAGATGTAGAAGTGGGATAAGCGAGTATATTAATATTTTAAAGAATTAATTAAAATAATATCAAATTGCTTGCGTAGAAAGCTTTGGTGTCCCAGGTATAATATCAAATAGGTTGCGCAGAATCAAATTTATCTAGTCATTATTATTTAATAGTAAAATTTGTGTGTATTTTTAACCAATTACTAATTTGTTTATCTAATTCTTTAATTAATAATTAATTTTATTTATGAATATAATTATTTATTAATTAATATTAATATTTAATCTTAATTTGGATAAATAGTAATTTAACTCATCAATCTCATTTAATTCAGTTTCAAATTTCACTAATTGTAGTTTGACTATTGTAATTATTTCCATATTTTCTTTTTGATCATTAATGCCACACTAACAAGTATATATGTAATTTCATAGTTTTCATACTAGTATTGAAATGAATATTTATGATATTTCCTAACATATCTTGGATCTATAATCCTTTTATGATAGTTAATAACGAGTCATTTTTTTATGTATGCAATTGCTTTTATGGCAGCTATGCTACTCCTAACAGTGGGAAGTTCATGTAGAAAACGATATGGGAGAAAAACCAATAACATTGTTTAAGTTAATTTGGCAAATAATTTTTCAAAGTCATTAGTCAAGTAGTTCGTTGTGGAGTTTTGAGAGTTTTTTGCAATTGGGACATCTTGGTTGGTTTGAATGATTGCCAAAGTCAATATATTTTGAAATTAATTTCATTGCAAATTTTTAAAAAAGAGTTGTTATTAAGTGTGATGTTTTGGAGTTTTAGGCGGATTTATGGTCAAAATTCACTCGAAATTTTTATGTTAGAATCTTGATTTGTGTTATTTAAATAAGTGTTTTTAGTTAACTTAACAAACTTATAGGATATTTGGATTATGCAAAATTTAACCATCAAACATGTGATTTCAAGAAATCCCAACCAAATTTTAAACAAATTAAATCTGAAAATAAACCAATAATTTTTTTTTAATATTTCATAATCAACAATAAAAAACACAAAATAACTACTCTAAAAATTTTCATGTTTACTTTCCTTAATTTTCTCACCGACGATTGCACTCGAGTTTGGCTAATGCTCATTACTATTCAAAGACAACTTAATTTTAGTTACCTCTCTTCCCAAAAGTTGATCTACACAGTTAGATGTAAAAGTCGATAAGGATATATTAATATTCTAAAAAAATTATTTTCTTTGGAGTAATATTTTTTAAGAAATAATATAAAGTATATTTGATATTTTTATACCATTTATTTAGTAACATTATACAAATTGATAAATAATAATTAATTTAAAAAAAATTAATAATATAATTGAATTTAAAATTAAAGATATAATTTTTTTTTAAAATTCAACATAAAAAAGTTTATAACTATTTTTATATAAATTTCAACTTTTGTGTAGAATATTACTAAAAATATTCTGTGAATATATTATATATATTATTTTTTTTATTCATTTAATGATTCTTGATAATTAAATTAATAATATGATTTTTTTTAAAATAAGTATTAACTTATTTAAAAAAAAATCTGTCTTTTTATTATTTCTTTATATAATTTAATGTTATTCAATTATATAGTAAATTTTAAAATAAAATATTACAAGGAAGTAAATCTTTAACAAATTTTTATTATTTATTGATTTAAATAATTTAATATTAGACATAGTCTAATGGATACAAATTTAAATTATAATAAAATTTCAATTGTGTTTAGATTATTTATTCTATTTATATTAAACTAATTTTATTTGAAAATAGTTGTTCCACTATAAAAATAATTTATTATCGCCTCATCAAATTTAATGAAAAACCAAAGCATAACTTAGAAAATAAAGATATAATTCTTTTTTAACCATTTTAATTTTATTTTTTGAAACTTTTTTAATTTCCTTCTAACATTCTATCATTTTTTTATACTTTAACTAACTAGGATGCAAAGTACTTGGGATGAAGCCTAATCATAAATATATATGGTTCTTTGTCTCGGTAGGGTGTGGTGATTAAAAAAGATATGGTCAATGCATTATATTTTATTTGCGGTTCTTAATGAATTTCTCTTGAATGAATATTTTTTTCTTTGAATAATGGCATGTATTGTTTCACTATTGATTGCACTATAAGTTAATGGAAGAATCTTTGAATTATTTAGGAGAAGTAGTTAGTTAAGTTAGGGTCATGCACTATATCCTCTTATATATCATCATAAGAGATATTTGAGAAAAAACCAAAAACACTAGACATGAGAGGGTTTTAGGTATTTTCTATGTGATCACATTTAGAAGAGGGATCAAATAAATAAATCATTCAAAATTTGTGGATGACCCCATTATGTTAAGATGGAATTGTATGATAATAATTAAGTAATATAAAACAACAATTAAGCAATTCCTAGAGGCTCTTGGGTGACACGTAAATAGTGGTAATATTAAAATCTATGCTTGGAACATAATTAATCATCTATAGAAAGCCATTTCAAGAGTCCTTGTGTTCCCTTATGCTACTTCGTCGCCAAGTGCAAAACATCATGAAGTCAACAATTCCCAACGATACTCAACTTGTTGCTCAATTCCTAGATTCATGAACTCTTCACTTCCTTCGCATGAAACTTTGTCAAGGCTTATGTCTTTACATAGGAAATACTTCTCAATATCATGGTCACCATCCATAATGCATCACAATCCTCCACACCACCCCAACTCATGGAAGGTTATCCTTCCAACTTGGTTGCAACTTATCAATTACAACTCACATTGCGCCAATCCACTTCATCTCCTCAACATGTGAACTCTTGTTTCCATACTCCAAATCAACTCTAACACATCTAAGCACAACATCATTTCCCATGAATCAAAGTGACAATGTAATAATATTAAAGGATATAAAATGTGAATTATAACAATGTACTCAATTACAAATAGTCTTCATTGTGATCAATGTCAAACTATTTTTTTCTACTATTCTTATTGTCACCCTTGTTAGTTTTGTCATCTTTTCACATCGATTATGTTATCACAAAATTGCACTTGATTGGCTGCTAATCAGACAACTTCATGTAACTGTTTGAAACCAACTTGCAAACTGAAGCTTAACCTCTTCAATATGAGAGGGATCTCAAAGGGGTTAATGATATTTGATAAAGATGAATCTATATGGCTAACTCTACTTAGAAAAAATCTTGGTTGTGAAATGTGTAGGTTAAAAAGAGTACAAGTCTGCAATAATTGGGTTTATGGAGTCAACAAATCAGTAGTTCGGTGGTAAAGTCTCTTGACATGGAAGGTGAGGCATGTAAGAGTTTTTAGCGAGGTAATTCACACATGAAACATGAAACACAGTCCAATTCATAAATAAATGACATCGGAGCATACACCTATAGATTTTTTAGTATTAAAGATGAAAACCACCGCAAATGGTACACATAAAAAAAATATAGATCAGATAAGCACTAAAAAATCCATCGGAATCTCGGAGTTGGTCAAGAAAAAATTCCTCTGTATTACCGATATCAATCAATTTACATAAAGCTACGGTATTACCAAAAAAATCTCCAACCCTTTATCAATTCGAATATCTGCCCTTTAATAGACCTTATTACATGAGAGATGATCTGCCTCTTGGCTAAGTTCATTGAAATTTTCCTAATGACACCTTGCATAATAGGAAAGCATGTACTTTAATGATAAAATGACAGCTACACTATGAAACAGTCATTTTTCCTAATTGGAATCAAAGCTGCTACTTATTACATCAACTACCTTTTCTCCTAAAATTGTTACACATCGACAACTAATGATTCACATGTTTGAATATGTTGTGATAGAACTCATCACTACTTGACAACTTAAATACTCTCCTCAATATCCGGAAACAAACCCTGTTTTTTTCGGGAAAATAAGTCCTTATCTTCAACGAATGGTTTGGCTAATGAGTTGTTTTCATCTCTTGGTCTTCAAGTCTTGGTTGAATACTAGAAAAGTCTCTTGACCCTTTGAAAGTGTTCACTTGTCCAAAACTACGCAAAAACCAACTCATAATTCTTCAAAATAGCTCGCTACGAAAGTACAACTGATTTCATAGCATACAAAAAAATGACCTTTACAAAATTTTTTGCTTCTTTTCTTACGCATTATGTTCATCATGCCACGACACATCTTCCATATCAATTGCTCTCCTTGGAAGCTACCCAAAGTGGTTTTAAATTCTAAAAAGAAAGCTACAAGTGGTTTCGTAGTGTTTTCTTGGCTTCAAGCCTAGGAAACTCTACGAAAGCTACGAAAACTATGTAAATTCCAGATTTTTGCCTAACTTCAAAAATAGGATGTAAAAAATTTCTTTCAAGCTGTAAAAACTTTGTTTCCAACATGCCATTGACCTTTCAAAACATAAACCAGTTCAAACTATGAGTCTTGAGGCGTTTCTTCCTCATTGATGATGAGTTGAGTTATTGGCTCCTCAACTACTGGTCATTTTTAGGCCGTTATTCTCCAGCTCCTAATGGATTAGTTCTAGTTATTCTTGGAGGTCTTTAACCTAATCCTTCAAATTTATATTGGTATATTTCAAAGGAAAGTTCATTCTTCTGACATGTTTCACCTCTTTCCTTAATGGCATAGTCCATTTGATTAATTGTTGTGTGTTGTCTAGTGTCTTTGATACACTTTGTTAACTTTGCTCTTCCCAAACCTATTTTATCTTTTCAAAGCTGAATCTTACGGATATTATTTTTTCCTTGCCTCCTTCTTCATGAGAGCTATTTAATGATTAGCCAAGCTCAAGCTTTGTTCTTCAAGGAGTTCAAACTCTGTTTTTTCAATAACTTTCTCCTTTCCTTTCCTTGGCTTCTTGATTGGATCTTTTTTTGCGGGTGATGAAAGATCAATAATGTCTTGAGATGGGTTGGACTCTATGAGAGAGTTTGGATGAACCTCTTTCTTGCTTTCCAACAATTTTCTAGCATGTATTGTCATGTGATTCCTATCCTAGAACATAAAACCCTGCATCCTCACCTTCAAACTCTAGCTTCTTTGCGATTTAGCTTTCTTAAGTTTTTATCCACCTTCATCTATATCCTTAGCCCTAGACTATAGGAGTCTCTTAAATATCAATGGCATTTAGTATGTCTTCTAAATTTCTTTTAGCCACTATTTTTTTCTTCTAAAGCCATTGTTTGACTCATTATAATCTTTTTTGCTTCCTTGTTTACTCATTGATTGCTCTTGTTTTGCGGGTGGACCAATGGGTGTTTCAAATCTCTGCAATTGCTCTCGTTTTAGTCATGGTGGTTCACTTTTCTCTTGCCCCTACTAGTTCACTTTGTTCTGCCACTAAAGGTGATGGGATACCCCTAAGTTTAGGAATTCTTATAGGGGTGAGGGTATCCATTTCAAAACCACTAAAAAAACGAGGAAAGAAGACCAACCTATGCCTAGTATTTGTAGCTCATCTAAAACCAACAATTTTATTAAGCCATGATGAAACAATGAGGTTTCACTTCCTTCACATTTTTCTTGAACTTTATCTCCCATTTTTGATAAAATTATATGTAAATATAAATGAAGATAAAGAGATATCTTACTAGAAATGTGTAGGAGAAGCTTGAAATGGTAAGAATAGACTTTATGGTATCTCCCTTCACAAGTGAAATATTTCTAGATGATAAGCAGTAATTTTGAGAAATTATCCTTCATGCAGCTCCTTGGAATGGCATTTGTAAGGTCCATTTCACTATTTTATGGCTTGATAAAATATTTTCACTCCTCCATGTTGAATTTGAACTGTTTGAACCATTTTTCTTGTCCTCTTGGAATCCCTGTTGCTTGTTGCAATGATCTACAGTGTAATAATGAGATTCAACATTCCCAATTACTGTATTTGTTCCACTTTGAAATTTAGGGAAAATTCTTTGGAAACCTGTACATGGCATCATTGTATTCTTTCACAAAAGCTGTAAACATCATGTCTTTCTAAAGACTTCTATAGTTATTGGGTCTTCGAGTTATTAGGTTCATATCTCATGGCTCATATACGAGACATTGGCCACCCTTATTTGTCTTTCTTTTTTGCAGCCATAGTTTCTTTAGTGTCTTCTCTACCTCCCTTGATAGTTCCTTGCCTCGCTTGATCAATGATATATTTAAACCTTTGAAAATACCAACCACAACTTTGGCTCAATTAAATAGCTCTCCAGAGCTCAATATCATGCAAATAAGGAATGAAGAATGATAAATGAATTAATTTGGAAATATTTTGAAGTTCAATGCCCACTCATAACATAATGATGACTCATACATGCTTAAAATGGTGATGATGACTTCAACCCTGACCATGTACCTTGATCTTTACCTTAACTGACTCGAATGGTATCTAATTTATCCTTTTCAAATCATTTTCTAACACCTAACAACTAATTTGACATGACGAGACATGAAACCTTACTTTTGTAGCGTATCTAGTGTAATTTCAAGCCTTTTCGCTATGAAAGTATTAGCGAGTTTCGTAGCAAAAAGTGTAATTTATCGGTGTTTTTCGCTACGAAAGTGTGGTTTCTTGGCTAAAATGACACTTTCGGTGCTATAACCTTGGGAATTGAAAAAATCTTAGAAAATTATGATTGATGTGACTAAGGGGATTTCAATGAGGGTGGGTTTAGACCTTAGGATAGGCTAAATAAGAAAAATTAAAAAATTTTCCTTAACCAAGTAATGAAAGATCTATCTTATAACCCTACCTTTGACACATGAACCTATATGACTTTGTCAAATGTTGCTTCATTTTTTTACGAGTGATAACAGATTATATGAAAATAGTTTGAGATTGATCGCAATGAATACTATTTGTAATTGACAAAATTGTTATTATTCACATTTTCTATCATTCAATATTATTCCATTGTCACTTTGCATTCGAAATGTTTATTTCATCATTAAACTTATTGTAAAATAACTTTAATGATGAATTAAAAATTTTGAATGCAAAGTGACAATGTAATAATATTGAATGATAGAAAATGTGAATAATAACAATGTAATCAATTAGAAATAGTCTTCATTGTGACCAATATCAAACTATTTTTTTTCTACTATTCTTATTGTCACCCTTGTTAGTTTTGTCATATTTTCATATTGATAATAAGAAAAGGGCAGTTGGAATGCGTAAATTGTTTAAATATTTAGCTCGAGATGTTGTAGTAAACATCATACCTTGTCTCTCTTGCTCTCCAATATTAATAGGTTTAATTACTATAACACAAAAATCAATGTATATTGTCAATAGTTTTATGCTTGCAGGTGAAATCAATGCACACTATTAATCCAATGACTTTAAAATTAATGCACCATCATACATCCAATCACGTCAAATAAGAAATCAACATATACACTTGAAATCAATGCATCTAATGCAAGAAATCAAATCATATTAGAAAAAAAACATCTACACTTAAATCAATGCATCTAATGCAATAATCAAATAGGATTAGAAATCAACATCTACACTGAAATCAATGCATCTAGTGCAAGTAAGCAAATAGGATTAGAAACCAACATCTACAATAGAATCAATGCATCTAGTGGAAGCAATAATATAGGATTATAAATCACCATATACATCGAAATCAATGTATTTAGTGCAAGAAATAAAATAGGATCAGAAAGCATCTACATTGAAATCAATGCATCTAGTGCAAGTAATCAAATATAATTATAAATCAACATCTACATTGAAATTAATGCATATAGTGCAAGCAATAAAATATGATTAGATATCACCATCTACACTGAAATCAATGCATTTAGTGCAAGCAATCAAATAGGATCAGAAACCATCTACATTGAAATCAATGCATCTAGTGCAAGTAATCAAATATCATTAGGAATCAACATTTACACTAAAATAAATGCATCTAGTGCAAGCAATCAAATAGGATTAGAAATCAGCATTTACACTAAAATCAATGCATCTAGTGCAAGAAATATTCTTCCCTCTCTCCCCCCTACATATATATCTATATCTACCTCCATATATCCTTCTTTGTCTCTTTATCTCACCCCGCCAAACACACATGCTCTCTCACTCCATATCTATCAATCTATTTGTTCCTCACTCCTTGTCTCTATTTATCTCTTCTTTCTCTTCACCTTCCATCTATATCTTTATCTCCCTATGTCTCTCTATATCAACCCCAAAACATACACTCTCTTTCTCATATATATATATATATATATTTAACACTCCCTCCTCCTCTCCCCCCCTCTCTCTCTCTCTTCCCCTTCCTTCCCTCTCCCCTGCTTAGATCTCTCTTCCCACATATTATCCTCTCTCCATCTCCCTCCATATTATTTATCACTCCCCCCCTCTCTCTCCACATTTAAATCTATATATATTTATGCTTACCTCCCTCTATCTCCCCCTCCATATCCATATCTCTTTCCATACCTCTCTTCACTCTCTCTCTCTCTCTCTCTCTCTCTCTCTCTCTCTCTCTTCACCTTCCAAATTCGTTACTATATACCTCTCTCTCTCCTTCTCTCCCCCATTATCTCCATCTCTCCCTGTTTGTCTCTTTATCTCACCCCCAAACATACACTCTCTCTCCATCTCTCCCTTGTCACTCCCTCTCTCTCTCCACTACTCACTCTATATGTCTTTTCTTCCCTCCCTCTCTCCCCCATCCTGCTCCATCTCTTTATACCTCCCTCTCTCCCCCTCCAACTCCATATCCTTATCCTCCCTCTCTTGTCCTCTCTTTCAAGTCCTCTCTCTCATCCTTCCTGTCACTAACATTCTATCCTAATTCCATCACTCTCTCTCTCTCTCTCTCTCTCTCCCCCTACAATCCTCTCTCTTCCCCCATCACTCTCTTCGTCTCTCTCAAGTAATCTCTCTTTCTTTATCTCCCTCCTTCCTCTGTTTCTCCCCCCCTCCCTTTCTCTCTTTTACCTCCAATCCTCTCTCTTCCCCCCATCATTCTATCTCTCTCTCCAACTATGTTACTATATCCCTCCCTTTCTCCTTCTCTCTCATTCTTTCCCCCCCTTTTCTCCATCACTCCTTCCATGTCTCTCTATCTCACCCCTAAACATACACAATCTCTCTCCATCTCTCCCCTGTCACTACTTCTCTCTCCACTTCTCACTCTTTATGTATTTATTCTTCCCTCCTTCTACCCCCCCTCTAACTCCATCTCTCTATCCATCCATCTCTCTTCCTCCTCTTATCCTTCCTCTCTCTCCCTTTCTCTCCTACCTCCCTCTCCCTTCCCCCCTTCCTTCTCTCTCCATCCTGCCCTCTCCCTCTCTACTCTCCAATCCTCTCTCCTTATCCCTCTGTCTCTCCTTCTCTCTCTCCCACGTCCATCTTTATGTCTCCCTCTCCATCTCTTACCCTTATCTACCTCTCTCACTCCTCTCTCTCTCTCTCTCTCTCTCTCTCTCCCCTCTCCTTCAGTTTATCTCCATCTCTCCCTTGTCACTCCCCTATTACTCCACCTCTATCATATGTCTTTGTTATTCCCTCCAATATATATCTAGAGTAAATATATATATCATGATATATTAATATATATTATAATATAACAAATTTAATATTGTATTAATCCAAATTTATTAAATTTAATAATATTGATATATTAATATATTAATATGAATATTTTATTTAATATTAATAATAATAATATTAATGTTAGGGTTAATAATGTTTTTTTTTATGGTATCAATAATAATTTGGTGGATGGTATTTGACCCATAGGGTTGGTATATAATTAGATGTTGATTTATAATCATATGAGATATAGTTTTAATAATTTACCTTACCTCTTTATACCTATTTTACATTTATTTATTTACCATACCTCTTTTATAAATATGGTATTTGGCCCATGGTATTTTTTACCCTGGTATTAATAATAATTTGTCCCATGTTATTTGGCCCATAGGCTTCACCTAAATAAAACCCCTTTTTGAGTTTTTTGTAAATATAAAATTTTTTATGGAGTAAATATTAAAAGAGGTTTTATTTATTTGCCATTCCTCTAATTTATTTATATTTATATTTATTTACCATATTTCCCGAGTAAGTATAAAAATAGGTTTTAATTATTTACCATACCTATGGTTTATTTATATTTTTATTTATTAACCCTATCTCTTTTTTTTAGTGTTCCCAAACTTCTTCATACTTTAAATTTATATTTTTATTTATTAACCCTATCTCTTTTTTTTAGTGTTCCCAAAATTCTTCATACTTTAAATTTATATTATCATTGTTTAAGCCCAGACATTATTTAGATTTTTGTTTTGGCTTCCAACATACTTACACATCGGGTCATACTTGATCTGTAGAATGCACCTCTCGGTGCAATGAATATATGCTTGGTAGATTTGTTACTCTTGTGGTAGGTCATACATAGGTGAAACTAGGAGATCGAAAGTTAGAGCTCTCTTGTAACTTTGGTAAAAAGCTGAATTTAAAGAGCATATGGATGATACCTTCCATAATTGTGTAACAAAATAAACCATTATTGAAGAATCTCACAATATAAAACATTTCATTTGTTTTGAAAAAATTAAAATCTTAACATTTACAAAGCTTATCAATAGGGAAGCTTTAGAGCACTCCTATAACTTTAATAGTGAAGATGGATATAAGTTGAACATTTTTTTTTTGTAAAATTAGTAGATCCTTGCTATTTTCTATTCATAAATAAAAATGCAGTCAAATAAATTTACAACTTTTAGCCTCAACCTACCCGTAGGAAACCGAGTCTTTTGGTCATCTTAATGAGTTATAGGCCATCCAAAATATAAGCATATTTAATATGTCTCTTACTATCTTTAAGTAGCTAATATTGATCTTTCCTTTCATAAACATATGAGAAATGTAAATGTTATCCACTACCATAACAAAAACAAAAATAAAGAAAGTCGGTCATTAGATGATTCTATAGGAGCCGGATCTTTAACACTCGAGCCCTGGCATGTCAACGTGATGCATGCTTTTTAGTTGTTTCTTAATTCTCCCCAATCGGACACTACTTTGGTGATCGTTTGTCACAAGTTAGTTTCTTGGATGGCCCCTCTTGATTTCCGCTAGATTTGAAGTTGCTTTAGGGTCTCCCCCAATCTCTTCGACAAAGAAAATTTCCTTCAACAAAAGGAATTTTAGTATCCAATAGGTGTGAATGGAGTGATGAAATAAGGATAATCTAATGCAAGTATTACCGAGGGTCCGTAATCATAGGATTCAATTCTTCCTCAACCATGTCGGCCTCACGGAGGGCTGCATTGGAGGAGCAATACCATAACACATGGGTTCACATTGGGGGATTTATATTGAGGAAAAAAATGGCATAGTATATTGGGGGATATATAGGGGGTAAAGGGTTTTTATAGTGACGGGTATAAAAAAACGAGCTCAAAGTTAATGAAAAAAATATAAAGGGGTATAAAAAAATGTTAATGAAAAAAAATGGATACCTACAATATCTAGTGGAAGGAGGGGTTTTTTAAATTGGAAAGGTGTATTGGGTTCATATTGGTAGTGGGTTAAATATTGTGATTTTTTAGGGGTATTTTCCAATATGTAGTCAAAGTAAGGAAATTGTTTAATATGCCATGAATGCACGTGATAGGATAGAGGTTGATTGAGTGAGACCCCCGTGGTGAGCCTCCTCCTCTTCCTTGGCCTTTGATTCCCCTGCTCCCACTCGTGGATCAAGGACTTAATGTAGCATGGTGTACCATCTGAATATGTCTAGAACATGTTCTCTATCACCTCTTTGCCGGACTTTCTTCCACGTTTGGTGCAGGGGCAGGGTTTTGGAGCTTTGGCTTTCCCATTTTCCTTTGCACCCTTCTTTATCGATTGACCTTTCACCATTCTCTTCAGATTCTGGTCTTCCAACAAGTTTCTATGTAGGAAAGAAATTCTTGGAAGACCCTGAAATAGTACACAACATGAAAATATTAAAGCAACCCAAGAGATAAACACAATCACGGAGTAACGGGGCTTGGTTGCCTTCAACGGCATAAATTCCATGCAACTTTGGAATATTCATAGAACTCAAATAAAAAAACGAGACAACAACTCTTGAGCATACCGACTAGTAACAATAGAAGACTTCACCCTATACAAAGTGTAACGAGACCCAACTCCTCCTTCCCATACTAGCCCCGGATACGAGATAATCCCACCATATTTACTAACAATAATGCCCTTAATGCGAGAATTAGTTAAATTAAGAAAAGTGACAAAACAACCAACATGAGTGACTCACTAAAAAAATCAAACCTTTTTTTGCTACCCTTTATAGTGACACAACCTACATTAAAATCATTAGAGGTCATACAACCTATTTCCCAACACTTTTGATTGCGGTACAAATTAGAGCCATGCGGAGACAAGGAAAGAAAAGAGTGCCCAAATTGGGTAGGATGCGAGAGCGTAACAATGCTATGCAAGGTCCATACAATGACACTGCCAAGTCCTTACAACTCCATGCAAAACCATAGTAGAGCCTACAAAGCCAAAATCGCCATATAGGACCGAGTAAGACTATGAACGGACAAAAGAAGAAAAAATAGGCCGCAATGTGGAGAAAGAAGTCCAAAGCTATTCCTTTTGCATGAGGATAAATACCCTTTATTCCTACCATAGCTCCTTCATCGAAGTCTGTACACGAACTCCCTTAAATCAACCCATTCCGGACTATCCACAGGTGATAATTGCTAACTCTCGGGAAGAATTTTTTTTACAATCAAACCAACAAAGGTAAACCAGAGACATGAAGGTCTTCCTTTCCAAGTAAATAGAAACAAAAATAGAAGCATGTTGCATGGTAATATTGAAAGGAGATATAAGTACGTAACGTAGGTAATTCACAACAATATATTGAACCGGGTACAAATAATCCGAGAAAAACCTTCGTTTCATAGAGTGAAACAAAGAGACTCATTTCATGGTAGTTATGAACAGAGAAATGGATACATGCCCTTCGCGTCGATATGATGGAGGTTGCGAGAATTCTCCCTCGACCACCGAATTTCTCACTCGTGACTCGGTGTGTGACCGAGAGACAAACAACCACGGGATGTTAAGGGGAATGTACATAGCCCATTTCCATCACACATGCCGGCACTTACCCCAAGACATTGCGACAACCCACCTGTTGCACCCGGCCCTGTTACGCGGTATGCTTTAATTCCTTCATTACTCTCCTTGGGTGGAGCCGCCCATCCCTATGAGCTCTCGTCAACCTTGATTTTGGTGTGACGGCCTTCGGATGTGTCTTCCATGTACCCCCGCTCTGTCTTCATGTGGAGCCTCTTGCGTGGATAGCTAGCACCCCGATCGGGGGATATAAGTTGAACATTTATTATAAACTTAGCATCCATTTATTTTTTCCTTTCTTGTAAACTCAACATCCATTTATTTTCCTCTAAATATATCAGTTCTAACCTATCCTAATGTCGTTCTTCTATGTAACCTTCCCATGATATCTCTCTTCTTTTTCCCTTCTCCTTAGCCTTCCCATGATATCTCTCTTCTTTGCGCGGCTACTCCTTTTTATTTCATGCTTTCATATTCTTATATTTCTCTCTTTCCCTTCCTCCTCCTTTTTTCTATATTTTTACCTTTAATTCTCTCCATAATCTTCTTGTTTATTCTCATCTTTTATTTTATTTTACTTGTTTATAACTTTATGTTCTATTTTACTCCATTATAATGTAATTCTAAGTTAACACTAGCTTTATAATTTAATTAAACCCCTTTTTATATTTAATAAAATATTTTAAAGTTATTTTAATTCTTCAATTATTAATTTAATTCGAGTCATTATTATTTAATCTAATCTTAATTTAGACAATTAATAATTTAACTCATCAATCATATTAATTCCTTTTCAAATTTCACTAATTCTAATTTGACTTATTGTAATTATTTCCATATTTTCTTTTTAATCAATGATGCCACACTAACAAATATATATCTAATTTCATAGTTTTCATACGAGTATTGAAATGAATATTTCTCATTTTTCATAACATATCTGGAATCCGTAATCCTTTAATGACATGAAATAATGAGTCATTTATTTATGTATGCAATTTTTTTTATGTCATATATGTTACTCCTAACAATAGGAAATAGGAAGTTCATGTAGTAAACGATATGGGAGAAAAAACCAATAACATTGTTTAAGTTAGCTGGGCAAATAATTGTTCAAAGTCATTAGTCAAGTAGTTGGTTGTGGAGTCTTGAGAGTTTTTTGCAATTGGGACATTTTGGTTTGAATGATTGTTAAAACAAACATATTTTGAAATCAATTTTATTGTAAAATTCAAAAAGAGTTGTTATTAAGTGTGATTTTTTTGGAATTTTAGATGGATTTATGACCAAAAATATTGCTAAAAAATTTCTGCTAGAATGTTTAAATATGTGTTTTTAATAATCTAACAAACTCATAAGATACATTTATCATGCAAAATTCAACCATTAAACATGTGATTTCAATGAATCCCAACCAAATTTTAAACCAATTAAATCTGAAAATAAATCAAAACTATTTTTTTAAAATATCTCACAATCAACGATAAAAATCAAAATAACTACAAAGCTTTAAAAAAAATTTCATATTTACTTGCGATAATTTTCTCACCGACGGATTGCACTCGGTTTGGCTAATGCTCATTACTATTCAAAGCCGAGTTTAATTATAGCTACCTTTCTTCCCCAAGTTGATACGCACACTTAGATGTAAAAGTCGATAAGGGTATATTAATATTTTAAATAATTAATAAAAAAAAATTCTTTTATGGAGTAATATTTTTTTAGAAATAATATAAAGTATATTGAATATTTTTATATAATTTATTTAAGAACATTATATTAATTGATAAATAAGAATTAATTTTAAAAATGAATAATATAATTGAATTTTAAATTATATATATATATATATATATATATATATATATATATATAAATAACATAAAAACTTTATAATTATTTTTTATATCAATTTTAAGTATTTATGTAGAGTATTACTAGAAATAATTTGTGAAAATTTTATAAAAATTAAATTCTTATTATTCATCTAATAATTAATGATAATTAAATAAATAATATGAAAATTTTATTTAAAATAAGTATTAATTTATCTTTAAAAAATTTAAAATCTAACTTTTTTATTATTTCTTTATATAATTTAATGTTATTTAATTATATAATAAATTTTAAAATAAAATATTGCAAAAATAATTTTTTAACAAATTTTTATTGTTTGTTGATTTAAATAATTCAATATTAGATATAGTCAAATGTATACAAATTTAAATTATAATAAAATTTCAATTGTGCTTAGATTATTTACTCTATTTATATTAAACTAATTTTATTTGGAAATAGTTGTTCCATTGTAAATTAACTTATTATTTCCTCATCATACATATATTTTATCAAATTTAATGAAAAACGAAATCACAACTTAGAAAATAAAGATATAATTATTTTTAAACATTTTAATTTTATTTTTGAAAAAAATTAATTTCCTTTTAACATTGTATCACCTTTTATACTTTAACTAACTAGGATGTAAAGTACTTGGGATGAAGCCTAATCATAAATATATATGGTTCTTTGTCTTATTGGGTGTGGTGATTAAAAAAGATAATATGGTCAATTCATTATATTTTATTTTCGTTCTTAATGATTTTCTCTTTAATGAATCATTTTTTTCTTTGAATAATGGCATGTATTGGTTCACTATTGGTTGCACTATTAGTTAATGGAAGAATATTTGAATTCTTTAAGAGAAGTAGTTAGTTTTGAATTCTTTAAGAGAAATAGTTAGTTAAGTTAGGGTCATGCGAGTATATCCTTTTATATATCATTATAAGAGATATTTGAGAAAAAAACCAAAAGCACTAGACATGAGAAGGTTTGAGGTATTTTCTATGTAATTGAATTTAGAAGAGGGATCAAATAAATAAATCATTCAAAATTTGTGGATGGCCCCATTATGTTAAGATGGAATTGTATTATAATAATTAAGTAATATAGAGCAACAATTAAGCAATTCCTAAATGCTCTTGGATGACACGCAAATAGTGGTAATATCTAAATCTATGCTTGGAACATAATTAATCATCTATTGTAAGCTATTTCAAGATTCCTTGTGTTCCCTTATGCTACTTCTTTGCCAAGTCCAAAACATCATGAAGTCAATAAATCCCAACGATACTCAACTTGTTGCTCAATTCCTAAATTCATGAACTCTTCACTTCCTTCCTATGAAACTTCGTCAAGGTTCATGTCTTTATGTAGGAAATATCCTCGGTCATCAGCCACAATGCATCACAATCCTCCACACCACCCCAACTCATGGAAGGTTATCCTTCCAACTTGGTTGCAACGTATCAATTGCAACTTACGTTGTGCCAATCCACTTCATCTCCTGAACATGTGAACTCTTGTTTCCATACTCCAAATCAACTCCAACCCATCTAAGCACAATAAGATTTCCCATGAATCAAACTAGTTGGGTGATTATTCCAACTATTGACGTGCAAGATTACGAACGACCGAGATTTGTTATGTAGTGGGAAACAAAGACCTAGTTAGCATTGGCCCTTTCGGCATCACCTATTAAGTGAGTGAAGCCTCACCTAAAATGCTAATGGGTGATTGTTAGAACCATTTTTTTCAAAGTTTGGCTAGACTGCCTTATGAATCACAATGCCTAACCTCTAATTGACATATAATTTTCTACCTCCAAACTACCTTTCCATGCAGAGTGTTAAGCACCTCGACTCAATAGACACCGCAACAATCCAAGACAAACATGCGCGGTAGATAACAAAAAAGTAGTAGGTTCAATCATTAAAGGCGAAATTGACACTATAACTTGACTAATCTACTATTGATGTAACAACCCTAGGTTAAAGTTCATGTAATAAAATATAATAAAGGAAAAATAAGACCAAGGTCACATGACACATATTCCAAGCTAAATGTTGGGGAAAAGACTATAGTGGGCATTCATTTTGGTTTATTTATGGCTATGGGAATTGGAAAAGGAATTGACTAAGGAAAATAGTAAATAATTGACATTTATTTATGAAAATAAGGAAAATAGAAGAAAAGGGAGGTGAAGAGACACAAATTTGGATGATGAGGAAATTAGAGGAAAAATGAATGAAAATGAAGAAAAAGGAGAAATAAATTATAAAAAGGCATTAGAGAACCACTTCAAAAAAAATTTCAGTCTTTAGCTTGGGTCAATTGAGAAAGAGAGAGGGAGATCCCACAGGAGCAAGTAAGCAAGTGGATGAAAAGTAAGCAGGGGAAGCAAGGAGAAGGTTGGATCAGTGGCTTCAGCAGAGATATTTTGTAGGTATCATGATGCATGCATGTTTCCCTAGCTGAGATGTGAATGCATGGTACATGCATTTTTTTATTTCGTTAATTTTCTATCATTGGCATGGGTTTTTCCCTGATTTCACGGTGGTTTCAACTTTGCCTTGCCATTTCCTCGGATATCCATGGCATGATGGGATTCATTTATGGTTGAGCTTTGGAAAATTTCATTTGGGACTTGGTTATAGATGTAGCAGGGTGGTTTTTCATGTTGGCATGAACGGGATTCGAAGGTTGAGATCAACGGTATTTACCTCTTTAGAATTTTTTCATGAGAATCTCATATTCGGTGGTACCCGGACTATGAAGGTTGGGGGCGACCCGACCTTGAGGGGGGTTTGGAGACCACATATCCTTGTTGAGGGAAAGGATTAGTGAACACATCCAGTTGAGCTCGAACAATATTTGGAGAGTCGAAGTAGTGGCTTTCTATCCTTTAGATGCTTGCTTGTGCTTCCCAAAATTAGCGCATCTAGGGTAAGAGGGGACAATCATGAGTATAATGGAAATGGACACCATAACAAGAACATGGATTTTTTCGTATGAAGTGGCTTGTTTTGCTTGGGCTGATCGCCCCTATTGTTGGTTGTTAGCATTAGGTTTGTTCCTTGGCGTGTGCTCGATTGATTACCTTGGTGCCCATAATTACCCCTACGCGTTGGTTGATTTTGGTTGATCATATTTTTTCTTGGAATTAGGAGGATTAGTCACACTCTGCTATGCATACACCTAACCTTGAGGGGGAGGTGGCTGCTGTGGCGTGAGATTTAGAAGGAATGGGAGGCCGTGGTGCGATGCCGGAGGGTTTGGAGCCCGGGCTATGCATAAGGATAGTAAGGAGTTTGAGAAACATTGGGGTAAACGAAAGTTGAGCAACAAGTCGGCCCCGACATCGGTTGATGGAGTTGGGAAAATGTATAAGGTGTGATTTTTCCTAGATACATGTTGCTAGGAGGGGGGATAAGTGTTGGAGGAGTTGGTCCCTCCCTCGAGGAAAACCATAACCCATGGAAGGATGAGTATATATAGGTGAAAGAGATCCGACGATATCGTCGGTGGCGTGAGATGCCCCCAGATGCATTGGCACCACCGGGTCTAGGAAGATCCCAGGGTAAAACGGTATAAACATAACCAAACCGGATGTAGATGAAGTCATATTTCAATGCGACTTGGATATCTTATTCCTGGGTCCGAGGAAAGTGAGACACGAAATATTTACCAATAGAAGGAAAAAATGTTCCGAGAAACCAATCCATATAAAACGGGGTTGTCGAATGTTAGAGCTCAATGAAGCTCCTACTTCGACCCCATTATTGGACATGGTCGAAAGGCAAATGGCATAATTTTGATAGAATGTGGTCAACAACTCGGTACTAGTATCATATCGGAGAGGTAGCTTAAAATAGGAGAAAAAATGCTTTAGCGAGAGTCGCAAAAGTGGAATGAGAGGCAACGACTCGGTTGACGTACCACTTTGTAGCTTCTTCGGTGAGTGTACGTTGGAATAATCGAAGACGAGATGAAGTCATTAGAGGTAGAATTGGACGAACACCACATGTGAAATGAGCGGGACCCGATTAGTAGGGTCCTTTGCGGTGTTTCCTTCGAACTTAGGGATGTTTGAAGGAAGCTTATTTGGCATAATAGGCCAACCTATATTGTGGAGTATAGCGTCATTAATTAGCTCGTGAAATTGGGAAGGCTTAAACCTACCATAAAATGTAGCAAAGGAGTAGCCGGAATGGTTCCGGTAGCGGCTCCACTAATAGAAGCTACAACATTAGGGTCGGGAATACCACCAACTTGAGGACCAACACCCCGCATTAGTGTCGACATGGTGACGGAATGAGGTGGAGGGGAATCGGAGTTCAAAATCAAAGGAATAACTCCGATGAACCAGAATCGGAGTTGGTATGGGGACTCGGTGGAGGACTAACTCGGATTCTATGTGGTGGAGTAATTCTTCCTAACAAAAACTTAGGATGGAGGCCTTGGAGTCTCCAAGATAAATGTCATAGGGGCGTAATTATGGCAAGGCACAAATGGCATGAAAAGGATGAAGAGTGATAAACAAAGGCTCAGTGACGTAGGTAAATTAATTACAATGTTTATTTCTTGGCTTGGCGGTGTAAACCCAAGCGCTCTTCGCTTTAAATGTGCATGTGTGAAATCCATGTGTTAATTTTAATTAAGCCTAGATGGTTGTATAAAGAAAAAAGAAAAAAGAAAATGTTGAAAAAACTATAAATAAAACTGAAATGATAGTAAAATAAAAAGCTAAATATGCATAATTTCAACCCAAAAAGAAGGCTTCCCAAACAACTCGAAGTAAGAGGTGGGCGAAATTGAATCAAAACAAAAAAAATGGCAAAGAATATCTAAGGTCTAAGGGATAGGGATCTAATGACTTAGATATGTTGGAAAAAGGTACATAAAACAACAAGAAACCGGAGGGAAAATTGTTGTAAAATGGGAGGCGAAAGGTTACAACCCTAAGGGAAACAAGGGGAACCCTAAGGGAGAGACCAAAAAAAACTTAGTTTTGGATGGAATAATAACCGATATAAAAGGACCTAAAATAAGGATAGATCAAATCATAAAAAAATGGCTGAAAGCGCTGCAAAATCTCGGACTACCTACTCTACTAAACCCCTCCTAGAAATGTGGAAGTACTCGAAACCTAAGGGGATTGGTCCTACTTCAAGGAGACAAACTAAGCATATCCGAGCCCAAGAAGAGTTGAGATAGAGGTCGAGAAAACCCACGAACAGGTGTTTGTGGCAAACCACGATAGTAAAAAAAATCCCCAAAAAAGTTGTAGCTCGCGAGATATTGACCCGTAAGCTAGGAAAATTATAGTTTCCAGGTCGATAGCTACGAGTTTAGGGAAAAAATCACATATTTTGGGCCAAAAAGTGTGAGTTCCGGATTCGGGATCCTCGAGCGGTAGGTTGCGGGAAAATTTTCCGTCTGCGGCGCAAATGATACCTTTTTCCGTGGAAAACACCCGAAAACACACCTGAAGTTAGAATTTTCTTTCGCTTTAGGGAAAAAAAAGGTGAAAACAACATCAAGAGACTAAAAAATAGTTGAAGAAAAACCCTAGTTACTCGAAGCATCTAGTCAAGAAGGAATTTGAATTACAACGGTGGAGTCGCCATTTGTTAGCGTAAATTATTAACACAAATGTACCAAAAGAGACCACTTTAGTCGTGTGTGAAAAAAATCCCTAACAACAAAGTTGACTTGCTTAAATTCCTTAGATATACAATATATAGTCGAAACTAATGCAACACAAACCTATATCTATGCGATAAAAGTATTTAAATAGTAAAAAATAAATAAGAGTCTGCTCCAAATATCAATGGACAAGACAAGATATAAAGAATTTTATATGTATTAGCACTCGGGAAGGGGGCCAAAGAATGATGTTACCAGTCCCCCTCAATGGGATGGGTACTTGGCTATCCTCAATACTTTAGATCCAAAAGATTCTCTCTCTTAATGGTGTAGGAAACCCAAGATGTGTTGAACTCTATGGGAGCTCAAGAAGAAAGAAAAATAGTAGCAACAATAAGAATGATCAAAGCGTGACAATGAAAGTGATCAAGGTAAATAATGAATGGAAAACCCTCCTCTTTATAACAAAATATTGAGTTATCCTCGATAATGTTGAATAATAAAATATTATTAACGAAGATCTAGATGTAAATCGCTTGGAATATTTTATTATATTTTATTGGAGGGAAAAAGAATTTAAATTGGTTAAATAACTTTATTTAGAAATAATAAACACATAAATAATTTTTTTATCATTTCAAGAATGGGGTTAAGGAATAATTTAAAAAAATAATGATTTGTTCAATTATTTGTAGGTGATTTAGTCAAATTTAACAAGGAATAATAACTAAATAATGATTTAATTAATCATTCCTAGAGAAAATAAGAAAAATAGTGATTTATCTAATTATTTCTCATAATTAGGTTAAACATGACTCGAGGGAGTATTATTTAAACAATGGATTAATAAATTATTCCTAGAGGAAAAATCAAATAAATAAGGATTTATTTAATTATTCCTCATGGGGTTTCCTCGTTTGAACAAGAAATAAGTTAATAAAATATGGTTTATTAAATTATTTCTTATAGTGAAAGAAATTTTACTATGGTAAAATTGGTCTTAAATGGTGTACTTAGATCCATCTAATTTTAAATGGTTAGATGACCAAAAAATTGGTGTAACACTCCCAAAAAACATCTAACCTCTATTAGTATTGTGGACCTTGGCCAATTCAAAATGACATTAACCTTGGACCCAAGTAAAGTAAAGAAGTTTTCCCAAATTCACATTTCGACATCTTTAAAAACAATCATTCTTTCTTCAATACATCTAATACTTTCTTGACATACATGACATGTTATTCACATGAATTTCTCAAAATTAATATGTCATCTAAATAAACTATCACAAAGTCATCTAGAAAAGGCCTTAATACTTCATCCATCACACACATGAAAGTAGCAAGAGCATTACAGAGTCCAAAGGGCATAACCCGACCATTTAAAAAAACCTTGATTTTTTTTAAAATTTTGCCCTCCATATGACTCCTTCAGTGATTTTGATTTGATTATAGCGAGTCCTCAAGTCCAACTTAGTGAAATACACAATATCTTTCAATTGATCAAGTAAATCATCAATTTTAGGAATTGGGTAACGATTCTTTGCCATAATTTTTTTCAATGCATGAAAGTCCACACACATGCACCATGTTCCATATTTATTTGGTACCAAGACAATAGGTGAACCACATGGCGAAGTACTTGGTCGGATGATCCCATTTTTTAAGAAAATCTTGGATATGTTTTTTTAATTTCTTAATTTTCCATCGCCGACATCCCTGTGCATGCCAATGTTAGAAAGAGGACAATCTTGCTACAATTGGATTTCATGTTGGATTCATCTTTTGGGAGGCAATCCCTTAGGCTCTGAAACATCTCATCATACTTGGTTAACAACCTCAACCATATAAAATTTCAACTTTTAATAAATACCCTATATGGCCACTCCTAAAGTCCAATTTAGTGAAATACACAACATATTTCAATTTATCAAGTAAATCATCAATTCTAGGAAGTGGTGAATGGTCCTTAACCATAATCCTTTTCAATGCATGGAAGTCCACACACACGTGCCATGTTCCATATTTCTTTGGTACTAAGACAATAGGTGAACCACATGGTGTACTTGGTCAGACGATCCCCTTTTCGGACAACTCTTGGATAATTTTTGCATTTTCCATTACCGATATCCTCTACATTCCAATGTTAAGAAGAGGACAATCTTGCTGCAATTGGATTTCATGTTGGATTTCTCTTTTGGGAGGCAATCCCTTAGGCTCCTAAAATATCTCATCATATTGGTTAACAACCTCAACCAAATCAGATTTCAACTTTTAATAAATACCTTTAAAAATTCATTATCAACTTCATTCTTGGGTTTGATCATTAGTTTTGGGCTATATAAATCACTTATTAATGACTGAACATCACACATTTAATTATCAATCCAGGGATGTCGCTTATTCCAATGAAAGTAGCATTGTTTATGCTGATACATCAAGCAAAAAGAAGTCAAAGAAAAGAAATCGTTCTTTCGAAGTAAAATGCTAGAAATAACTCACTCATGCAGAAATAAAAGAATCCACAAGATTGAAATCACACTTCAATTGGTTTTTTAGCTTTCCACACAGTAAGTACCCAACTCGTGTCTTTATTAATCAGATGTGTAACAACATATAAAGTATAGAAATCGAAGCAGATATATTCTCAGCTGAAAAATAGTAACAACACTCTAACGGTATATAAACTGAAATCCAATTACATGAACACATAGCTATTGTAACCGTTGCAATCCCTGCTAAGAAGCAGGGCCCTTCCTCCCTAGCAGGGCACAGGTAGACAATAAACTTTAATAGAACTTAAATGGGATCACAAATGTAACAATAGTAACAATATGATTTGTATTAATCTGAACAAAATTACAGAGGCAAAACAACGTCATTCTTCACTAACCTCTTGAACTCTAGGGTCAAGAGATATATAGTCGTTACATCAGAAAATTTAGGAATAGATCAGTCATGAGAATCTTACGATTCTCATGTTGATCGAAATAGAACTCATGCAGTTATAACCACTCCCTAATAAATTTCTGATTAGGAATTGAAATATTACAATTGAAACTGCCCTTAGGTTGTTATCCCAAAAATATAATGTTGATAACTTCTACAGCTATCATAACAAAACACAGCGGTAGTGAAACTGCCAAGGAACATATCAGCAACAATATAGACAAGAGTGGTCAATGGTACAACTCTATCAACGATTCTATAATAGCAGGGTGTAACAACAAATTGCTGGCGGGTCTGTAATAACACGGTGTAACAACATCGCTTTGCAGTAACATCACCATCTGAACAGCTTATGTGAACTCCATGTTTGGGATCTTTGACATCTGAAAGGACAACAAAAGATCATCAATCTTTCTCCAAACATTCACCATCAGTTAGTCATAAAAATGTATAATAGATCATAATAATTGATGAATTGTCTAAATAACGAAAGAAAGGTGAAAAAATACAAGTTAGGGTAAAAAGATAGGAAAAAGGGTAAAGATAATCCCATAAGTTAAGGTTACGAAGCAAGATAAGGGAGATAAGTGTAGGAAAAAATGTGCAAAATCAACACCCGACATCTCCCCCCAACTGAAATACTTGCATGTCCTCATGCAAACTCATCTTTGATGGGAATACCTTCAGTGAAGATCTGTGAGATCATAAGCAACATCTATGTCTTCGTGTGCAGACTTGTATCCCTGATTGGCCATCAATTGTTGTACCCAAATTTCTGACTCATACTTGCTTAATTCATAATTGATCTGGTAATCCTCAATGGGAAACTAGATCAAAGGAAACCTAAACTTTAATCCCAACCATAGAGCTCCAAGAGATTGTACAATCTGTGCATAGGTTGGTACATGTGTAACAACCACCACAAAATTTTGGAATGAGAATGGATCTCCCTTTAATAACTCAACACTGCCGGCTTCCATACATTTTAAGCATCATGTCAAATCTCGTTTTTTCATCATTGCAAATTTATTGAGACAGAAGTCCACAATTCTTCTTCTATAAGTGATCGTTGGTCCTCTAATCCTAGGGGTACTTAGTATTCTCCTGAATTCTCTTCTCAGCTCACCAGCTCGTCCTAGTTCTACCCGAACCCATAATGTTGTCTTCTCCTCATTAGTTCCCATATATATAATGACCAGAAGCCATTCAATCTGATTCCTCATGAAGGATACAAAAGCCCTTAATTGAGGATCTCCCATATAAGAGAAGACTGCCACAAGCATCTGCATACTCACATGTTCACAAATAATGTTGTGTAAAAACAATTCACATAGCAAACTTTTCTCATCAAAGTATGAGGCATGAAAAAAATCCAGAAATGTACGAGTGGAGGAACATACATAAGGTTTTTCCTATAAAATGGCTTTCAATTGAAACAAGAAGTAACATTCCCACAGAAAAATAGGATATGATGGAGAAGGTCGCCTACAACCTAGCAAGTTGAGGGCGAGATCATGAAGTTTCTGTTTATCAATGGTGAGGTCTCGAATCTGATCATGTAACAGCAACAACTGTTTCTCTTATTTCTTCAGAGCCGCTTTCTTCTTGTAATCCTCCCACTTTTTCTTCAATTCTGCTTCCATCTATTTTTCATGTAAAGTGTCTATTTCCCTTTGATGTTCATTTAGCGAAATCATCCCATCCCGAAGGGGAAGATCGCTCTTGCTTCCATTTTTTGCAACTCAAAGATTAGCAAGAGTTTCTCGTAGTTCCATCCCGAGGTGGGAATTGGTGTTCTCCTGGATTCAATATCTTCGTCGAAAATAGGTGTTCCAGCCTTTGCTTCATGGGGTTGTTTCACCTCTGTTGTTGGTTCTTGTATAACAATAGCCTCTTTGGTGGGTTCTTGTGTGTCAGCCCCCTTGTTTTTACCTAAAGTTACCTCTGCATCCAATTTTGTTTCTTCAATAACAGGCATGGCTTCTCGTGAGTTCTTGTGGGCTCGCATATATGTCGATTATTACAGGAGGCTCTGCTTTAACTGCTGGTTCTTATGTAACAGCAGTATCATCAGCGGGATCTTGTGGAGTAGCATCCTGTTGTTATGTTTCTACTTCCATAGGGATGATATTTTCTTTACGGGAATTATACCCTGCTGTTGTTAAGCTCTAAAAACAGTTTATGCATACTAACCCCATAATTTATCTTCCCTCAGATAATTTCTACTTCAATTCCTCATTTTTTTTCTTAATTTCTCAATTTGTAAAAATAAGGCATTGGTTTCATCCCTACATGATGAGGAAGGCTGCCCTTATTCTTCTGGAACTTCTACTTCTGTTTGCTTCTCATCCATAGGAAAGGGTTCTACAGGTGTGTTGACCTTCACTCTCTACTTTGGTCTTTTGTCCCCAATTGGTTTATCAGTAGGATTTTTCCCAATTGTAACTTTGGCAAGCCGAGTCTGGGTCTCATCCTTTGACTGACCTTCTCCTGAGGTTGTGGTTTGTTTCCTTCAACTTGTCCTTGGTCTTTTCCTCTTGAATTCCTCCCAAGTCTTTCCCTACTGACCTAGGGCATCCAACACAATGAGCTTATTTAGTTCGTGATTAGTCATGCATGCCTCCTGGTGTGCTACTGCTTTTACTGCCGCTTCCATGTGCTTGATGTTTCAAAGAAAATAGAATGGGAGATTGATTATTTACTGATGCCGAAGGTAGTTGAGCAGAGGAAAGTGATAGTTGAATACTATCGTAGACCTCCCTTTGCAGGTAATATATTTGATCAAACCCAGGGCAACATCTTCCCAAGGGTGGGGAAGTGACATTCTGTCAATTCCTCTTCCTTTCTTCTCAGCTTTCTCTCCCCCTACTAGGAAATCCTCTTTCAAGGAGGGATCATTTATTTTCCTATTAAACCACCTCCACCCTTAAAGCTCGGTAAAGAGATTACCATGGAAATCACCTCCTCGATCACCTCCATTTGCATACCTCTTACTCGTGTTTGATTATCATTCAAGTCTCGAGCAAATTCAATTGCTACGGCCTCGTTCGAGCCTTCAAGATTTTGGAAAAAAATCAACCCATCCAAAGCCTCTATAAATATGTGGTAAGATTCAGGGGCAATTACGCAGAGCATCCATAGAATTTGGCTCATGCCTAACTCGTCGCTCCGCCCATTTATCGCTTTTTTTTGTTAACTTTTCTTCTTGATCCGGAAATATTGAAATATTACCGAGTTTATGAGTTCTCTTTCTTTTCTATTCAGTTCTTTGTAACGACACCGTGTCTCCCGAACTAGCTGCTACTCGACACCCGTGATTATCCCAATCGATGAGTCTACAAATGAGGATGCAAGGTTTCAGAAGGAGGCTGATGAAAGGTGATGACTTTCAAGGATTTACCAAATCGTACCTTACATGAATACTCATAAAGAGCTTGTTATGGAAAGTGATGGGATTTCGTACACAAACACTTTTTCCATCAGATTCGATCATTATTGGTAATTCTTTTATTAATAAAGTGCATGCGAATTTAATAGATTTTTAAGGTTACAACCTTTTTTGCAATAATTTCAAATCATTTCAAGTCATATCCCCCTCCCCCGCTTTAATTTGTGATAAATGCACCCATGGTCGTCACTGTGAGCATCACTACTTTGCCAAGTAATCACCGAATTATAATGACAATCATTTACCTTTTTGATGACGTACACGAGTTGGCGTTGGGAGAATAATTGCGTTGATGGTGTCCTCTGCATGCAGCGTTCATATTGTTGTGTCCAACTAGTACTGTTATTGCTTTTTATGGAATGAATTACAAAGAACAGTAATCGTGGTTGTCGGTTGTTACATATGTAATAGCCAATTGGATTATTCTCAGAAAAATAATGATCAAAAGAAATTGGTATAGAAAAAAAAAAAAAAATAAAAAAAATTACATGAATACCATCGTCCTATGTCATAAATAAAAATGGGAAGATGATATTACAAGGAGAAAAACATGGGTGTAACAGCCACCACAAGAGTGGTTTTCGACTGTTACTGGTCGTCTAACTATGACCCTAAAAAGGAGTTTTCACAATTAGATTTATTTTTGTTTTTCTTTTCTTATATTATTTGTATTGTATATATATATATATATATATATATATATATATATATATAAAGAAAACAAGTGTAACAACTGCCACACAGGTGGTTTCCACTGCTACACTTATTGAAATTTCAACTTTTAAGGCTGCAGAGGAGAATGTCCCCCTGCTGTCATAACATGAAGATCAAAATCCGTGACAATGTTGACAAATTATTCCTTCGAATCGGGTTGATGAAATATCCTTAGACGGTGCCCATTAACTAGCAACGACGTCTTAGCACTGTCAATGGTAACCAATTGTACAGTCCCATTGTCAAAGACCGTATCCAATTCGTAAAGACCTAGCCATCTGGTGCAAAGCTTACCTTTAAAATATTTGAACCTTGAATCATACAAAAGAGCTCAATCTCCTTTCTGGAAACTTTTCTTCTTAATAAACCTATCATGCCATTTGGATCTCTGCTGCTGAATGATTTTTGTTTGTTGGATGGAAGCCAACCATTTTTCTTTGAGCTCATTGAGCTGGTTCAATCTTTGAGTCTGTACTGTACTCAAATACATATCAACCTGCAATGTTATTCTCAATGTCTTTATTTCAAACTCTATGGGGAATAAGGGATTCTTACCATACACTAGTTCATATGGTGAGAAGCATGTAGTATTCCTCCATGTTGTCCTATAATCCCACAGTACCTCTGGAAGTTTCTCGGCCCAATTTTTTCAGTGGCTGGATATTGTCTTTGTCAAAATTCCCTCAATGAATTTATTGGTGCTTTCTACTTGCCCATTTTCTTGTGGATGATAGGGTGTGGTGATTCTATGATGGATTCCATACTTTTCAACCAACTTCTTGATCAAATGATATGTGAACTGAGGACCCCCATCTGTCACTATCTCTCTAGGTATCCTACAGCAAACAAAAATATCTTGAAACAGGAAGTCTGAAACATCCTACTCTGTTGCTCTAGTTAATGCCCTTGCTTCGACCCATTTTGTGACATAATCGGTGCAAACCAATATGTATGCTTTTTTCTCTGATGAAGGATTGATTGGCCCCACAAAGTCCATGGCCCATTTCTCAAATGATTCTATTACTATCTGAGGTTTTAACGCCATCTCATATGATTTTAGAGGCTAGCCCATCCTTTAGCAACTATCACATCCTTTCACAAACTTCTTGGCATCTTGGAATATGGTTGGCCAATAGTACCCTATTGAGAGTACTTTATGTCCTATCCTCTTGTCAGTGAAGTGCCCTCCACAAGGTTCTTCATGACAAGCCTTTATGATCTCAAATACCTCATCTTCTCTAACACATCACCTAATCTGGAAATCTAGCCCGGTGGGATAGAGAATGCCTTCTATCCAAGTGTAAGTAGCACTCTATTGTGTAATCCTCCTTCTTTCCTTGGAAGACAATTGGTGTGGGAATTTCCCTGCAGCAAGGTAATTGGCTATATCTGCATACCATGGTGAGTGAGTAGAAATGGAAAAACGATACTCATCTAGAAAATAATCCTCAGTAGCAATGCAGTCATCACTTATAGTTAATCTAGAAAGGAAATTAGCAACTACATTATCTTTTCCGGGTTTATCTAAAATATTAATATCAAATTCTTGTAATAGCAATAACCATCATGTAACTCTACCATTAGTAACAGGTTTTTTAATAAAAAATCGAATGGCAACATGGTCAGTGTGTACAAATACTTGATACCCGATGATGTAGTGTCGAAATTTGTTGATAGCGTGTGCTACTGCTAGGAATTATTTCTCAGTTTTAGCGTAGTTAAGTTCTACTAGAGTCAAATTCTTGTTGATGTAATATATATCGTAAGGTTTCTTATCCTCTAGATGCCCCAAAACAACACCCACAACCATGTCAGATGCGTCTGTAGCAATATGAAACGGCAATTTCCAGTTTGGTCCTCGTAAAACAGGTGCTTCTGTTACACAGTTATTCAAATTTAAAAAGGCCTGCTCACACTTTTATGTCCACACAAATTTTGCATCTTTCATCAGTAATGAAAATAAAGGAGATGCAACCTTTGAGAAATTTTCTATAAACCTCCTATAGTATCCTACATACCCCAAAAAAACTACATACCTCTTTCAGAGTCTTAGGGGTCGGCATTCTCGATATTACCTCAGTTTTTGTAGGATATACCTTGATTCCTTCTGCTGAAATAAAATCTCCTAGCATAATTCCCTCGGTCATCATCATGTGGAATTTTTCTGTGCTTAGATAAACATTAGTTTGATCACAACATTCCAACACTTTTTCCAAATTATTTAATGTCGTCTCAAAGGCATCCCCCTAGGGTGTAAAGTCATCCATAAAAATTTCAAGACAATCATTCAAAAGATTAGAAAAAATACCTAATATTTCCCTTTGAAAGGTTGTTGGTGCATTGTAGATACCAAAGGGAAGGACTTTGTATGCAAAAGTACCCCATGGGAAAGTAAAGCTTGTATTGTCTTGGTCTTCTGGAGCAATCTGTATTTGATTATAGAAACTAAACCCATCTAGAAATGAAAAGAATATTTTTCCAAAAAGAGCGTCCAAAACTTGATCAATAAATGGTAAGGGAAAATGATCCTTCTGAGTGGCCTTGTTAAGTTCTCTATAGTCAACACAGACCCTCCACTTGCCATTATTCTTCAGAACTATGGCAAGTGGAGACACCCACTGACTGTCAGAAATCAGGTAGATGAAATTAGCATTAAGGAGTTTCTGCAATTCTTCTTTTACTATCTCCTTAAGTGAGGGGTTCATTCGACGATGAGGTTGTCTAACGGGTTTGCAATCTTCCTTAAGGTAAATGTGGTGAGTGCATAGGGTAGGATGGATTTATTTCATATTGATATAGTCCCATGCAAATGCCTTTTTGTATTTCTGTAATAGTTGTATCAACAGTCTGTTTTTTTCAGCAGTTAGGTTAGGATTGATATTTAAACATTTTCCAGGTTCGATATCAATGAGACTGTTGGTAGTAAGCGGAGTTGTTTTCAAATGTTCAATAATTACATCATCTTCCTCACCTTCTTCTCCCAAATATCTAATGAATTACTGATAAAACCATTGATAATATCATCCTATGTTTCATCCTTAAAGTATTGTGCTTTTCCGAGCGTGAGAAGAGGTAGGGAAAGTCAGATTCAGGTACAAATTTGTCCCACCAGGGACTATTCGAAACCATGTAAGGTTTTTCTAGGGGATAAAGATTCAGATTCTGAGTGGCCTACCCATCTGAGATCACCATATATCTGAACCTACATATGATATATGCATCTACAGTGGCTAGCCACGGTCTCCCCAAGATTAAAGAATGATCCCCAGATTGGATTTGGTTTGTAAAATAAGAAAGTCAGCCAGATAATTCCAGGAGGCCACAGTGATAACCACATCTTCAATCATCCATTCGGGCTTAACATGGGACCTATCTGATAGTTAAAGAACTGTAGGTGTAGGTCTAAGTCCATGACTTCCTAGAGAGATGGAGAGGTCTTTAGTCATAACGTTAATAGCTTCCCCTAGATCAATCAAGGTATTAGTTATAGGATGATTGTCAATATGGAAAGCCACTGTGGGGTTCCCTGGATCACTATACTTACTCAAAAAAGGCTGATCAATCATAAGATCGGACAATTTTCCCAAGACATGGATAGTAGTAGGGTCCTTAGGTTTCTTTCCAGGTCTTTTAACGCATAGATCCCTCATTGTTTTGGCATAGATAGGCACTTCTTTAAGAGCTCGTAACAACGGAATCCACACATATAAGTTTTGAAGCTCCTTAAGGAATTCGAATTTAGGTTGTAAGACCACCTCGGTTTCAGTTAATTGTTGAGGATATGGGAGATTTTGAATGCTAACATTTGGGTCAACTACCACGAGATGTACCATCCTTACTCAGATTAGCTACTGCAAAAACAACAGACTTTCCCAAGATGGATATTACAGGTGTAACAATAGGTGTTGTATCGACCGTTACATGTGTAACAGCTACCTCAAAATCATCCATATCCTTTCCAGGTCATTCACTTTCTTCAACAATAATGGGAGTGTGTCCAGATGTGACTACTTTTTCCCCGATCGAAGTCGAACCTCATTAAGTCCAATAGGAGTGATAAGGTAAGTCTGGAGGGTAACCAGAGCATCCATGCTCTGAGCTACCTTATTATTTGGATTGGGGTTAGGTTTTACAGGTAATTGGGGTTGGACAAATGGTGTAGGATTTTGAATAGAAGGTAGTTGTAATTGTTGTTGTTGTATTGAAATTGGAGAGGGTACTGGACCTTTTCCATTACTTCTCCAGTTCTGACCCCAAGGATTGGGTTGTAATGAAAGATATTGCATTAGTGGAGGAGATGGCCACTGGTTCCATGGTGAAGGAAATTGTGTTAAAGAAGGTGTGGGATACTGCCATGGATATTGCTGAATGTTATAAACATTATTCCAAGGATAAAATGAAGAAAAATCTAGAGGCATACCTATAGGTCGTGGCTGCCATGGTCTCTTTGATTCGATAAACTAAGAAGATTGAATGTCCTCGCTTGATTCTTGAAGTACTGCCTTTATTCTGGGCAAATCAGGACACTGATTTGTAGAATGCGCTAACTCACAAACGTTGCACAAGCTGACACTATTCATTCCACATTCTCTTTCCAAATGTTTCTTTTTGCATCGAGGACAGAATATGGCTAAGGCCGCTTTAGCTTCCGCTTATGCCTTCTTGACTTGTACCGTAGTAATCCAGGCAGAGAGGGTGCTAAGGAGATCGGTTTTGAAATCTTTGAATAAATTCCCAATTTATGCTCTGGTTACCCCTCCACTTGTGGAATTTTGTATCCAAAGTGAAGGGTCCCGAACTGAAACCTTTCCCTTGACAGATCCTATTGAGCTATGTAGGTAGAGTTTCATTATCTCCTCAAGAATTTCTTGTGATATATCTCCTTTTCCAATTATATTCAGATGTTCCAGACAATCATCTCTTAATCCTCTTAAGAATATTGGCTTTAGGATCTCTAGATCTAAGTTATTGAACTTAAACCTCTGTAAGTTATAGTGGAATCACTCCAGATAGTCCTCCAGGATTTTCTCTTCCTTCTGTGCAATTCTAAAAATTATGTCCTTCAAATCCCTAGTTCGGCAGTAGTCCTGATACTTAAAGAGAAAGGCTTCTATCATGTCGTTCCATGTTCGAATCGTGCCAGCACCCAATCTCATAAACCATATTAATGCTACTCCTTTCAGAGTAGCAGGGAATAATTTCATCTTTTGTTCGTTTGAAGTGTAGTCATAATCTCTACAAAACACATCGAATTCGAATAGGAAGGTATCAGGATCTTCAACAGCCATCCCCTGAAAGGATGGTAGGGATGATAAAGAGATGCTCTTCATAGGAGCTTCATCCCATGTTTCTGCTATTGGGAATTCAAAGGTGACAGAGCTATCGGTCTTGACATTCTCGTCCCCCATGGCTGATTCTTCTTGATGAGATGAGCTGCCCTCAGAATGCACGGGAGATTAGAAAATAAAAGGATCCTGCTGTTCCAGGACCAAATTTTTGGCAGCACTACCAGTGTCCAATTGATGATCAACTAGTTTTTGTTTCTCAGGTTCCTGATAGTCCCCAGTGGTCTCTCTATGTCCTTCAATTCTCAAATCCTAATCAATGATTCTCCACTGTTGTTTTGAATCCAGATGTTTTGATATCATGAGTGGATATGTTGTTCGAAGGATGGTGAGGTCCAGAAATGGAAGACACCGATGGTCCAAGCCTTGCTGTGGTAGCCACTTTCTGTGGTCCTATCTTCTTATTATCTTTGTATGAAGTGGACTGTTCCTTTTCTACTCTTGTAATCAGGTCTCCAAAGAATGTTTTCCTTCCCAAATCAACGCTCTTCTTTTCATTATTATGACCCATCTTTCCTGTTGTTAGTAGAGTGGGGGGGTGTTTGTAGATGTTGATGTTTTCCTACTGGCACAAATGGGCCCTATGCATATCAATTCATCCTATAAGTGCTTTAGTTTCTACAGGAGTGAGCCCGCTCAAGCTTGTTAGAGCAATGTGAAGGTTCTTACCTCTCGTCTTACCACCCAACAATTGTATAGCTGAAGAAACCCTAAAAAAACCCAAAATTCAATTCCTAAGTGTTCTGGAAAGGCATTGGTGAGCCCGCTCAAGCTTGTTAGAGTGATGAGTAGGTTCTTACCTCTCGTCTTACTGCCCAACAATTGCAGCAATGGAAACACTCTAAACAAAAGACTAAATGCTTAGAAATTCGACTTCCTAAGTATCCCAGCAAGACATTGGCGAGCTCGCTCAAGCTCTATAGAGCGTTTTTGTAGTTTCTTACCTCTCGTCTTGCATCGCTCGACATTTGTATCATGGGAGACACCCTATAAAAAAACACACGGAAATTGCACTTCTAAGAAACAACTCTGATTGATTAGATCGTCACTACCATCCCCGGCAATGGTGCAAAAATGTTGGGCTATATAAATCATTTATTAATGAATGAACATCACACATTTAATTATCAATCCAGGGACGTATGTTATTCCAATGACACTAGCACTGTCTGTGCTGATACATCAACCAGAAGAAGTCTCAAAGAAAAGAAATCATTGCTAAAGTAAAATGCTGCAAATAAATCACTCATGCAGAAACAAAAGAATCCACAAGATTAAAATCACACTTCAATTGATTTGTTAGCTTGCCACACAGTAAGTACCCAGCTGGTGTGTTTATTAATCAGATGTGTAAAAACATATAAAGTATAGAAATCGAATCAGATATATTCTCAGCTGAACAACAGCAACAACACTCTAATGATACATAAACTGAAATCCAATTACATAAATGCACATCTATTGTAACCGTTGCAATCCCTGCTAAGAAAGAGGGCCCTTCCTCCCTAGCGGGGCGGGAGTAGAAAATAAAATTTAACCGAAATTAAATGGGATCACACATGTAACAGCAGTAACAATATGATCTGTATTAATCTGAACACAATTACAGAGGCATAACAACATTTTTTTTTCGCTAACCTCTTGACCTTTAGGGTCAAGAGATATATAGTTGTTACATCAGAAAATTGAGGAATAGATCAGTCATGAGAATATTATGATTGTCATGCTGATCGAAATAAAACGCATGCAGTTATAACCACTCCCTAATAAAGTTCTGATTAGGAATTAAAATATTACAATTGGAACTGCCCTTAGGCCATTATCCCAAAAATATAATGTTGATAACTTCTACAGGTATCATAACAAAACACAGCGGTAGTGCAACCACCAAGGAACATATCAGCAACAATTTAGACAAGAGCGGTCAATGTTACAACTGTATCAGCGATTCGTCAACGATCCTGTAATAGCAGTGTGTAATAAAAAATTGTTGGTTGGTCTGTAACAGGACAGTGTAACAACATCGCTTTGCTGTAACAAAACCATCTGAACTGCTTCTGTGAACTCCATGTTCGGGATCTTTGAAATCTGAAAGGACAAAAAAATACCATTGATCTTTCTCCAAACATTCACCATCAGTTAGTCATAAAAATTTATAATAGATCATAATAATCTATGAATTGGAAAAAATAATGAAAACAAGGTGAAACAACACAAGTCAGGGTAAAAAGGTAGGAAAAAGGGTAAAGATAATCCCATAATTTAAGGTTACGAAGCAAGATAAGGGAGATAAGTGTAGGAAAAAATGTGCAAAAACAACACCCAACAATTGGTAGCACAAAATTCTTGCTAGAGTTAACAAGTCTCTTCATTTGTCTGCCATTTACAAGTAAAAGGTTTGGTTTCTTGTGATGTTCTCGAACAATGTACTCAATACCATATTCGAACACATAATATTTGTGTTCATGGCTATAAAATATAGTTTTCCTATCATAAAGATATGGGCTTCCCAAAAAAATACCACATATGTGTAATGGTACTACATCAAGCTCTACCTAATCAATGAAGTTTGCAGTAATGGAGAACTTATGTTTTCATTTTCTAGTTACTTGTAACTTTTCATTGTCACACACCGAACCTAAAGGATAAGGTTTATGGTGTGGAATGGTTTCCAAATTCAAGTTTTTGACAATGTTTTCAAAAATGAGATTTTCTTATGAGCCACTATCAAATAGAGTGTCAATATTTTTATGTTTTGAGATGACTCTAATATGAAAGAGTTATATCCTCTTTTTCATTTTGAGTTTCATTGTGACTATTTGATGAATTAGGGATAGTAATGGATACCTTACCTTTCAATCCCATAATTGTGATCTTTGTTTCATCTCTTGAATCAGATCCTAAATCATGTTGTGTAGTTGAAGTTGTATTTTGCTTCCCTTTGTTGTTAAAATTTTTGGGTCTCATCTCAGGATGAAGTTTCCAACAATGTTCTTCATTGTGACCATCCTTTGAACAATGCTTGCATGTTATTTTTTTCAAACTCTTTTTTGATGGAAGCATTCTTCTTCCCTTTTCCTTTGAACTTACCATTTCCTTTGTCTCCTCCTTTAAATGTCTTTTTTGTTTCTCTCTCGCGGAACAATTTTCCATCTTGCTTCTAGATGTGTTTGTTGTACACAAAACTCATCTAAAATTGTAGGGTTAAACATGAGAATGGTATGCCTCAAATAGCTATGCAAATTTCCCATGTGTTTCAACGAGGTATATTGATATGAAAATTCTACACCCAATATTAGTGCTCTTCTTCTAAACCCTTGAGTATAGCTTTGCACACTTTGACCCTTTAAATGCCTAAAATTTTTCCAATCCATGATAGCTTTTTTCATGAATGCTAATGGGTAAAATTCTCCTCACTGCAAAAAAAAAATCATTCCAAGAGGTTAAGACCTTACCATGTTTCTTCATGTCCCCTTGAGTTTTGGCTTCCCACCAAATAAGTGTTGCACCTTCCAACCTTAATAAAGCAAGTTGAATCTTGGTGTCATCATCCATTTCTCCTTTGTATCCAGTAATACACTTCAAGCTAAAGAATCCAATTATCTAATCTCTCAACATTTACCTCTCCATTATACGTAAGCAATTCAAATTTTATGTCAAGTTTCAACAATGGAGTTTTACTATGTGCCTTTGGAGAATGTGGAGGTGTTTGTGAAGGGATTGTTATGGAATATGATTATGGTGAAGATGGTGGTGAAGATGGTGTTGAAGAAAATGGTTGTCTCAAAGGTGCTTTGTCACCATTCCATCCATTACCTTTTTGGAGTCTTGTCTCCATCTCCTCCATCTCCTTTTGAAGACTTATCTCCCTTTGGAGGATTGGAGCTCTCACCTTGCAACCTAGTGTTTCTATCTTCATAAAGGACTTTTCACCATTTGTGTCATGTCAAAAAATTCTTTTGAAATACTTTTCATCCCCTGACATATCATCAGGTTGTTGGAACACCTAATCCTACATGGGTAGGTGTGGAATGCGAAAAGTCACAATGGAGTCCAAGTGACCTTGGAATGTGAAACCAATAGTCACACCATTGTACTATAAATGCACATCTCTGTATAATGGAAAATAAGAGAGCCTCAAGCTTATCTTTCATTGTGTGTTGAGTCTCTTGTGTGTGTGTTATTCTTCCTCATACACCATGTGTGTGCTTCAACATGGTGTTTAACATGGTATCAGAGCGGGTGATTGCTGGCCTTGCTCCAAATTGAGTGAGCCATTTGTGTTTATGGCCTGTGCATATCTGCAAAAATTGTTGGCATTTTTGCAGCATATAGAGAGTTTTTTGCGGCAGTGGTTTTGCCGTATTCAGAAATTTCATCTTGGAGCATTCAAAAATCCATGGAAACATTCGAGAAAATGACTTTGAAGAAGAGCAGACAATGGTGTTGAAGAAGCGCATCCGAAGGTTGATTTCTTCACCGCAATTTGTGTCTTTTAAATTCTCGCATCTTAAAGATGTCTCTGGAATAGTGTTTTAAATTGGGTTTTTGAAGAAGAAGTTTACGGTTTTTAATGAAAAAGAATTCCGAGTTTTGTCGAAAGATTTCATCATCCCCGCAATGTTTTCCGCTCTGCTATATGTCCCTCTCGCAATTTTTTGAAGAAAAATTTCTGGTTTTTTAAGTAAATATTTCTGAGTTTCATCGGCGAAATTTTCTCTGCAATTTACCGAAAGTTATTTTCTGTTGAAAAATTACAAAGCTGCTGTACATTTTTAAAATTCCCGCAAGAAGAAAAAAATTTCTCGTCTCCCGCTCTCTGCGTTTTAAAAAAAATAAAAATAAAAATAAAAAATAAAAAATAAATAAGTCGCAACCCTCAAATCCTCACCGCTCCTCCCTCACCGGTCGGCTCTCCTATGACCGCACTCATCTAATAATGTTTTTAACACAACCAACCACCTACGCACCAGCCCTTACCACCGGCCCCTACCCTTATAACTCATGCACGCATCTCCGTTCGGCATCCACAAACGCCGCACCCCCATTCTCTATACTGCCGCACCTTCACAAGCCGCTCGCCCTACGCTTCTTCCCATTTTGCGGTTCCCACAACAACTCGAGGTCTCCACTCGCATTCAAACCCTACGGACTCGCTCCCCGTAGACAAAGCTCATGCTCCCCACACCCCTACTCATTTCGACTTCCCTACCCACTACGCCCTCCCCACGGTACCCTCCCTCGACCCCCAACTCTTAAATCAATCCCTCCTTCCCACGGTTTATGCGCCTAATTTAAAAATACCTCCCATATAATTAACACTCCCACCCCTCCATTTTACAATACCGCACCTATTTTTAAATCGATTTTTATATTTAATTCTTTAATATTAGTCTCCCTTCTCAATACATTCCCCTCATTTTTAAATTCCCCATTATTAAATTCCCTTTCTTCTAAATTTATTTTAATTCTCCTTCCCATATAATTAATCCCCTTTCCCCATATTTCAATTTTTTAAATTATCTTTCCCTTCCCCCTTTTAATTACTCTCGCTTTTTTAATTAATCTTCTTCCCTTTTTTAATTTATTCCCCTCCATTAATAAAACACACACACACCATATAGTTTCCCATCCCATCTTAATATTTCCCTTTCCATTTTTTAACTTATTCCCATTTTTTTAATTAATTTTTAATTAATTAGATGAAAAATGAAAAAAGAAAAAAACACGAGAGAGAGAGAGAGGAAAGAGAGAATATGAACGGCAGTAAAAATGGAAAATGACATATGAGTAGATGGATTGAATATTGCGAATTTGACATTGTGTGATTTGTGGCATAAGGGTGTTTTTTTGAAGAAATCGACATTTGAAGAAGAGTTGTTATTGGTGCAAAACAACTCTTTGTTGAGACTTCTTGCATAGTGTTTTTCAGCTACACATTTACAAATATTTTGCGAGAGATATGTATTGAGCCGACATTGTATTTTGAGTGGAATTTCAGTAGCTTCTTCATAGTTGCAATCGGTATTTGAGTTGTTGGATTGTTGATTTCCATCCATCATTTGAGGAGCACACTTTGTACTTTGAGAATTTCTTGAGCCATTTGTATTTCTTGTTGCATCACATTGTAAACGGGTGCATTTCGGTTGAAGACGACACCCTTTCATTTGTTGGAGCCTAAGTTGTTGAAATGGCCAAAATCAATGAAGTATTAGTGTTGTTGAATAACCTCATTCATTCAAATGTTGATGATGTGATAAAAATGAGCAAGAATGCTCTTTGTAATATTCGGAAATTGTTTACGAAATGCACAAGAAAAAGATTGAGTTTTCTGCGTTTGGAAACTCGACTTCAACAAGACGAACTTTCAAGAAAAGAGTCACCATTCGAACTCGTTTCCGCTCGTAACATTGTGAAAGACTCCCATCGCCAGCAAGTCAAGAAAGTTGCGCTTGATTCTATTCAGCTTCCTTGTACTAGAGCGGATGTACATGCAGATACGAGCAGCTTAACTGCACTTCTCAAGCCCATCATCAGACCTTGAAGAGCTTGTCCACAACAAGCACCGAACCTGTCTTGGATATGACACGGATGTGTCCTTTCATATTCGAGACTACACCAGTCTATCATCATATTTCGGAGTGTCTGACCTTGTATGACAGCTCACCTAATTGTTTCCGAGATCCTGTTCACTTCCACAGCAGACTGTAAAATGCCAACACCGTGATTGAGTTGGCCATATGAAAGATCATTGTTTTGATCTTCATCCATGCAAGCACTATGGTTGTACACCCATTATTCACACGGATGCTTCGTGACACAAGCCTCCTGTAAGAACAAAGATTCATCTTTGGATGGATCGCTTTTGGGCAATGGGCATCACGTAAGAAGATGTTTACGACACATGTTGGAACTTGTTCACGAATATTGAGAAAACTTGCGAGCTGAGTTTTTGCCATCATCTCACCCTTGTCCTTGACTGGGAAATGTAGCCAGGTCACCGAGCTTCGACGAGCGATCAAGCGAGCTCGAGCCACAATCTCTCATTCCATGTTCATAGTTGTAGCCGGAGACACAACGGCTTCAAGCGAGCCCGAGCCACAATTCGTCATTCCCGGTATTCGAGATGTAGCCGCAGAAACGGATGCCCATGAGCATGCCTTCGCTGGTGGACAAACCTTAAAAACATCATCTTTGGTTGGTGGATAACCTAAAACCCATCGTCAGGTAGTAGACCTCCCTTCTTTTAGGTCGAAGGTCTCCCCTTTCATATATGAGGAACACTTCCTCTAGCGAGAAGCCTCGCCTTAGTAGCCTTCGACTTTCTCGCCGACTTTGGTTGAGTTCCAGGAAATGCTTCAAAGCATTCCGAGTTGTTGGTAATCCTAAACCATCACGGGTAGTAGACCTCCCTTCTTTAGGTTGAAGGTCTCCCTTTTTTATGAGGGACAATTCCTCTAGCGCAGAAGCTCGGCCTCTGCCGCTTTTGGAAGAGTTCCGAGAACCGCAACAAGTTTTGCGTTCCGTTGTCAGGGTGGTCATCCTTAAACCACTCTCTTTTTCCAACATTTCGTAGAGTTGATTCAAAACTTAAGTGCTGCCATGTATACTTTGCATATTTGTATTACAACTCTTTTCTTGGACTCACACATACCCTTCGGATTATGGGGGATGTTGAACACCTAATCCTACATGGGTAGGTGTGGAATGCGAAAGAGTCACAATGGAGTCCAAGTAACCTTGGAATGTGAAACCAAGAGTCACACCATTGTACTATAAATGTACATCTTTGTATAATGGAAAAATAAGAGAGCCTCAAGCTTATCTTTCATTGTGTGTTGAGTCTCCTTGGTGTGTGTGTTATTCTTCCTCATACACCATATGTGTGCTTCAACATGGTGTTTAACACGGAGGTTGTCCCTCATGTGCCATCACCTACGAAGCTTCACGTACAATTTGAGGTGAAATTTGTGATGGAGATTGTGGAACCTTTTTCTCTCCTTGTCCTTGACCTAACTCGAGGACTTACAACGACAAGATTTCCTTCTCCTCTCTTGAGCTTCAACCTTGTAAGCATAAGAAACGCTTGAAAACAAATTAAACCCTCAAAGAAATAAAGAACCAAATCGAGATACCAAACCGATCTCGTATATGAAATTATTGAGAATTTATATCAAATTTTTTCGGGTGAATAGATTAGGGTTCTAAACCTCTTATGTCAAATTCATCAAAAACATAAACATGCATTAAAACTCATTTTTTTGCGTAAATAAAGAAGACAATAATATCATAATAGTAAACATAAAACAACGAGGTGATGAAGGATTTCACCCCTCCCGGGTTACATCTCTTGGTCCAACTTCCAATGGTGGGGCCTCTTTCATCATGCAAAAAAACATGTGTTTACATCAAGTTACAATGCTCAAATTGATTAAAGAATGTATCAAATAACTGCGTATCAGGTGAAAAAACCCCTAACCGGGCTATTTCTCGCTCCAAAAAGGCTAAAAACTTAATAAGTTATGTTCCAATGAAGTTTTTGCACTATCTTTCCTACAATTCACACATGCCTACAATTGGTTTTACAAATTTCCGCCTTTCTCGACCGATCGCAAAAATTTCCCTAGCACTCGGTGATATTCTTGTCGCTCAGTGCAAATTGTTGCCTCCTTAATCGTGCTCGGCTTATCTCATTGTTCGGATAAATTTTGACCAAGTAGCATCGTGGGGTTTGTCAATCTCGAGTTCGGTTACAAATTCCCGCACGTTGCAAACCTGCGGTTTATGATCGTAGTTGGAATGGTGGTTTTCTCGTGGTTATGGTTATGGGACCGCTAACTAACCGTGGCATCAATGGTTGTGAAGACACGCCATGTGAATGTTTCTCGATAGACCCGTAATCGACTCCCTAACCGTTAAAAACCCCCGTCGCATAAAGAAAATTGAACCGTGGCATTATATGTGGAGCCTCCGCCATGTGAATGCCTCGTGATCGTTGTGGTAACCGCCACCGAATAATTAACTCTCAATATCTCAAGACTTTAGATATGGCATATACGATGGTTTGTGGTGGTTATATAATAGGTTGGATGCACATGTTCCTTGGAAGATTCCACCACAATTTCTATCCATCCACTTAGAATTATATTACCTTACTCCTCTAAGAAAGAGTCCATTACTTTAGCATTCTCATCAATATTTCACTAAGGGAAGGTCTCCACCCCTTCCTTAAATTTTTCGAGTTTCCTCCTACAAATCAAAAATTTATTTGAAGCGTTCATGTACTAGTGCTACCTTCCCCATTTTCCTATGTCCTAGAAAAATATACATAAACCAACATAAATGCTGAGAAGAGGATGATTTGCTGCAATCATGAGTTTCATCCTTTTAACAAAATGATTCCTTCTATATCTATCCTTCCACTAGAATTTGACCTTTATATATGCCTTAGCCTCTCGTTGCCTATACCCGGGTAATGAGCCACATTTGGCTTTGATTAGTGAATAAAAACTTATTGTGGATACAAATTCCACCTTTGAACACTATAACAATGTTATACCTAGAATCCATTATGGGATTTTCCCTAGAAAACTATTTTTGTTTTATATGTGATTATTACCAAAATATTTTTCCTTACAAAACTATCGCTCTTAACTTTATACCCCAAACTTTCCTCAATATATTGTCGAGGAATCGAGAACCTTCAATGATTCCTATGAATTCTAATGCTCTTGGGCTCTTGCCATTGTTGCTAGATTTGTCTTTAAACATTATTGCACTTGGAAATTCTTGCAAAGCCTTCATATTTTTTCTTCGAAGGACTATCCAAAATCAACTCTTCTATCCGTCAAACCTTTCGCCATTTCCATCTATGCTAGTCATGAATGTGATCATGTAATAAAGGTGCATAAAGAAATCCATTCAAGGGTAGGGCCTTACACTATACAACTATAATTGAAGATCAATGCTGCTTGTTACTTGCACAGTAAATCCACCTACTGAGGGGACTTTCCCAAGCCAAATCATGGTTCCACACTACATTAGAGATCCATAGTGAACTCAATTATGACCATTTAGTGACACATCAAAGAGATGCATTAGTATATTGTGTGCTTGCTCCTAAGCCTTAAAAATATGTTCTTATCCTCTCGGGTTATTTTTCCAACTTAATGCACAAATGGTTTCTAGTATGAAGATATGAGAGACAATGAGGTATCGAAGCATGTAGAGACAACCTTCGTAGAGCTACTGTGTAACTCGGATCCAATATTCTAAAGAGTCATTTTTGGTTAATTTTAATTCTATCGTGTTAAGTGTTTTAAATAATGAAGTAGTACTATTTGAGAGCAATACCATGGACTAATAATATTTTCTCCCTCGCTATTGATATGGAACATAGATTAGAGAATTGATCTCATTTCATTCCTTTTTGTAACCCTAACACCACCGATTTCCCTCCTACAACTTACTCATACACCTTACATCTCACCTCCAACATGTCCTTGTAATCTCCTCAGTTATCACCTAAAAATTACTCACAAAAGTTGTATATGTGACATTAAAATCATTATCATTACATAACAAAAGCAACCTAAAAATATTAAATTATATTATTTTTAAAATAAATTAATAAACATTTAATTCTAAATTTATTATTATTTTAAAATTACTCTATAGGCTATTTTATTAATAAATAAAATCTCAATACCACATCTAATCTAAGTAAAAGTAGTCTATTAACGGTAGAAATTATTGTACGGTGGGCGAGCACCCAACATTGCCCGGTGTTGAGGCATTTTCAGACGCGAGGACGAAACACTAGTTTGAGACTGCCGCAGAGAGGGACTCCAGCCTGGTAGCAACCACCATTTAAAAAATCCCACGCAGATCAAAATATCTGTGACTACGAAGACGGTCACTAATAGAAACCGGACCATGATAGGAGATGACGAGACAAAAGACAAGCCCACGGAGAGGGCACGTTGACATAACAAAGAGAAAACCATAAAAGAGAGCATAATTACTCATCGAGAGCCTCCTGCGTCGACCACGGCACCCATAATCTTCGGTTCACCACGATCGTTGGGGATGTCTTCGTCACGAATGGACCACTCAAGCTGGAGAGGGGTGGAGTGACCACCGCATCACGCCGACAAGGTCTCGGCAGTCTCCCGCAAACATCCTTGCTCGTGGCTGCAGCCCTCCACGTCCTCGAAGCGCCTGGCTACGATTAGTGCGACCGTCGGGACCCGCGCATCCGTAGGATTCCTACGGTCTTCTCATCCACCGGGGTTCCTCGAGAAAACTACCGGAAATGGCGACGGAGACTCTTTCGGATCGGTTGAGGGAGAGCGATCGAAATGAGAAAGAGAGCGGTGTGGGATTGAGCTACAGCCGGCTGCGGGGACGAGGGTGAGGCCAATGCAAGGCCTCGAAACGGAGCAAAGCGACCATGGAGAAAGGCGGAAGGCCATCCAAGGGGGAAGAAATCAAGGCGAGCGAGCTGAAGGCGAGCGCCTCCCGGGTTGCTTTTAGTGGACCGGCGCTGCGGCCTAGCGCATCGCTTTGCCTTAGTCTCTGGCATGCTTGCGGCGTGGGACTGGGAACTCCGAGAGCCGAGAAGTGTTGGACCGGAGGCTCGCGTCGGTAGAGTATTCGTAAAAGGCCCGTAGGCGGGACATGGAGGAACCACAGAGAGAGATATGAATGCTGTCACGCGAGCCTCCAAACAGCAATTGCTGCGGCTTCTCTTGCCGTAGCTGGTGGTGCGCCGTTTGCCCTCGTCGCATCGTGATGGCACCACCAATTCACTTTGGCGGCCAGGGAAAGACGGGGCCATGGCATTTATCGGAGCTCTCTCGCACCTGTAAGGAAATCTTCGACGATGAGCCTCCATTCCCATTGAGCCCGATATGAATATATAACACGGTTACGAGAATGCCTCGAGGATCCGCTCCGGATCAGTGATGTGCGCCCATTTTAGTCGTCATTAAGTCCGGAAGAATAACACTTATCGTGTGCTGACGTTCCTCCTAAGCGAAGGCGGTGTGGCCTCCCGTGTGGTATATATACATCCGTCATGCGTCCATTAACCACCGAGACCACGCATCCGAAATACCACATCTAAAATTTTATTTGATTCTAAATTTATTATTATTTTATTAATAATTAAAAATCTAAAGAAATATGTTAATTTTTTTTATATGTATTTATTAAAAAAGTTAACGATTAATAAATTTAATGGTTGTGAAGGTTTTTTATTTTTATTTTTTAAACTAATAGATTTTTTTAAAATAATATTGTAAGGATTAATGTCCCTTAAAAATAAGAAGTTTCATTACCATGAGCTTTGAGACATCTTAGATTCTAATTATGTCATAAATTATTAATATGTGTAGTTTTAAGTTGGTTATTGAATATACTCTAACTTATAATATCAAAAAAGTAGATTTGATTTCAAACTTAGTCTAAATCGCTCGATAAATTATTAATTCACATAGTTTAATAAAACAACTCTTAATTAGAATAGTAGTTATAAACTCTAAATGTTCCTTTTGACACTAAAAATATTAATAAAATGTCCAATCCATCACGAGGAAGCTAGGTCAACATATGCTGTGAAGGTGAGAGGAAATTTTGATTGGGTCGTCATATTTGTGGGCGATGAGAGAGGACAAGACTTATTTCCTACATTATTAAATGCGGTTAGGCATATACTTTGTCCACAATTAAATTTAAATTTGTTTAAATCTAACCATGAACATTTAATAACGCACGTTATTAAATACGATTAGAACATATCATCACAATTAAATTTAAATTTGTTTAAATCTAACGATAAACGATTTAATAAACGTAGAGAAAGAAATACTTTGAATGCGAAACAAGATCCCACGTCACCAAATATCATCATCATCGTCACAGAAATATGATATGGGGTCCCAAATATATATATATATATATATGTGAATGTGTGAACTTGTATGGCTTTCGTGCGAATAAGTTATGATTTTTCTAATTTTAATATATACATATATTTAATTTTTATTTATTTAATTAGTTATTTATTTATTTAATTAATTAATTCAACTATATCGACTAGAATATCTTATTTCATTAATTTTAAATTTCATTAATTTATTTATTGTTTTTTTCAAGAATGCGATAAAATTTTTTTGAAATAAAGAAAATCGAGGTAGTTGGAGAGTTTAAATCACATTTTTGATGGTAGAAAATGGATTTAGCACCATTAAAAATTCTTAGAACACTCCAAAATATTGAAATTTAACCACTATAATCTAGATTTTCAAAATCTTTAGAGATTTTTAATCTTACCTAGGAATTTCTAGATTATTATGTGAATTTTTTTAGACTATAACTTTTTTAAATAAAAAATTAACTATTTAAATACAAAACTAAAACTTAAGTATTAAAATGAATAATACCTACACAAATTCAGATATATATATAGAGATATATTAAGTAAATGAAATATAAATAATTTAAATTTTGTTTTATAAATTATGTTTTAATTATAGTTAAATGATTTATTTCATAAATTAAATGGAAATTGTTTTCAAACCTGCCCATTATATCTTCAATAGATTCCTCCACGCCATAGTTTCGAGAATCACCACTCGTTAGAGTAGTTATAAAGCTAACCTATTAACTCTAAATGTCCCTTTTTACACAATATTAATAAAAGTTTTGGTTACATAAAGAAAATGAATGGTCAAACCGTTAGCAGATTCAATTTTAGTGGTATTACCTTTAGTGGAAGCTTTAAGATCACCAATAAAGAAAATGGTCAAACCGTTAAGAGATGTGTGAGGACGAGGGCCAATTCTGCTTGGGCCGTTACGTTTGTGGTCAATGAGGGTGCTTTGGATGCACACCAAGGCCGACGAGCAGGAAACGATGAACAGATGGCGGTGGAATGTGGAAGGCGAGGGCAGCAGATTTCAGTAGTTGGGGCAGACAACGATGGAGTTCATGACACATGGATTCCGCTGCGAGTTGGTGCACCTGGACTTCATGACATTCAGCCACTTCTTTGACATTCCGCTTTGGCACGTTGAAACTGAGAAAGGCGAGCGCCACATTTTCCATCACTTGGGGCAGACAACGATGGAGTTCATGAAACTGGAAGGCGAGCGCCACTTCTTCACATTCCGCTTTGGCACGTTGAAACTGGAAGGCGAGGATGAGGGGCAGTTCTGCTTGGGCCACTTCTTCACATTCCGCTTTGGCACGTTGAAACTGGAAGGCGAGGATGAGCAGTTCTGCTTGGGCCGTTACGTTTGTGGGCAATGAGGCCGACGTCACCGAATATGACCATTGTCACGAAATATCTATGGGTTCCAATTATATATATATGAACTTGTAAGGACCTGTGCCAAAGAACTCATATTGGAAGTGCGAGTAAGTTGTGTTGCGGCTGCCGGCACAGAGTTGAGTTAAGTTAAGCAACGTGAAGGAAGAATCAGGTTGGTTACGAGCCATTAACAGTAACGGTGTACTCGCCGAGGGAGGGGAATATGGAAGGGACGAGCCGGCAACGATGAAGAGATAGTGGGACCCGCATTTGGAAATGTTGTTGCAGGGTGGGAAGGATGTGAAGAGATGGCTGGAGATATGGCGAAGGATGCAAGAAGAGGCACCAATGATGATGATGGAAGGAGTTGTCAATTATGATGGAGAAGAGGAAGAGGCACAAATGATGGAAGGCGATGTCAACGCAGGGAAGAAGAGTACACATCGGATGAGGAAGCAGCAGAGTGTAGATTACGAGGAAGAGAGAGTACGCATCAGATGAGGAAGAAGGGGAGTGTAGAGTTAGTTACTACAATTATAGACAACGTATTTTATTACTCGATTCGGATAAGTACGGGGCAACAAATTCCAGGATGAAGAAGATGATGAAGATGAAATGCTGGAAGAAGAAAAAGTGGTAAATATAGTGGAGAAATTGTGCGAAAGGATTGAATACGAGATGAAACCACGGATGAAGAAGATGTGAGTCATGTTCTATTTGCATGGCTAAGCCTTGAATTTTGTTGAAAACGACCAAGACAATCATAATGGAAATGGCAATGCACCGTCATCGTTCCTGGCCGTTTACTCATGCTCACACATGTTTCACGGAGGTCGCATTTCAAATTGGTTGCGCGGAAAGCAAACGTGTCCCATGTCGCGTGTAGGCGGCTGCAAATCTCTTTATTATAGAATTTTAGCAAATGTACTGTGATATTTTTTCTATTGTTTTTTTGGTAAATCATTTATTTTGGTAAAGCAACGTCATGGATATGTAGATATGTACATTATTTCAATACATGTGAGATACCCGAGAACAACCATAAACGTGGCATCCGCGCACATCTGTATCGGTGAGCCTTTTGTTTTCATTAGGTTGTGTTTAGGATTTATATATATTCAAAATTTTGATAGATATATTTTTATTAATTATTTATTTTTATCAATATGCCTGCTTTTGGAGTTTTAGATCTCAATTATTTTTTTGAATGATTACTAAATCCATGAGTCCCGTGCCCATCTTTGTTTAGAAAATATGATATGAAATATGATATTATGTTATTGTATATATATATATATATAAATTAGTGTGACTTTTAATTCATTGATTTTTTGGTAAATCATTGATTTTTTAACGAGTGAGGTTGAGTTTGATAGAATATGTAAATTTTACTAATTGTTATTTTTATCAATATCCTGCCTTTAGAGTTTCAAGATCTTTTTGTTTGGAGGAGAAAATTAATTTAAATTGGCTAAATACTTTTTATTTAGAAATAATAAACACATAAATAATTTATTTATCATTTCAAGAATGGGGTTAAGGAATAATTTAAAAAATAATGATTTGTTTAATTATTTATAGGTGATTTATTCAAATTTAACAAAGAATAATAACTAAATAATGATTTAATTAATCATTGCTAGAGAAAATAAGAAAGATAGTGATTTATCTAATTATTTCTCATAATTGGGTTAAACATGACCATGAGTATTATTTAAACAATGGTTTAATTAATTATTCCTAGAGGAAAATCAAAGAAATAAGGATTTATTTAAATTTATTCCTCGCGGAGTTTCTTGTTTGAACCATAAATAACTTAATAAAATATGGTTTATTAAATTATTTCTTATAGTGAAAGCAATTTTACTATGGTAAAATTGGTCTTACATGGTGTAGTTTGATCCATCTAATTGTAAATGGTTAGATGACAAAAAATTGGTGTAACACTCCCCAACGTCTAACCTCTATCACTTTTGTGGGCCTTGGCCAATTCAAAATGACATCAACCTTGCACCCAAGTAAACTAAAGAAGTTTTTCCAAATTCACATTTCGACATCTTTAAAAATAATCATTCTTTCTTCAATATATATAATACTTTCTTGACATGCATGACATGTTCTTCACGTGACTTGCTAAAAATTAATATGTCATCTAAATAGACTATCACAAAGTCATCTAGAAAAGGCCTCAATACTTCATTCATCACACACATGAAAGTAGCGTGGAGCATTGCTGTATTCCAAAGTGACTCATTCCTAAATTACATTCCGTCGATTCATTATGACTCAATGATGGCTTTACCTAACGAATATGCCCTTAGGTAAACTCATCCTTGACATAATTACATTTACCATGATGAATTACATAGGTAGAAACATGATTTCTTGAAGAAAAGTCAAAATTTCGGTGAGGAAACTTGGAAAAAATTCAGCAGTGGTCATTTGCACCCTCCACCGTGCATTTGCACCCTCCATGTTTAGGGCCGGTTTTGGGCGACCTACAAGTGGCTAAATCAGGCCCAAGATGGCTTGCTAAAAAGCCCTCGCTTTGTCCTCTGTTGAATATGCCTCAAGTTACTGAAAATGAAGGGGCATTCTCGCACTCAAAATTCATTCTCCCAAGTTTGGTATTTCGTGGGGCGATGCCTAGGTCAAAACAGAGGCGGAAAGGTGATTTTTTGTTGGTTTTTTGAGAATTTCACCTATAAAAACTCGCAAACTAAGGTTGGAAACATGGTTTTCTCGAGATGAGTCGTCATTATGAATCCAATGGTACCTTCATTTCCCTCAAAAGTTCCCCAATCCAATTCAAATGCACCGAATTTTCAGTCGCTAAATGTTTGTCTCTTAAAAAACTCGAGAGAAATTTCCAAATTTTTGCAAAAAAGTTTGGAAATGCCTCAAAATTTTTGGAATGGCTCGATGATGACTTTGTCTAGGGTTGGAAGGGAAGCCTCAGGCAAGAATGTCCAATTTATTCTTCTCCTCCATGGTCAAATCTTCAATTTTTGCATTGGCATTTTTGAGCTTGGCCAATGCGATTTTCTCCTTCTGAGGTGCTCGCGTGTTTGACTTTCCACCTCGGTAGTCATTATCCTTATTTTCCTTTTCTAGTAGCTTCTCCAAATTTTGAATGGATCTATCAAGACATGAATCCTTGTTCTCACTTTGATCACAATAGAAAAGTCATGCTCATTTAGGGTTAGGCGAGTCAATAAGCTCGGCCTTCCCTTTTGCCTCTCTAGAGCTAGAGCTCTTTTCAACCCTTTAGTTCTAGGTTTCTTCCTTGGTGCTTTTTCCTCTTCACATCATCAATTAAGCCATACCTTCTCAGTCGTTTCATCTAGTACATGGCCTTTGGCCTTTCATCCCTTTGAGCATGGGTATACTCTTACCTCATCAATGACCTATTTGGTCTTCGATTGCTCATTTTCGTGCTCGGAGGAAGTGTATGACATATATGTCCCTATCAATTTTAGCTCGAAGCTCCTTATTCCCCGACATCATTTTCCTCTGATGTCCGCAGTAGATGATTTTGTCATTTTCATCCTCACATGTCTGAGGTCAACAAAGACTTTGAAATTCTTGTTTTCGGCTTCATGAGTGTCCTCCTCATCATGAATGAGCTGGCTCCAATGACCTTCTCTTTACCCTGGTCCACCTGCGTTTGTTGTAGAAGGAATGGCCCCTTCCACTCCATGTGGAGTAAACACATGCCTATGGCCTCTCTGGTGGGTTTTGGCAATGGCTCAACCTCAACCACACTAGCCCATTTAGGCTCAACGTCCTCAATCTCGCTAGGTGACCCAAAATCATGATGAGATGGAGATGAATGAGATGCGATCGATCTAATGATGACCAAATGTGCTATGATAAGATGGAGGGATGGAAGTGGATGGGCACGGGACGATGAAGGGAAATTTTGAGCATGCTGAGTGGATGGCTCATTTGAAAGTATCATTAGTTATGAAGGTGCTCACTCGCTGATGTTTAGTTGATCGTGGGCCCGGCTCAATGACCTTCTCTTTACCCCTTGTCCACCTACTTTGTTGTTGTAGAAGGAATGGCCCCTTCCACTCCATGTGGAGAAAACACACATTCCCGTGACGCCTCCTCTCTGCGGGTTTCTTGGCAATGGCTCAACCTCGGCCACATACTAGCCCATTTAGGCTCAATGTCACTCAATCTCGTCTAGGTGACCCAAAATCATGATGAGATGGAGATGAAGGAGGTGAAGGGGGATTGATGCGAATGATGATAATGTGCTATGGGACTGATACGGAGGGATGGAAGTGGATGGTTGGGATGATGTGAAGGGACATGTCGTGCATGTTGAGTGGATGGCTCATTGAAAATATCATTAGCTATGAAGGTGCTCCATGCAGTATGTTTATTATGATTAAGATGGTGGAGGACTTTGTGATTTTTATGAGGGAGTGATGAAATAGACTTCTCATTTGTCGTTCATACTCATTTTTCTCGCAATGTATGCCATCTTCTCTATACCTCGTAGAAAAATATAATAAGGTATGTTAAGCATCCTTACCCTAGTGAAATGCATTAAGCGACTGGATGTGATAGGAATAGAGCCTTGAAAATACTGCCTTCACATGAAAGAAGTATTTCGTGATTATCTTCATCATCGCATATATGTCACAAGAGGTGAGAAAAAAGGAAAGAACCTCTTTTGTTTGATTTTGGTGTCTTGCTTTAGGAATAAGTCAAAGTCCCGTTTCTTCAATTCCTAATTACATTCAAGCTCGATTCATTATGACTCAATGATGACTTTACCTAACGAATATACCCTTAGGTAACTTATCCTTGACATAATTACATTTACCATGATGAATTACATAAGTAGAAACATGATTTCTTGAAGAAAAGTCAAAATTTCGTGAGAAACTTGGAAAAAATTCAGCAAATTGGTCATTTGCACTCTCCATCCGTGCATTTGCACCCTCCATGTTTAGGGCCACTTTTGGCTGACCTACAAGTGTCTAAATCAGGCCCAAGATGGCTTGCTAAAAAGCCCCCGCTTTGTCCTCTATTTGAATATGCCTCAAGTTCTGAAAATGAAGGGCATTCTCGCTCTCAAAAAATTCATTCTCCCAAGTTTGGTATTTGAGGGCAATGCCTGAGGTCAAAACAAAGGGCGTAAAGGTGATTTTTTGTTGGTTTTTTTGAGAATTTCACCTATAAAAAGCTGCTGCAAACTAAGGTTGGAAACATGGTTTTCTGAGATGAGTTGGTCATTATGAATCCAATGGTACCTTCATTTCCCTCAAAAAGTTCCCCAATCAATTCAAATGACCAATTTTCTCGCTAAATGTTTGTCTCAAAAAAACTCAGAAATTTCCAAATTTTGCAAAAAAGTTTGGAAATGCCTCAAAATTTTTGGAATGGCTGATGATGATTTGTCTAGGGTTGAAGGGAAGCCTCAGCAAGAATGTCCAATTTATTCTTCTCCTCCATGGTCAAATCTTCAATTTTTGCATTGGCATTTTGAGCTTGGCCAATGCAATTTTCTCCTTCAGTGCACGGTGTTTGACTTTCCACCTCAATAGGTCATTATCCTTATTTTCCTTTTCTAGTAGCTTCTCCAAATTTTGAATGGATCTATCAAGACATGAATCCTTGTTCTCACTGATCACAATAGAAAGTCATTTGTCATTTAGGGTTAGTCGATCAATAAGCTCGGCCTTCCCTTTGCCTCTCTAGAGCTAGAGCTCTTTTCAACCCTTTAGTTCTAGGTTTCTTCCTCGTGCTTTTTCCTCTTCATCATCAATTAAGCCATACTTCTCAATTGTTTCATCTAGACATGGCTTTGCTTTCATCCCTTTGAGCAAAGGACATACTTTACCTCATCAATGACCTATTTGGTCTTCAATTGCTCATTTTCGCTTCAAGGAAGTGTATGACATATATGTCCCTATCAATTTTAGTTTGAAGCTCTCTTATTCTTGACATCATTTTCCACGATGTCCGCATTAGTGATTTTGTCATTTTCATCCTCATCTAGGTCAACAAGCTGAAATTTCTTTGTTTGGCTTCATGAGTGTCCTCCTCATCATGAATGACTTGGCTCAATGACCTTCTCTTTACCCGTCCACCTCGCTTTGTTGTAGAAGGAATGGCCCCTTCCACTCCATGTGGAGTAAACACATGCCTATGGCCTCTCCGGTAGGTTTTTCGTAATGGCTCAACCTCAACCACACTAGCCCATTTAGGCTCAATGTCCTCAATCTCGCTAGGTGACCCAAAATCATGATGAGATGGAGATGAATGAGATGCGAGGATCGATCTAATGATGATAAATGTGCTATGATAAGATGGAGGGATGGAAGTGGATGGCTGGGATGATGAAGGGAAATTTTGAGCATCTGAGTGGATGGCTCATTTGAAAGTATCATTAGTTATGAAGGTGCTCCTCGCAATGTTTAGTTGATCGTGATCGGCTCAATGACCTTCTCTTTACCCTTGTCCACCTACTTTGTTGTTGTAGAAGGAATGGCCCCTTCCACTCCATGTGGAGAAAACACATTCCCGTGGCCTCTCGCGGTAGGTTTTTTGGCAATGGCTCAACCTCAACCATACTAGCCCATTTAGGCTCAATGTCCTCAATCTCGCTAGGTGACCCAAAATCATGATGAGATGGAGATGAAGGGAGGTGAAGGGGATTGATCCGATGATGATAATGTGCTATGGGCTGATACGGAGGGATGGAAGTGGATGGTTGGGATGATGAAGGGACATGTCGTGCATGTTGAGTGGATGGCTCATTGAAAATATCATTAGCTATGAAGGTGCTCCATGCAATGTTTACTATGATTAAGATGGTGGAGGACTGTGATTTTTATGAGGGAGTGATGAAATAGACTTCTCATTTGTTGTTCATACTCATTTTTCTGGGCAATGTATGCCATCTTCTCTATACCTCAGAAAATATAATAAGGTATGTTAAGCATCCTTACCCTAGTGAAATGCATTAAGCTACTGGATGTGATAGGAATAGAGCCTTGAAAATATGCCTTCACATGAAAAGTATTTCGTGATTATCTTCATCATTGGGGCATATATGTCTAAGAGGTGAGAAAAAGGAAAGAACCTCTTTGTTTGATTTTGGTGTCTTGGTTTAGGAATAAGTCAAAGTCCCGTTTCTTCAATTCCTAATTACATTCAACTGATTCATTATGACTCAATGATGACTTTACCTAACGAATATACCCTTAGGTAACTTATCCTTGACATAATTACATTTACCATGATGAATTACATAAGTAGAAACATGATTTCTTGAAGAAAAGTCAAAATTTCAGAGAAACTTGGAAAAATTCAGCAAATTGGTCATTTGCACCCTCCACTGTGCATTTGCACCCTCCATGTTTAGGGCCACTTTTGGCTGACCTACAAGTGTCTAAATCAGGCCCAAGATGGCTTGCTAAAAAGCCCTGCTTGTCCTCTATTTGAATATGCCTCAAGTTCTGAAAATGAAGGGCATTCTCTTCTCAAAAAATTCATTCTCCCAAGTTTGGTATTTCGTGCAATGCCCTAAAGCCAAAACACAGGGCAGAAGGTGATTTTTTGTTGGTTTTTTGAGAATTTCACCTATAAAAACTGCAAACTAAGGTTGGAAACATGGTTTTCTGAGATGAGTTGGTCATTATGAATCCAATGGTACCTTCATTTCCCTCAAAAAGTTCCCCAATCAATTCAAATGACCAATTTTCTGCTAAATGTTTGTCTCAAAAAACCTTGTAGAAATTTCCAAATTTTTGCAAAAAAGTTTGGAAATGCCTCAAAAATTTTTGGAATGGCTGATGATGATTTGTCTAGGGTTGAAGGGAAGCCTCAGCAAGAATGTCCAATTTATTCTTCTCCTCCATGGTCAAATCTTCAATATTTTTGCATTGGCATTTTGAGCTTGGCCAATGCAATTTTCTCCTTCAGTGCACGGTGTTTGACTTTCCACCTCAATAGGTCATTATCCTTATTTTCCTTTTCTAGTAGCTTCTCCAAATTTTGAATGGATCTATCAAGACATGAATCCTTGTTCTCACTGATCACAATAGAAAGCTGCTCATTTAGGGTTAGCTGATCAATAAGCTCGCCTTTCCCTTTCACTTCTCAGAGCTAGAGCTCTTTTCAACCCTTTAGTTCTAGGTTTCTTCCTTGGTGCTTTTTCCTCTTCATCATCAATTAAGCCATACTTCTCAATTGTTTCATCTAGCATGGCTTTGGCCTTTTTTTCATCCCTTTGAGCAGTGACATACTTTACCTCATCAATGACCTATTTGGTCTTCAATTGCTCATTTTCTTGCTCAAGGAAGTGTATGACATATATGTCCCTATCAATTTTAGTTTGAAGCTCCTTATTCTTGACATCATTTCCGATGTCTCGCATTAGTGATTTTGTCATTTTCTATCCTCATCTAGGTCAACAAGCTGAAATTCTTGTTTTGCTTCATGAGTGTCCTCCTCATCATGAATGATCGGCTCAATGACCTTCTCTTTACGGGTCCACCCTCGCTTTGTTGTAGAAGGAATGGCCCCTTCCACTCCATGTGGAGTAAACACATGCCTATGGCCTCTCCTCGTAGGTTTTTGGTAATGGCTCAACCTCAACCACACTAGCCCATTTAGGCTCAATGTCCTCAATCTTGCTAGGTGACCCAAAATCATGATGAGATGGAGATGAATGAGATGCAGGGGATTGATCTAATGATGATAAATGTGCTATGGGATAAGATGGAGGGATGGAAGTGGATGGCTGGGATGATGAAGGGAAATTTTGAGCATGCTGAGTGGATGGCTCATTGAAAGTATCATTAGTTATGAAGGTGCTCCCTGCAATGTTTAGTTGATCGTGGACTGGCTCAATGACCTTCTCTTTACCCTTGTCCACCTACTTTGTTGTTGTAGAAGGAATGGCCCCTTCCACTCCATGTGGAGAAAACACATTCACTGTGGCCTCTCGCAGGTAGGTTTTTGGCAATGGCTCAACCTCAACCATACTAGCCCATTTAGGCTCAATGTCCTCAATCTTGCTAGGTGACCCAAAATCATGATGAGATGGAGATGAAGGAGGTGAAGGGGATTGATCCGATGATGATAATGTGCTATGGGCTGATACGGAGGGATGGAAGTGGATGGTTGGGATGATGAAGGGACATGTCGTGCATGTTGAGTGGATGGCTCATTGAAAATATCATTAGCTATGAAGGTGCTCCATGCAATGTTTATTATGATTAAGATGGTGGAGGACTGTGATTTTTATGAGGGAGTGATGAAATAGACTTCTCATTTGTTGTTCATACTCATTTTTCTGGGCAATGTATGCCATCTTCTCTATACCTCAGAAAATATAATAAGGTATGTTAAGCATCCTTACCCTAGTGAAATGCATTAAGCGCTGGATGTGATAGGAATAGAGCCTTGAAAATAGTTGCCTTCACATGAAAAGTATTTCATGATTATCTTCATCATTGGGGCATATATGTCTAAGAGGTGAGAAAAAAGGAAAGAACCTCTTTGTTTGATTTTGGTGTCTTGGTTTAGGAATAAGTCAAAAGTCCTGCATTTCTTCAATTCCCTAATTACCATTCTGCGTGATTCATTATGACTCGATGATGACTTTACCTAACGAATATACCCTATGAGGTAACTTATCCTCGACATAATTACATTTACTGCATGATGAATTACATAAGTAGAAACATGATTTCTTGAAGAAAAGTCAAAATTTCGAGGAGAAACTTGGAAAAATTCGAGCAGAATTGGTCATTTGCACCCTCCTCGTGCATTTGCACCCCTCCATGTTTAGGGCCGCTGGGTCGACCTACAAGTGTCTAAATCAGTGCCCAAGATGGCTTCTGCTAAAAAGCGCTTGTCCTCTATTTGAATATGCCTCAAGTTACTGAAAATGAGAGGGCGTTTCTCACACTCAAAAAATTCATTCTCCCAAGTTTGGTATTTCGTGCTGATGCCCAGCCAAAAACGAGGGCAGAAAGGGTGATTTTTTGTTGGTTTTTTGAGGAAATTTCACCCATAAAAAGCTGCAAACTAAGGTTGGAAACATGGTTTCTACGAGATGAGTTGGTCATTGTGAATCCAATGGTACCTTCATTTCCCTCAAAAAAGTTCCCCAATCAATTCAAATGACCAATTTTACGCGCTAAATGTCCTGTCTCGACCTCGTAGAAATTTCCAAATTTTGCAAAAAAAGTTTGGAAATGCCTCGAAATGGAAATGGGCTGATTTGATGATTTTGCCTAGGGTTGAAGGGGAAGCCTCGGCAAGAATGTCCAATTCTATTCTTCTCCTCCATGGTCAAATCTCTCAATTTTTGCATTGGCATTTTGAGCTTGGCCAATGCAATTTTCTCCTTCAGAGGTGCTCTGGCATGCCTGACTTTCCACCTCAATAAAGGTCATTATCCTTGTATTTTCCTTTTCTAGTAGCTTCTCCAAATTTTGAATGGATCTATCAAGACATGAATCCTTGTTCTCACTGATCACAATAGAAAAGCTCGCTTCATTTAGGGTTAGGCGATCAATAAGCTACGACTTTCCCTTTGCCTCTCTAGGGCTAGAGCTCTTTCAACCCTTTAGTTCTAGGTTTCTTCCTTGGTGCTTTTTCCTCTTCATCATCGATTAAGCCATACTTCTCAATTGTTTCATCTAGCATGGCTTTGGCCTTTTTCATCCCTTTGAGCGAGTGACATACTTTACCTCATCAATGACCTATTTGGTCTTCAATTGCTCATTTTCTCGCTTTCAAGGAAGTGTACGACATATATGTCCCTATCGATTTTAGTTTCGAAGCTCCTTATTCTCGACATCATTTCCTCTGATGTCTCGCATTGGTGATTTTGTCATTTTCTATCCTCATCTAGGTCAACAAGGCTGAAGATTCTTGTTTTGCTTCATGAGTGTCCTCCTCATCATGAATGAGTCGGCTCCAATGACCTTCTCTTTACGGGTCCACCCTCGCTTTGTCACGTAGAAGGAATGGCTTTCCACTCCATGTGGAGTAAACACATGCCTATGGCCTCTCCGCGTAGGTTTTTGGTAATGGCTCAACCTCGACCACACTAGCCCATTTAGGGCTCCAATGTCCTCAATCTTGCTAGTGTGACCCAAAATCATGATGAGATGGAGATGAATGAGATGCGGGGACTGATCTAATGATGATAAATGTGCTATGGGACAAGATGGAGGGATGGAAGTGGATGGGCTGGGATGATGAAGGGAAATTCTGATGCATGGCCCGAGTGGATGGCTCACTGAAAGTATCATTAGTTATGAAGGTGCTCGCAATGTTTAGTTGATCGTAGATCGGCTCCAATGACCTTCTCTTTACCCTCGTCCACCTACTTTGTTGTTGTAGAAGGAATGGCCCCTTCCACTCCATGTGGAGAAAACACCTCTCTGGTGGCCTCTCCTGCAGGTTCGGTTTTTGGCGATGGCTCAACCTCAACCATACTTGGCCCATTTAGGCTCAATGTCCTCGATCTTGCTAGGTGACCCAAAAATCATGATGAGATGGAGATGAAGGAGGTGAAGGGGATTGATCCGAAGGATGATAATGTGCTACGCTGATACTGGAGGGATGGAAGTGGATGGTTTGGGACGATGAAGGGACATGTCGCGCATGTTGAGTGGATGGCTCATTGAAAATATCATTAGCTATGAAGGTGCTCCATGCAATGTTTACTATGATTAAGATGGTGGAGGACCTGTGATTTTTATGAGGGGAGTGATGAAATAGACTTTCTCATTTGTTGTCTTTCATACTCATTTTTCCTGGGCAATGTATGCCATCTTCTCTATACTCCTCGGAAAATATAATAAGGTATGTTAAGCATCCTTACCCTAGTGAAATGCATTAAGCGGCTGGATGTGATAGGAATAGAGCCCTTTGAAAATCAGCTGCCTTCACATGAAAAGCATTTCGTGATTATCTTCATCATTGGGGCATATATGTGTCTAAGAGGTGAGAAAAAGGAAAGAACCTCTTTGTTTGATTTTGGTGTCTTGGCTTTAGGAAGAAGTCAAAGTCCCGTTTCTTCAAATTACCTATCTTGAATCACTTCTGCTCCCCAACATTTGGGATCTCGGTGGAAGACTTTGAAATAATAGCGAGTGGATAGAGTGAAAGTGTGACACCGGCTAATGTAACTTGGTTTTCAGTGGGTCAGGATATGAAAATTACTAGCCAACATGGGATAGTGTCGATCCTGCGAATTTTCTCAAAAAAATCATAACAACCCAAATGTTTGAAGCATGTCATAGTCAATGGAGAAGCCAAGAGTTCCCTGGTGTTGGTGGGTTCAGAGTCCGAGCACTCTTCCCCCTTTATGTGGCCTCACGTCACTGCATCTCCTCTCCTTCAACCTTTGTGAATGATGTGTGTTTTTCTTCCTATGTTGCCATGGTGTTTTTGTCAAAACCTTTAGGGATTAGGAAAGGGAAATGACAAAGGGAAAACTAGGGAAATATTTGCTGAGGGATGTGTGAAAATGAGATAGGGAGTAGTAATATGATAGATTTAGGGGATCGGGAGCCCAGGTAAATGTAACACCTGGGGTTTGGGGTTTTGGGAGAAAGTTATAGGAAAATGGAATTTCTGCAAATGAGGGGTTTGGGAATGAGTTTTCTATAAGTGTGGGAAGGAAAGGGTAAAGGAGTAAATTTTGAGAGTTTTCACAAGTGTAATGGGATACTAGGGTTTTTCCTCAATTTAAAACACCAAATTACAGCCTCAATTTACAAGACTTCCAACACATAAACTTATGAAAATGGCTTTTTAATCGCATGCACATCTTGCTGGTTTGCTGGAGGTTAATGAGTGAGTCGTGGAGCTTTGAAGACAAATTTTCACCACTTGAATACTTTCTAGGGCTCGCTGGTCATCTTCCCCATGAATAGAGCAATTTGCGCCTCGACTCAGGTGTTGCGCCCTTTCTCAAGCATTTGCACCCGATCCGGTTATTTGTGCCCTCCCTCAAGCATTTGCACCACGAACTAGGCATTTCTGCACTCGCTTTTGGCGTCTTTGCGCCCTACCTTTAGCATTTGCACCGCCTTTATCATTTGCGCCACTGCCTTCAACATTTGCGCCCTCACGCTCGATTTTCTTCACCAATTTCACGTGAAATTCACAATTTTGGTCTTTTTCGAGGTGTTTTCTCGATGTTCTGGAGGAGGAAAATGAATTTGAATTGATCTTAATGAGTCATAAATAGCTTTGTGAATTTGAATTTGAATTGAAAAACCCACTTCTTTCTAATGTCTCATTTCACTGAAAACTTTTGTCGATTACCCTTTCATTTTATTTTTCTTCTTTCGCGGGATGATGTTGCTAGAGTTTGACACTTTTCACTTGTACTTTGCATATGTGATTTGAGTTGGAAGCGATAAAACTTATTACATATAGGAAGCATAAAATTACATAAAAAAATGGAAATAAAGTGAAAACTCACAGTTTTTGAATAAAATTACATTTGAGTATGAAAATCATACTTTAAAACCAAAATTACAACTTTTAAAATGATATTTACATGCCGGTAATCCTCCGCAAGATGATAATGAAATGTTTATCGAGGTCTGCTCTCACACCTTTTTCTAACCTTATTGAGATGAAATGGTGCATTTTGGACCTTGAATAATGAAACCTAATGACCTAATGGGACCTGAATGACCTCGAGATCCATGGTTGAATTTGAATGACATAAGACATAGTGAAATGCACTTTTCAAAAGTGTTTTCTATATTCTTAGTAAGACAAGAAGGCGCAGCCATAGAAATGTGAAATTTTGAGGGAGAGTGAGGGATTTTATCACTAAGGCTATTATTAGTGAATCAATTCTTTGCATGACCTAATGGCATGATAAAAAATTTCTTAGTAATTTTGATCACCGATGGGAGAATGCATATCCCGACACTAACACAAAGAAAGATCGATTTATTTCTTAGCCCCCAAATTTTCAAAGTAGTGAAGATTGGGAGTTGAGCAAAATTTCTTTCTTTATTGGGATACCGAAATGAAGGCATTCAACAAACGAGGGGATTTAATGAGAAGAGATTTTGGTCTCTAAGAGCATCTGTGCACGGAAGCCCATAAAGATATTTCTACTTCATATCTTAGAAAAAGATGATCAACGTTTTCCTCTCCATTTCTATAGAGAACACAAATGTTGGGCCCTTGGAGCTGTGCAGCAAGTTTTTCCATGACAAGATTTTGTTCTTCGAGAGTTATCCACGTAGAAAGTATTTAATTTTATGGGAAAGTCCCATTTCCTTATTAGTGCGTACCACCCGAGATAACTTTGTCGTGATAAAGAGTGGAGGTACCGCATTGTAGAATCCAGATTGGTTGGAAATTATTTGCGATGAGTTCCACCAGCCCACACAAGCATGCTTGTTTCTATGGAAATATTGATACCATCGAGATGCATGTTATGAAAACATATCCCATTCCCTAACCAATTCACCCCTATGAGGGCAAAGTGCGAAGAAGAGAGCCGATGGTCACGATGAACATTCGAAAGGAAGGAAGCCCGAAATCATGAGCCAAAAACACGTGAACATACCTTTGCAATTGGGAGATGGTATTAAAGCATCCGAAAGAATGCGGTGTGAGTGCCTCCCATAAATGGATATTTTCTAAGTTGGACCCGACACCCATCGCGAAATTTCCAGCGTGAGCGATATGAAAATCTAGCGGAAGGAATTCATATAACTTTTCCGGATAATCGATCCAAGGATGGAGGGGGTTGGAACAACAACAACCTTTCCCGCACACCCAATCATGTGAACGTTTATTTTTAACGCTCAAAATTCCACTCGCCTACTAAGGATCCCCATAAGTTCTTGGATTATAGAGCTTTCCCAAACCAATTAAGGGGTTTTGAGGTCCCAACTCCCAACTAGCTTTGGGTTTTCGAGAGAGCCTCCCAACCGGCCAGGTGAATTTTATAGCCTTTCTCAGACCACAAGAACCAAAAAATCCTTTTCCACGAGCTATGTTGTGCATGAAGGCTAGGATTTTTACTTGAGTCATTTAGAAAACATAGATTCTTTTCAATCACCGTATTTGACTAGCACCGGAGTGGCCTATGAGAGATAACCACCTATAAGCACCAACAACTAATTTTCTTCTCCACCTTCTTAACGAGACAAAGCCAAATTCGCTCGTACGGTTGTTGGGTTTGAGCCATGTAGAAATTATACAACATGCATGTATATTACCGGGATTCTCCTGATCTAACAATTAAACTCCTCGTTAAATACAAAATCTTTCTACTCAATTCTATGTGGAAATTAAATCGCCAGTCGCGAAACACATGAAGAAAAAATCAAGCACACATAAAAACAAGATGTTTTACCGGAAAAGCTTAAAGCTAAAAACACCAACTATCATATATTATGTATATCAATGGATCACGAAACACAATCTCATATATCTCATACAAATTTCAGCTCATAGAGCTCTCAATACAAAATATAATCGTCTCACACCGTGTCCTGCAGTAAATTTGCACCTCCATGCACCAATTTATCGCCTCACAATGACACCGCTCCAGCACAAGCAATCCATGATGAAGAAGAACCCTAAATGAATTCAACCTTTGCCTCTGCCTTGAGCTGCTCAATACTCATAGGCATCTCCAATGTGTGTGTGGATGCATTTATTGCTCCAATATAGTCACAACGGATAGTCCTATCTCACCCTTTCACCTATCTCTCCACCGGATCCTCGACATGTAAGTAGTTAGCTACGTCTGTATTTATTCGATTGCAAGTAAGACACTGCTTGCAGAATTAATTAAATAATTGAATTCACTCTCATCTTTCACTAGTGTATGTTCGACTACAACTAAGCATCAGGCGGGATTTAACTCACTTAAATGAGTTAAACTAAATAACAACTCCCATAACTACACATCCAACTTTGTTACAACTTTGTATCACTTAGTTACAACGAAGTTCACCGCATGGTCCACCAACCAATCACTTGCAACTTGAAACCACTTAGCTAACTGATTTTCCACTTCGCTAACTAGTTCCAAGTGCTCATTGAAAATAGATAATTATTTATTGTCTAATTTTTGTTAAGGAGCTTAAAAAAATCGACATGCATTCTAATTTTAGACATGCATCTCCACTGCATTTCTTTCGCACATGCATTCCAAACTTAGATGCCCATCCATCCATATAATGTGCTCAAACCATCTATAAATAGATTACGCAAAAATAGGCTTTGATCCAAATTCTAAAAATAGACATATCACCTAAAAATAGCCTGTGTGGGCCCCACTTAGTGTAGGTGCTTATTTTTCACTAGGATCAAGGAATGATGTTTCTGGATTCCAATTTCACTTTTTCTTGTTGCAATATTTAACACTCCCTCTCAACAAGAAAGGAATGTCTTTGCATGCGACATGTAACTCCCGAGCATTCACGGCAACCTTTGCATGCAACACTTACGAAAATGAATAGCCTCCAGGCAATCGTGAATCAATATAATGCATCCGTCATCAAAGTCTTCGACTTACTCAGCTTAGCTACTTCCACATGTCTTCGGGAACCACCGTGATGTTGAACTATGCACCCATGCACTACTGCACTTGCGTCAACTTCCGATCCACGCGCTCTGGTATCCCGAGCATAGTCACTTTGATTTCATGTCCTCACGACATCCGACTCACATCAATCCAGGTGATCGGCGACTACGCCTCCGTGGGCTCACGGTATCCTCGTGTTCAATTCATGAGATCCACACCATCTCAGTGAATCCTACCCGAGAAATTCCTTCTTAGGATTACTCATGCATGTCGCCCCCACCTCTCACCCGGTGGTACCAGCCGTATGCACTCCCTACGCGTCCGGCCCGAAATTTCTCCTCGCATGAGTGGTTGCTCCCACTCCACGATCCTCATCTTGCGGGCTACTCCACATCGAGGTTCACTCCTTACTTGCATGCCAATCTGATCCCTCTCAAGCGTCAATTGCATAACTGTCACACCTCCTACCGCAGGAAGCCGCAGAAATCCAATCTACTTCAATTCTCAGTAGAGCTTTCTTCACTTGAATCCAAACCTTCGCTTGGCCTCCTGTTGCTTTCGTATTTGCAAGAAAACTTTTCCTTCACTAAAGACAATATCATAGCCTCTATCCTCTAACATTGCGAATGAGATTAAATTTTTCTTCAACCCGAGAACATGCATAACATCTTTTAAATCGAGAGATTTTACTCGACGCCATCTAAAAGGTAATGGTACAATTACGATAACCAATGCTCGGTCCGAAGCTGTATCGCACATCGTCACCCAACTCAGCATGCATTTGGAGATATTTCTCCACCAAGTCACCGAAAATTTTCTCATCTCCCGTTATGTGAAAGGAAGCACCACTATCAAAGTACCACCGATCCCATTGCACTAGACACCACGTATGCGATCATTGGAGTTGGAGCTCAAATCGCGAGGCGAGAGCCTCACCAAGCGCTAGGCTCCAACAGCCATCTTGTTCTTCTTCTTATGTGGACAATTTTTCGCAATATGTCCAAACTCGTGAGCGGTGAAAACAATTCACTTTCGACATGTTGTGCTCCTTTCCATCTTCTCCAACCTCAGATCTAGGATGGAATTTCTTTCCCTTCTTCTTCTTCACCTTAGTAGCTAAAGCACAAATCCTCTTCATCATCATGCTTTCGATGAAGAGCCATCCGGTGTTCCACCTTATCTCCTCCACGTTTCTTCAGATTCGACCAAAGTCGCTCCCAATCCGACGCAGTCCCGTCCATCGACGCAGTCTTCGTAGTCGCACGCAACTCTTCGAAAAATCCAAGTGATAGCACCCGAGCTCACAAAATCATCATCCGCAGCACCGACTCCTACACTCTCAAGCTCATCCCTGGATTGGATAAACTTTGTCAAGTATACTGAAATAGTGTCGTTCTTCTCCATCTTGATTTTTTTCGAGTTTATCCTTCAACGCTAATTTCCTATGGTCACTGATGCTTTGGAAAAGGTCTGCACAAAAGCCTTCCACATAGCATATGGAGTGGCTTTCCCATGAAGGCTTCGACACAATATGGTCTTTCACACTTGCAACGGAATCCTCCTCGCCCTTGCTACTTTCTTTGGCCATGCGCCGAGTATTGCAAAGCCATGCCTTGCAGTGGGCTTACTAAACATCTCATGTCGATGAATTCCTTCAAGCCATTATCTTCAAGCACCGTCGCCATCCTATCCTCCAGTAATATGTAGTTTAGAGCTACCCTTGAGTGCATACTTCCATCGCAACCCATTGAAAGTCATTTCAATGTATACTCAACATGTCGCACCGAGAAATTCTTGCGAGCAATTTTGAATTGTTTCCACCAACAAAAAACTCAACACTACTTCACTATTGCAATCTCTTCACTTGCCTCCGATACCATGTAGAAATTATACAACATGCATGTATATTACGATGCATTCTCCCCGATATAATAATTAAATCCACGCGTTAAATACATAATCCTTCTACTCAATTCTTTCGCGGAAATTAAATCACCAATTGCAGACACATGAAGAAAAATCAAGCGCACTTTCAAACAAGATGTTTTCACCGGAAAGCTTAAAGCTCAAAACACCAACTATATTATATTATGTATATCAATGGATCATGAAATAATCTCATATATATTATACAAAGCTCAACTCATAGTAGCTCTCAATACAATATACAATCGTCTCTCACCTTGTCTCGCGAGTAAATTTGCACCTCCATGCACCAATTTTCTTGCTCTCCGCTTGACTGTGCCTCCCGCTAGCAATCCTACGTCTGAAGAAGAACCTCGAATGAATTCGACCTTGCCTTTGAGTTGGACTCGCACAATACTCATGTGCATATGCAATGTGTGTGTGTGGATGCATTTTAATGCTCCACTATAGTCACAACAGGATAGTCCATCTCACCCTTTCACCTATCTCTCCACCGTGGTCTCCACCTGATGCGACATGCAAGTAGTTAGCTGTTGTATTTATTCAGGCGCAAAGTAAGACACTATTTGTGAATTAATTAACTAATTAATTCACTCATATTTCACTAGTGTATGTTCAAGCTACAACTATCACAACCGAGTTTAACTCACTTAACTAAGTTAAACTAAATAACAACTCCCATAACTACACATCCAAATCTGTTACAACTTTGTATCACTCGAATTACAATGGAAGTCCACCGCACGTGGTCCACTAACCAACCACATCTAACTCGAAATCCACTTAGCTAGCGAGTTGCCACTTCGAGCTAACTAGTTCCAAGTGCTCATTGAAAATAGATAATTATTTATTATCTAATTTTTGTTAAGGAGCTTAACAAAAATTGACATGCATTCCACGAAACAACTTTTTGCACATGCATTCCAAAAATAGACGCCCCATCCATCCATATAATTTGCTTAACCATCTATAAATGAGATTACTGCTAAAAATATACTTTGATCCAAATTCTAAAATTAGTACATATCACCCCACAAAATATGCTGTATGGTAGCCCATGTGGTGTAGAGAAGTCGACTGATGGGGTGCTGCTCTGTTAAGGCACTGCGTCCGCAAGGTCACTCGCTCGAAACCCATGGGTGATTAGGATTAGTCCAAACTAAGCTCGTGTGGGCCCCACTTAGCGTAGGCGCTTATTTTTCACCAGGATCAAGGAATGATGTTTTCTGGGATGCCAATTTCACATATTTCTTGTTGCACCTTCAACAGAGACCAAAAAGCCAGGTGTTGAAGTTCCTCGTCCGGGTTTTCCTTTCTTTGCAAGACCAAATGCTTGAAACTCTTGTTGGCGATAGAATTTTTCGATCCTGCGTGAAAGAAAAAACATGATTCTGTACTCGGGTCGACCTCCATCCCTGAAGCCGTGCGCAAATTTGAAAATATTCTTGATCTAAGCAACCCATTTTTCCTCGGGGAGCCATCTCCAAAAATAAATACATATTCGTTTGAGAAATAAAAAATGGGAGATAATTATACCGGTTGCGACTTTGACCTCTTTTTCAGAGAACCTTCATTTCTCTCCTTTAGCATAAGTCCGCTCGAGACCTTCAATGACCCGGAAAGGAAAAGAGAGACTAATGGAAACCTTGACGAAGCCCTATAGAGCTAGTGAAAAAGGAGGTCGCGGAGCCATTAATCAAAACTACAAAGGAAGCGGAGGAATCACAACCCATAATCCAAATGGCTATAGAGGGACCCAAACCAATTTGAATAAGCAACATTCTAAGGAAATCCTAGTTTACCTTGTCAAAGGTTTTCTTGAGATCTAATTTGAAAATAGAGACCTTTCGATCTTCTTATTCTTGATTGAATGGAGACATTCTCGGTGAGATAACCTGGAAAGTAGCCTCGTGAATCTAACGACCATGCGAGAAACCCAATTTGTTCCTTCGAGACATCGGACTGCTAATTTCTCCTTTAGCTCGGGTGGCAATAGTTTTGGATATGACTTTATATATCGAGTTTCACGAATGGGGTGGAATTAGTTAAAGGAGATAGGAGTAGAACATTTGGGAATTAGGGCCGGATAAGAAGTGGTAATGGAGCTACCGATCGTCGAATTTACCCTAGATTCCCTCGACTACACTTTTAAGACATCATGACCCAACATATAAAAAAAGTGAATAAAAAACTTAGGTAGTCCGACTCGCCGAGCCTCGGCTCTTATCTTTTGCACAAGACTTTAGAATACCTTCCGCTCCTCCAAGGACACCTGGCGACCAACAAAATTCTGCTTCCCTCTTCGCAGAAAAAATGAGGAAGAATATTTATTACCCGTAATTGTTCCATCGGAAGTTGTTGACTTGGGAGCTACGCAGGAGGCGAGAGAAGTGGAGAGCGCGTCAGCGCTTTGAGTCCTGGCAAAAGGCTGCGATAATTGAACCATCATGTGGTGGCGATGGCGATATACTCTAGCGATGCATGGCTTAGAAAAACCAATTATATGTTTAACATGTTTTAAGAAATAAACCTTTATATGCTCGATAATTTGGAATATTTTTTATTTTCTTTTATTTTCTGCGTTATTTATTTATTTATTGAAATTTTCTAATTATATATAAAAAAATAGTAATGGAAATTTTAAACTTATATTAAAAATATTTGGTTAAAATAAATTATAATGTTAAACAAATAAAGAAAAATTTAAATAAACAAATTACAATTAAACTAATTATATCACATAATTTTTTTAATATAAAGAGAGAAAATGAAAAAAGAGGAGAAAAAATTAGAAAAAAAGAAGGAAAAGAGAAACAAGTTGTCGTGGGTATATGATAAACTCAAAACTCCACATTAAAATCACGAACACAATATTACACATACTTGCAGATATGAGTAGACTCAATACTCCACATTAAAATCATGAACACACAATTATACTCGCAGGTGTCACAAACCAAGTTTGAATAAGGAAGATGATCGTAACAAGCCAAAGAGAAGTATTGGGGTTTCGATCAATGTAGGATAAGGAATAATATGGTTTTATTTTTGTGCCCTAACATTGCGAGGTGTAAGATTTCTTCAATGGAAATGGGGTCATGTGCCGGTCATTTCGGCTAGTTTAAGTTTTTCAACACATGTCGCGAGTTAAGTGCACAAACATTACAAAGAGAAAGAAAAATAATGGATATAACATTATACATGTCTTCTATATCATCGAAAACTTATTTCATGTATCAAAGTCTTTCTTTCGCTCTTTATCAGTATTCAAGAACACCAAATTCATTTTCAAAATATTATTTTGCTGAAAATAATTGTTATGAGACATCTCTTTCACAAAAATAACATTTATAATTTATGTTCATTGCGTTTCGAACCAACAAATGTGGTTCATCTTTAGGACTAAGATGGAGAGCCTCATCGAGCAATGAATTTATATCATATAAAGGCGAAAAATTATAACAATCAATTTTTTAATAATTTGTATACATGCTTATAACTCAAAATACACACATTAAAGGATTATAAATAGCTCGTGCTTGGCCTAGTGGTCAAATCTGGACATTTTGTTAAGGCGTTCGTGCTGTTAAGCTGTGTCACTGAGTTCAATCCCCGACTCCTCGACTGGATAACCCGGGAAGCGTGCGTGCGGGTCTTGTGTTCTCCCTCAAGGGTTATGGTGTTAGGCCGGGGATTCGAAGCTCCTTGTTATGAGAGTACAATACCGTCTGTCGTCGGAGTTCCCTCTCTAGACAAAAAATAAAAAATAAAAACAAAAAATATAGTTGACCAAAAATTAAATAAAGGAAAAATCCAAAGCTTAAAACTTAAATAAAGAATGGTCTAAAAGAAAATAAAAATATTAAAAGGGAAAAATATAATGTACATGTTAGATCCAAGACTTTTGTGATCCATAATTTAGATAAATGTCTTTCAGGTTTATCACATCATTAAGTTTTAATCGACATTTCAAACCATCTAATGTGGTTCATCCTCAAGGTGAAAAAACATCATCAATCTTAATGAATAAACCGTTGAGATTCAACAAGATGATGAGCTTAGTGAAAAGGAAGTCGCCTTCACTAAGTGGGCTCGCATGAGGAGCTATTTTCTGGCACGAGTCTATTTTTAGTCATGTCTATTATTAGACATGGTGATCATATTTCGAGTGGTTGCGGGATGCTATTTGTGGATGGTCGATCAAGTTGGAAAAATAGATGAAATTCTATTTTTAGAATATCGGCGGAAAGTCTATTTATAGCATCATCGATCTAAAAATAGAAGTGTCGATTATTATTAGCTCTTAATAATAATCCGACTGATAAACAACAACTTATTCTCTTCGGGAGCACTTAATTTTAGTGAAATGCAGTTTGCAACCGGTGGACTTTGAGGGAATTACACAATTCCTAAGGGCAGTCGGTAGTTCATGCATGGAGGACTCGGTTAGGAATCGAAGTGGCAAAGTTAGTGATAGAGTTGGAAGAGTGAGTTCATGGAGTCAGTAGTTCGGCTTTACTCGAGTTAGACTCGGTTGAGCTATTTGTATCTAGTCTAATCGAATGATACACTAGTGAGAGTGGAGTGAATTAATTCACAAATAATAACTCATTAATCAAGTCGAACAATATAGCGTAGTTTAACTACGATTGAGCCGGTAGCCTGTGGAGACAGTGGAGAGACAGGTGAAAGGCCAAGATGGACTATATGTCGTGGCTATAGTGATGCATCGATCGCATCACACACACCTCGGAGTTGCCTATGAGGATTGCGCGAGTCCAAGGAAAGAGTAATTTGAATTCATCTCGTAGCTATTCTTGACAAGGATTGCGTAGTGTGAGAGCGGGGCATAGCGTGCAAAGATCGGTGCATGGATTTGCGAGATTTTTCCGATTAGTGGTAAGCGAGCGATCGATCAGTCCTGAGAGCTTGATGTACTAATATTTGTATGAGATTGTTACATGATCTCCATGACACATAATATGTGAGTAGTTGTGGTTTTCAACTTCGAGGCTCTCCGTTAAAACAAGCGTGTTATGTGCGATTGTTTTTATTTATGCTTCACATGTGTTTGCAATTAATTTTTCTACGCAAAAAGATTAACAATGGAATGATTATGTATTTTTGCAAGAAGTTAAATATCGTGAGATTAGGGGAATATACATGTATGGATGCTTAGTGTATACTAATTTCTACATGGTATCGGAGCGTTGTTAATTCTTGAAGATTTCAATTGTGAAGAGGTGGTGAGTTTGTGCTTTGGTGGACAATTCGAATTTTGCTACGGATGATGCTTGGTGCAAAAAGTTGAGTATACATTGAAATGTCTTTCAATGGGTCGCGATTGGAGTATGCCCTCGATGGGAGCTTGAATTACATAGCACTGGAAGGACAGGATGGAGGCGGTCGTCGGAGGATAATGGGTGAGGAGTTCATCGATACGATGTTCCTAAGTTGGGATCTCAGCGATGCCGCATTACTCGACGTGCATGGCAAAAGAAGACAACAAAGACAAGAAGAATTCTGCTGGAAAGGTGTGAAGGACCATATTGTGTCCATCCTTCATGGGAAAGCCACTCCATTATTAATGTGGAAGGCTTTGATAGACTTGTTCCAAAGCGAGAGCGACCGAGAGGAAGTTGGCACGCTAGAGACGAAGCTCGGAAAAATAAAAATGGAGAGAGAGTGACAAGATGTCCAAAATATCTCACGAAGTTTGTCCACACGCAAGTATGGTACCGGAAGTGTGGGGGTTGCGGTGATGATGAAAGACTTGGTGAGCTTGGCTCTCCTTGGGCTTCCGAATAGTTGCAGCATAGAGTACGAAGGCTGGCGCAGTGGACGGGAGGAAACGACGGGATGAACGACTTTGGTCGGATCTTGTGTAGGGAGGAGATAAGGCGTACCGGGGATGTCTCTTCATCGAAGAATGAAGATGAAGAGAGTGCGCTTTGGCTACCAAAGCAAGGAAAGGGAAGAATAAATTTCCCTTCAAAAAATCGCGATGCTAAAGGCAAGAAGCGGGATTTTTCCAAAGTGAAGTGTTTTCCTACCGGCTACGAACATGGGCATTTCGCCACTAACTCCCCCACGGAAAGAAGAATAACGAGAAGGATCGTCAGGAGGCACGCATCTGGAGAGGCCTTAGCCTCGCAATTTGAACTTCATTTTCTCTTTGATTTCATGCATGGTTTCAAGCGCAATGGGATCGGTGTGGTATGCGATAGTGGTGTGTCTTTCCATATGACAAGAGACAAAGGAGTTGTTCAAAGTGACTTGGAGGAGAAGGACCTCAAGATGCATATAAGAGGACGGGGGAAGATGGCCGCACAGTGAGGTCGGCATTGGGACCATTACATTTGAGAAGGAGTCCGCAATCCATTCTTGTCGAAGGATGTTATGCATGTTCCAAAGTGCGAAGAAGAACTTGGTCTCGGTCGCAATCGTCGGAAGACAAAGGTTATGATGTTGTCCAATCGTGTGGAAAAGCCTTCCTCTCGAACGCAAAACAATGGGTCAAACCAAGAGAAGATAGGGGTTCGAATTAAGAATCTCTGCAAGTCGCGGAGGTAGATGCATGCGCCGGCAATGGTGAGGCAGCAGCATGAAGTGGTGAGTCGGGATGAGGGCGAATTATGGCACGTGAGATCGTGCCATCTTCACCATGGCGCTTTGAAGATTTTGCAGCAGAGCTCTACCAGACTTCAAGGGTACTCTTGCACGGTCGGACAAGTGCAAGGGATGTACTATGCGGTAAGTTTGTGAAGACCACCTTTCGTGAGAAGGAGAACGAGTGCTTCGGTGATCCTCGAGAGAAATTCACACGGTACGTGTGTGGACCTTTCTCGGTTGCTTCAAACAACAAAACACAAGTATTATGTTATATTTGTAAGATGAACATTATCATAGATGCTTTGGATCTTTTTCATGCAGTAGGAAGAGTGAAACCGTTCTCAAAGTTACGTAAGTTCAAAGCATTGGTGGAGAAGGAGTCGGGGAAAGCAAGGATAGCTCTACTGAAGCGATAATGGTGGTGAATACATCTCGGGCGAATTCAAAGACTTCGCGAGCAAAGAAAGAATTCGAAGAGAACTCATAGCGCCTCACCAACCCACAACGAGAATGGGTTTGTTGAGAGGAAGAAGAGAACGATCGTGGGTACTTCACGAGCGATGCCGTGCATGACCGAGGGCCCTACCGACGGCACGCATGGGCGGAAGCATGCAACAGCGACGGTTTGTACTGTGCAAAACCGTTGTCCTCATGAGAGTACTCGCATGAGTACACGCATGAAGAATATTTCTTTCGGTAAGAGAGCCCTGGATGTTCTCATTTGAAGATTTTTGGCTCATCTGATGTACATTCATGTGACAAAGGACGCCGGGGAAGAGAGTTGGAGTCGACCGCGTGGTTGGGATCTTTGCGAGGCACACCGTAAACACCCCATAATTATCGTGTGTATTTGCTAGACGATTCGGATGAGCATTTGTGGTGCGACGAGATATAAAATTCAATGAGGTGAAAGCCATGAAGTTGTCACTTGAGAGGGAGATACACACCGCATGCGCAGGAGGAACTTCTTGCTCCCAAAGATGAGCCTCTAGATGTGGATCAGCTACGGGAGGAGATTCATGGAGTGGAGGATTCCACTCATGCAGGTAGCAAACATCGTGGGTGCGGAAAGCGTACTACGCCAGAGCCCGAGAGGCGCAAGGCCGATGTGGCACGGAGAATGTAGGAGTCCCTATATCACGGCGCATATAGTAGGATGGACACCGACCATTATGCCAGATACATGGCTCTTATGAGCAAGTGTATCATGACGTAGCCATCTTCTTTTGAAGAAAGCGATTAGCGAGGAGCCCACATGGGTAGATGCCATGGTGGAGGAGTATGACTCCATTTTCGTACGATGGGGCTGTCAGAGATTGTTCCAAGGCCGGTGGGAAAATTAGTTGTAGGATCAAGATGGATCTACGAGGTAAAGCAAGCTACTTTGATGGGAGTGTTTCGAGGAAGTATAAGGCAAGATTTTTTGCACTGAGCTTGTCACGGATCGAGATTGACTATAAAGAAACCTTTTCAATTGCCGCATGGTATTCTTCCACACGGACCATCCTTGCTATCTCAGACGCAGATGGGTTGGCACATTCATCGGATGGATGTGAAGAATGCGTCTCCTTAATGGGATCATTGGAGGAAAGAGGTGTCGATTGGAGCGCCTGCAAAAGGATTTGAGATCTTCGATGGCGCGAGTCACATGTGCGTGCTCAAAAGAGCGATGTATGGGCTGGAAAACAAGCACCACATGCTCGGGTACACCTTCGGACTGACAATTGTTTCCACTGGACTTGGCTTCACTAAGAGTGAGGCGGATGCAAACCTATGCAAATTGTGGTGGAGGGTAAGCTTTTAATCATTGTTCTTTTATGTTGATGATTTAATACTAACGAGTGATGAGCGAGCTGATACGCTCATTGCAAGGAAAGATCTTGCAAAAGGAGTTTGAGGTGAAGGATTTGAGCCTCCTTCATTATTTCCTTGGATTCGAACATGGCGGCGGGAAGGTGAAATGTTTGTGTCTCGAGGAAATTATGCCCGTGAGATAATGGAGAATTTTCACATGCGAGGCTACGAGCCTATCGGTACTCCTCTTCCCGAGGAAATTGGAGGAAAGAGGATGCTACATCAACGGAGAGGTAGTGGATGCCACTGCTTTATCGATAGTTGGTGGGTTCACTCATCTGTATCTAGTTAATACAAGCACCCGGACATATGCTATGCGGTGAACCAATGTTCACATGTTCGATGGTTAAAGCCTACCAAGAGCTCTTTTGGAAGGCATGCAAACATGTCCCGAAGGTATCCTCGGGCACATCCGAGTATGGTTTGTGGTGCAGAAAAACGGATGAGGTGGGGTCGCACGGCTTCACTGGGACAGCGTATTGGGAAGGAAGCCGATAGACGAGAAAGAGCACATTGGGAGGGATTTTCGGTATCGGATCTACGATAATTTCTTAGTATAGCGGAAACAAAGATCCATGGCACTCATTTCAACGAAAGCGAGAATACATGGCAGCAAGTCAAAGTCGCATGTGAGGAGCTATCCGGATGGAGGAAGATCCCGGTCGATTTTTTTCGGTTCACATTTAGATCTCACGGTGATACATTGTGATAACCGAAGTCGCATTAAACTCTCAGCTTAATCTCTTCGTGTTTCATGATAGATCTCAAACATATCGAGTATCATCATATCGGAGATTGTGTGTGTAGCGGAAGATCATGTTGCGCGGTAGATATCCTACGGAGGATTAGGATGCAAATATTCTCGCGATCGAGGCGCTCACCGAGGAGAAAATTAGAATACCATAGAGGCGGGGATCGGGGTGAAGGATAATCCCTTTATCTTTGCTGAGAGGGAGTGTTGAGATTCAACAAGATGATGAGCTTAGTGAAAGAGAGTCGCCTTCCTTCCAAGTGGGCCCACGGAGCCATTTTTGGCGCGAGGTCTATTTTTAGACTATGTCTATTTTTAGATATGGTGATCATATTTCAAAAGTTGTAGGATGCTATTTGTGGATGGTTGGTCGAAGTTGGAAAAATAGATGAAATTCTATTTTTAAGAATATTGGGCTGAAGTCTATTTATGGATCGTTGATCTAAAAATAGAAGTAAGTCGATTATTATTAGCTATTAATAATAATCCAGGCAATAAACATCAACTTATTCTCTTGGAGCACTTACTCTCGATGGCACGTAGATTTGGAAAATCGGTGCCGAGGGAATTACGCAATTCGAGGGCAACCCAGTGGTTCAAGTGCATGGAGGTCTCCCGTTCGAGCTCGAAGTGGAAAAGTTATGACGAGTTGGAAGACTAGTTCATGGAGTTGTATTCGGCTTTTAGCTCGGCTAGACTCGAAATTTGAGGCTAGTTGTATCTCAGTATATCGAATGATACACTAGTGAGAGTGGAGTGAATTAATTAGTTAATTAATTCACAAATAATAACTCATTAATAACTGAACAATACAACAGCGTAACCACGCATGGCAGGCTCCGGTGGAGACCCGGTGGAGAGATAGGTGAAAATGCAAGATGGACTATGTCGTTGTGACTATAGTGATGCATTGATTGCATCACACACACGTGGAGTTGCCTAACGAGGATTTGCGCGGTCGAAGGCAAGAGTAGTCCCGAATTCATTCGCAGCTATTCTTGACGGGGATTGCACGGTCGGAGGTAGGCTAGCGAGCAAAGACTCGGTGCATGGATTTGCGGATTTTTCCTGATTAGTGTGTGACGATTGATTGTACTGAGAGCTTGATATATTTCTAAGCTTTGTATATGAGATTGTTACATGATCTCCATGATACATAATATATGATAGTTTGGGTTTTCGGCTTCGGGATTTCTTCGTTAAAACCTACTTTGTGTTATAGTGCGATCGTTTTTATTTATGCCTTCATGTGTTTGCTATTAATTTTCCAGTATACTATTAACGGTGGGAATGATTTCTGAGATTTTGCAAGAAGTTAAATATTGTGAGATCGAAATAGCTGGATGTATGCATGCTTAGTGTATAATAATTGCTACATAAATAGTGAGGATGCATCATTGTCCAAAGATAGCCATTGAAAAACTAGCTGTTATTAGTAGAGTCGGCTTTAGGAAAAATTAATAATGAATAATATATATGTATTAATAAATAAGCCTAATAAAATGATTAAAAATATTTATTAATATTATAATATGTTCATATAAATTATTAATATTTTAATAAGTTAATAAAGGTAAAACATACTTTAATAATAAATAATTAAATAAAAGAGGGCTTTTTAAGTTTATTCTTAATAAAAAATCTAAGCTACTTATTTATAAATCAAGATTATAAATCGTAAGATAATGTAAAAGGTAAACATAATTTATAATAAATATTTAAATAAAATGGGTTTTATTATTATTATTATTGATATTATAATAGGGTAATAAAGGTAAACATAATTTAAGAATAAAATATTTAAATAGAAGAGGTAATACTTTATTTTAATAAAAGTTTTAAGAACTCTTATTTATATATTCAGTATTATAAATCATAAGATAATATAAAATATATTATAACTAAAAAAATAAGGAAGGGCGAAGAGAGAGAACAAAAGAAGCACATTAAAGGAAAAAATAAATTCAAGGACAACGACCAAAAGAAGCAAATCCGAAATGAACCTCAACACAAGGAGGAGAGATCACCAAGAGACATAACACGAGAGGGAGAAATCATCTAGAGAGGACTGGAGGCCAACTCTCTCTCTCAATTTCCACCCATCATCCCTATTGAGATTAACCAGCATGCCTCTCCAATCTCAGCAGCTTCCCTATGGTGGAAGTGATCAGCAGCCCTAGCAATGACTTTGGAGTCCTCAATGCATACATGGTGACACTATTTTTCCGCATGCTCTGCCCGGAAGCCGAAGTGCGTGTGGTCGAGTCGTGCCTAATGTTTGCTCGCACAAGTTCTCGGGATTCTTTGTTTAATAAACCAACCTCTCTCCCCAATATAGGGAGTACCATAGGAATGCGTGGGAACCAACTAAACACCCTTCATGTCTTTAAAGGGTCATTAGGGTCCCTCGCATAAAAGCGAGCGAGTTTCTGGTCTAGCATGTAGAGGCTTGAAAGATGAGGAGACATTATTCTCGTTTAAGGACATGAGAAATTTTGTCCTGAAGTCCCCGGATAAACGAGAGATGAATTTTGGAGATAGGATATTCCCGAGAGGATTTGCCTTTTAACCCTTTATAAAGCTTTTCAGAGATCTACGATAACCATTATTCTCAAACACGTCGAGAAGATGGGATTTCTCGCGATTCTAAGTAGTTGCCATCAAAGATTCTTAGACTAGAAAGCGAGAGTGCAAAGAACACCAAATTTCTAAGTAGGAAAATGATGAGAACTAGCATAAAGAATGTGTATCTGACGAGTTTTCTACGGCGAAAACTTGGACGAAAATGAGAATCATCATCCATTCTAGAAAGAAGAAGATATCCAAGAAGGGTAGGTAACCATCCACCTCCACTTCCATCGTGAATTTTTATGGAATCAGATTGAGGAATTCAGCGCGCTGAGAAACGAGAGATCTAACTTTTCACGGCGGCAGAGGCGAAATGACACAGGTGTCATCGATGAACCCGTTCCATTTCCTAGGTCGGGAAATTGAGCCGAGGCTAAGGCCTTTGATTCAAAATCTTCCATAAATAAGTTAGCAACAATAGGGAAAGAGAGGGAACCCATAGCAACACAACAAGTTTCTCAGCGAACTCCACAGCTTGAGCTCGAAAAAAGTCTCGAGGTGAGGAAGAGACTCCACTAATTTAGAGGTGTCATTGTGGAGAGATTCGTTTAATGACATCAATGGCTTCCTAGATGGGAATTTTGGTGAAAACAAAGACACAGAGGTCGAGCTTACTAATAACTCGCTAGGTTCCAACCACAGTGTCGTCATTCTTTGATAGAAGCAAGTCGAGTCGTAACATGAGACCTAGAGTGAGACCCATGAGGTTTAAGCTTCTAAACTAAGAATTTAGCAAGATGATAGGAGGGACCACCTATCGTGTTAACAATAGGTCTTAGAGAGAGAACTCGGGATTTATGAATCTTGGGAAAACTAAAAATGCCCGTGAGGATTGCTCCCAATAAGCTTTCTAGAGAGAGGGATTAAAGGGAAGAATCCGAGCTTAATGAGTGCGAAACCTCCCCTAGAAAGCTGATTTGTAGGGATTCTTTTAAGCTTGACATAAATACCACTATCGAACAAATGGTCAATCATTTTGCTGACATGGTCGATTTATTCATAATGACTGCGGCACCACCCTTGTTCGCTATAAGGATGACAATGTCGGGGTTGTCCCTTGGGGATTTGCAGGGAAAGAAAATCAAGGTTGCTCAAATTTATTTTGGGGAGGCTTTAGCCTTCTGAGAATAACGAACAATCCTTTCTAATAGTCTCTTAATGTTATCAAGAAGATCCTTGATGCCATACTCAATGTTACGGATAATGTCATCAATGAGAATCTTCCTTAGGGTAAGGGAAAAATTAAGACCACTTATTAAGGAGATTGAAAACGTATGAATTAAGAATTGAAACTAGAAAGATTAATAGCATTATTCCTACTGAGAAAAAAATTTATTATCATTATTTTTATTAATATTATTATTGTTGTTATTATTATTGCGAATGTTGTTTTGGTTAAATAATTATTTTTGTTAATATTAGTCTTGTTAATGTTAGTTACGCTATTATTGTCATTATAAATAATATTGTTAATCGTCATTAGGTTGTTTGAATTATGATTTTATTATAATTAATATCATTGTAAATGTTATTTTTATTATTAATAATTGAGTTTTACATTTATTTTATTAAAATTGTTACTACCTACGCTGGGGTTCATCTTACCAAATTTATGACTAGCGGAGGCAAGATTCGAACAACCCTTATCCATTATGGAAATGGAAAAGCCTTAACGTCTAAATGGAGGCTTTCCCTTCACGGCGAAACTGCGGATGCAAAGCAGCAAGCATGCGGTGTTCACTCGTGACGGTAAAGCCTCACTTTTGCTGCGGGGAAAGGCTTTTGCGTTGCATCCGGTGTTCGCGTGAAGGGTGTTAGCCCCTATGTGAATTTTTTTGTCAAGCAAACAAATGGCTAAAATGTTTTATGAGACTTCAAGAGATACATTTCCCGAGAAAATCTCTCGTCTCCGACGCTCTGTGTGTTCATTTCACTCTACTCACCTGCTGCTTCCGTCCAAAAGCCTCCTCGCTGGCGTGAAGGATTTGTGCTCGTAGAGATCTTGGAATTGCCGTATCTCCGTGGTTTTCCTCATAATTAACCCTTTTCTTTTTTTCAAATCTCCCCCTTTAACCTCAAAAAATCCCTCCTAAGTCGTCACTGACCATCTTTTTCACCCTTGTAAACCAAGGGAAATAATTTCATTTGATTTTAAAATCCCACTTTTTCCCGCTGCCGTAAAGCCTCTTTAGCCTGTAAACCTCGCGCTCTAAAGCTAAAAACCCACTTTTCTTCTTTATAGAGGGCTTAGCTCCCTTTTCTCGCGAGCCCCCTAATCACTTCTCCATGCACCCAAGCACTATGACCAAGCGCGAATCGTAAAGAGCTCATCGCACCGGAAGCATGGAGTGGAGCACATTTCATTTGAAAAGTTGAAACTCTCCCGATGCGATGGTGTTTGTTCTATGGAGCGCGGGAGCAATCACTGAGCATTGATCCCTCGAAGATGCGACGCGCTCTCGAGATTTCACCCACTCCCCGCTCATTGCCCGGGTCCTTCTCCACGCACGATCGAATCTCCACCGATTGATCCCCTTCGCGATCCAACGACTAGTGCTTAATCGCGCACCATCGCCGATCGACAAACCTACATTGCGCGCATCCTTCGTCCCTCCCGATTGCGATCGCGAATTAGATTGTAGTTGTCGATCTCCTCTTGAGATCCGATCGATTCCTGATTGAGATCGCCCTCCACCATGCGACCGAGGTCCCACCATATCAACCCATTAAAAGAATTTTAGCTCTAATTCATTGTTTAAAGGAAATGTGCAAATTGAAGACCTCCACAATTAAAGCACGGGGCCTAAGGAGGCCTAATGCACGTAAAAACAATGTCATTAGTGTTTCACGTCGACGGAAGCTTTCTCCGAGAAAGGACACTTAGTACCCATACCGGTCTTTATTTTACATTGTGTCCTCCGAGAAGATCTCCATCGACGTGAGTCCTAATGCTACCAGTAACATTTGTTACACAGTATGGCGAGGCCTCATAGTCATTTTTATCTATCGTTTTTTATTCTCGAGTACTACAAGCGTCTGCCGGCACAAAATCACATCAAGAACATGCGGAGTAAATGGCGACTGTCGAAGACCACTCTTTCTCCCAAAGAGTACCGAAGATTAGTGCTCTGGGATATTAAAACAGTAATGGGCGTCGACCCACTTCTTCTGCTGCGTTTGATGTTTCATTTAGTTTTTTCATCTACCCTCCCGCGCTCTCTTTCAACAATAAAACTCATGAAGAAACTCATTGTAAGGGTTGTTAGATCTGGACATCCGCAGTCAGTAAGTCATGTCTCTTGAGATATAGTTCTTTGTGTAAAGTTGTAAAGATAAAGGCGGAGGAAGATGTTTTTAGACCGAATATCAAGGCTGTTGGCAATGTTGTACATGTGACTAGTGTTTGCTCTTTTAATGCTGACAAGCACTTTGTTCTTTGGATCCCGATTTAAAGCAGACGGTGATGTTTTTCTTATCTTTGTCTTTGTTTTCCTTTTCAGTAGTTCATCACATTTCATTTCTTCTTGTGCCCACATCGGAAATATGGCATAGGATTTACCTCTCACGGTACCCTATGTTTCTCGCTCCCTCCCTACCTTCTATGTTTTCTACTCGTATGTATTATCGCGATTCAAATTCAAGCTAATTTAACCAAAGTGTAGTGGTTGTAATTCTCTATCACTAGTCGATGTATGAATTAATGAATGCAGTGCATAGATGTTGCGGTTTGGGTTTTAATCGAAAGAATTGATACCGAGTGTGAATATTGATTCTATCTCACTGAGGGTCCTTTTTGATTAGTTGAATCCTTACAAGTTCCTTTAAGTTGGATGTCGAAGCATTGAGAGTTCAAAGTCTCTCTGCGATCTCGTGGTCTTCACACTTTTGTGTTTGAATTCCTTTAATGCTCCCCTCGTGCGAAGAGGTTTACCTTTCAGGTTCCTGGATCACGGGTGTCCCGATGGCATGTCCGTCCCTAGGTCTCGATTCCGAAAGGTCACCTTGATTTCCCTTGCCTTTCACCCTATTTCTTACCATTTCATGCCACAACTATCATCTTTAAGATCCAATGCTTTAGATGACTAGCCCAAGCCGACAGCTCGCATATCGAATAGCAAGTAAACCCTTTCCCGAGCTCCATCGCTCCAATGGTTTTGAATGTTCTTTGAAATCGTTCCTCTTTTGCCTAAAATCCTTTTATCTCATCCTCGGTCTCCATACCGAAACACTTACTGCTGCGATTCACACAACCAAATAATCAATCAAACGAAACAAGTATGCGTGCCTACTAACTGGCACACAAAAACTTAAAAACGGTAGCCTCGAAAGACATATGCCATTTGCCTATCATAGAGAGATCCCTCTGCGGACCCGAGAGGGTTAGATCCACCGAGGTATGTCAGTGGGTGTTCCGATGTTGCGTCTCATCTTTTGGTATTTCCAAACTTGCTACAAAAACATGGGAAGCCCAACATAATGGCGACTCCTCGATCTTTGGAGAAAATACACACCTTGAAACACCTCGAGAGACCCAAAGAAGACCATAGTAGCCTCATTTTGGTGGTTAATCACCGCGGTGGATAGGATACCCCCTCGAAACATTCTTAACCTTCCACCCGGCGACTCCATAGCTCACTCGACGATTAAAGACCTCACTCTGGTGATCGAGTGAGGCCCGTTGATTATCTTGGTTCACAAAGACTCCTCTGGGAGACCCGTAGTCCACAAAAACATCGGCCCATAATAGAAGTAATGGGCCAGGATTAAGCTTCTTCGATTAAAGGCAACATCTTGCGGCTTCAAGGACCATTCACACGAGAGCTTATCCTAACCCAAAACCCACCTAAAATAGTTGGAAACCCCGAGAACATTCTGGGAAATCTCCTACACCTAGAAGGCCAACTATTCCAGGACATATCCAAGCGTAGCCAACTGCGCACGCGAGAAGACTTGCGCCTCTATCAGACCCTCGTGACCTAGCACTCTCCGACGAGATTACCTATAACTGGGTCGTTCGGTCTTGTAAGGTCAGCCGGATCAGCTGCACTGAGCTTCTCGAGCTCACCATCCCACGGTGGTCATCATGTTAGATAGAGCGACTCCCCCATCTACACCTCCGGATATTCATTTCATTTCAAAACTCGCTACCTGCCACTCCCAAATCAACTCAGCAGCAGTGTTGTTGGTGTCATATTCCCCGTCATCCACATGCCGTCTGACTCAAGTCAATCCTTTACCTCATCAAAAACCTCATCATGGCACGCTCGGGTATGCACCTCCTGGTGTTGCCTCGGCCCTCTAGTACCCCTACCCAACGATTACCAATGAAAAATCCCACACTTCACTGCAAAAGAGTCCACTACAGCTCAGCACCATGTAGACAGAATGGAAGATTCTTTTGACTACATGGAGATAGATGATGATACAGTCAAAATGAGAATCTTTGCCCAGAGCTTAGGAGGTGATGTGAAGAAATGGTTTAAAGGCCTCCCTCATAATAGTATCCAAGGCCTCCCCTCCAAATCTTAGCAGAATACAAGAACCTAAAAAGAAAAATAGGAGAGAGTGTCCATGACTACTCTACAAGGTTTAACAACATTTATAACACTCTTCCTCCACATATGAAACCTCCCCAAGGTATGGCTTTAGTGAAATATCCGGAAGGCTTTGATGCTGATATGGCCTACCAGCTTAGGGAGAGAGATTACAACACATTGGAAGATATGCAAAAAGGAGCAGTGAGTGTAGAGGCTAACTTGATTGAGAAAAAAACAAAATTGAGAGCTGAGAAAAGGGTAACATATAGAGATGACACTGTAGCTTCCACATCTGACCCCAATTATGACCGTTTGTCTAAAAACATGGAAAAGCTACAACAAATAATGGAAAAGATGGTTGTCACAGTTAGTAACCAGAACAGAAGTCAAAATCATAACCAGAACCAAAACTTTAGAAGAAACAACACCACTCCCAACAGACAAAGAGAATCAGATCAACAAGTTATTCCCCCATTTCAAGAGAAATTTCTTGATGAAGATGAGGGAATCATAGAAGAGTCTGAAGGAACCACAATCAACATGTTCGAAATAGAAAACTCAATCCACAACTATTCCGTGGAGGAAAATAAACCCTCATCCTCATACTGGGATGAGGAAAGACTAGAATCTAAGGATTACAGACTTGGATTTGAAAATGCCATCATGCAGGTCAGAGAACAGTATGAAATTAGAAGCAAAAAGAGCCTAGACACTTCCAAACCAAAGGCTTCTGAGGCTACCATCAAGAAAAGGCCTGAGAAAACTTCTAAAGTAACTGCTGAAAGTAACAAATCAGTAGCTGAGAGTTTTGGGAAGAACAAAGAAAAAGACAACCAAAACACTGATAAACAAAGTCAACCAACTAACAGCACTAGCACTGCAGTTAGTGCTCCTGATAAAACTGTCACAAACACTGTACATAGTGAGAATCAGCACACTGATTCTACCACCAAAGTAATGACTAACAAAACAAAGTTGAACATTCCAAAGAGTCAGTCCACTTTCAATTTGGAGAGTGAGATTGCAAAAATTAAAATCTCTGTAGCACTCTCTGAGTTGGCCACTCAGGATGTATATAAAAGCCAAATTTTGAAAGCTTTAATGCTAGAGGAAAATAGCGACACTATCAATCTGAGTGATGATCAACCAACCCTTTTGTTTGGTCCAAAGATAGAAGGAAAATTTCAGGAAGGGGTAGTGCCACCTTTTTATATCAGTCTCAACATCCATGACAAGATCCTTCAAAATGCAATGCATGAATATGGGGCATCACACAACCTAATGCCTAAGGTAGTTATGGAAAATTTAGGCCTAGAGATAACTCACCCTTATAAATATTTATATTCATTTGACTCTAGCAGAGTAAAATTCCTGGGCTTAATCAAGGATTTGTGTGTGAACCTTACCCAGATCCCTGCAAAGTGTATGGTTATGGATGTTGTGGTGGCAGATGTGCCACCTAAGTATGGCATGCTACTATCGAGGTCATGGGGAGCCAAGCTGCAGGGCACAATGCAGATGGATGGGGCATATTCCACAATCCCTGTCTTTAGCCAACTTAGAAGACTGTATAGAGAGGCACAAATGAAATTCCTGGCCAGCAGCCCCGAAAAGCCTGAAAATTCACCTTTATACTCTGTACACACAGATCTTGACTCCTTCATCCTTTGTAATGATGAATCCTCATAGGGGTCAGAATTCAAAGACATAGATACAAATAAGGAAACAGAGCCCATGGACTTTAACCTAATGGCTACTCTAGATTCGGAGGAGAACGATGTAGAAAACTTTGGAGAGTGCACTGAAACAGAAACTTAGAGTGAACAAGAAATAGAATGCAGTCAACTGATTAGCCACCCTCCGCAAGCTCATGCACCACACTAAGAACGAAACGATGTTAAGCCCGAGAGCGAACCTTTATGGGAAATGAATTTCGATGGGTCATGCACCAAGAGAACTGCAGGAGCAGGAGTGTGGGTACATAACACTAAGAGTGACTACACAGAGAGTCATGCCTATAACTTGAAATTAAAATGTACAAAAAATATCACAGAGTATGAAGCTCTTATCCTAGGCTTGAATCTGTTGAAAAAATTAGGAGCTCATAGGATAACTGTGCATGGAGACTCTGAGTTGGTCATAAAACAGGTGAATGGTGAATACACAGCGAAACACCCTCGGTTGAGAGCGTACAGGAATGACGCTATGGATTTATTGAAAACCTTTGTAGAATACGAAATGGTGTTTGTCCCTAGGAGTCAGAACGCAATTTCAAATGGATTAGCCTGCATGGCTAGTTCATATCACAAGCCTCCCAGCGACCAAAAAATCATCATTCAGACCAAATTCAGACCTGCAGTGCCGGACAATGAAAAATATTGGCAGGTCTTTGAGGGCGATAAACAGATTGAGGATTTCCTGATAGGCAGGAACGAGTTTGAATTTACCGATCCAGACTCTAAATCTGACGATAGTTGCCTAAGTGAAGAGCCCTCAGATGAGGAAGAACCACCCTATAACATAGAAATAAATGCTTTAAACGAACAGATTGGAAATCCAAACGAAGAATGTGAAAACACAGATAATGAAGAAGTAGAGGTGTTGCAGGCCAAAGATAAGAACATACCCAGGGGGCTGGCACCTTTAGAGGACCTTTTTGACTTTGATGACGTAGAAAAAAATCCGACCTTAGAACACGCAGAAGCTGATGTCGAGGAATGCAACATAGGCACTGAAGATAAGCCCAAGATGATTAAATTGGCTAAGTCCCTACCTGCAAACATGAAAAAGAAATACATTGACCTATTCAAGGAATTAATTGATGTGTTTGCCTGGAGATATGAGGACTTAAAGGCCTATGACACAAACATTATACAACACAAAATACCTCTGAAAGAAAATTAGAAGCTCTTCAGACAGAAACTCCGCAGAATAAACCCAAAAAAATTGTCTGCAGTTGAAAAGGAGATTAAAAAGATGTATGAGGCAGGCATAATAGTTCCTGTGAGGTTCTCTGATTGGGTCTCAAACCTTGTAGTTGTGAGAAAGAAAACAGGTGAGATCAGATTGTGCATAGATTTCATGAACCTCAATAGAGCCTCACTCAAAGACAATTACCCTTTGCCAAAAATGGAACACATTCTTCAGAGGGTAGTAGGCTCAAAAAGGATCTCCCTATTAGATGGTTTTTCAGGTTACAACCAAGTTTTAGTACTCCGAGAAGACCAACTCAAGACAGATTTTACCACTCCATGGGGCACTTTTATATATGTAAAAATTCCCTCTGGACTGATGAACGCTGGTGCCACCTTCCAGTGAGAAATGGACATAGCTTTCTCAGATGAAATTGGACACTTCATTGTCATCTACCTAGATGAAATAACAGTCTATTCCAAGACTGATGAAGAACACCTAAAACAACTGAGGAAAGTGTCTGAAAAATGTAAAAGGTTTGGTCTGTCATTGAATCCTAAAAAGACTGTATTTGGGTTGCAAGAGGGTAAGCTTCTCGGCCACATTATATCTGAGAAGGGGATTAGGATAGACCCACAGAGAGTTGAGGGAATAATACAAATCACACACCCGAAAAACATTAAAGAGTTACAGTCCTTCATTGGGAAAATCAACTTCCTAAGGAGGTTTATTCCCAACTTGGTTGAACAGTACCTCAGGAATATGACCAACATGCTGAAGAAAGGTGTAGGATTTAAGTGGACTGTTGAGGCTAAGAAATATTTTGAGTCAGTTAAACTTGCACTCACCCAGGCTCTTGTCCTAATCAGCCCAGATTTCTCAAAGGATTTCCTGATGTTTTCATTTGCCTCCAAGCATACAGTGGCTGCAGTTTTACTGTAGAAAAATCCCGAGGGAATGGAACAGCCCATTTCTTTCTTTAGAAAAGCTCTAAGGGATGCACCCTTGAAATAAAAAATAATGGAAAAACAGGCCTATGCCTTGGTGAAGGCCTTGAAAGACTTTAGGGTGTACATACTGCATTCCCACACCATAGCCTACGTGCCAAATATAGTGGTTAAAGACATCTTGTCCCAAGACCCAGATGGGAAAAGGGGCAAATGGATTGTTGTGATCTTAGAGTATGACCTTGAGATAAAACCCACAAAACTGATCAAAGGTCAGGGCCTAGCTCAACTAATGGCTGAATCAAATTTACAAGCCCTTGACATAAACATGGTGGATGCCTTGGATGAGCAGGAAGGATTACCTGATCCCACTATTGAGGAGAAGTTTCAAAACTCTCCTTGGTATTCCGACATTTTGTATGTGCTCACAAACCTCAATGCTCCTCATAAACTATCAAAGGTTAAGGCCAGATTCCTAAAGATAAAGGCCAGAAACTATTGCATTCTGAATGAATGTTTATACTGGAAAAATACAAATGGCCTATTGCTTAAATGTTTGCCTGAAACTGAAGCAGAGAGGATTAAACAGGAATTCCATGCAGTAGAGTGTGGAGGCCACCTGAATTGGAAAGCCACTGCTAACAAAATACTCAGAGCTAGCTATTATTGGTCTACACTCTTTAATGACATCCATAAGATGATAATTTCCTGCCACAAATGCCAAATTTTCGAAGGCAAAAGAAATCTCCTCCCCCTACCTTTACAACCCATCACTGTCGAGGGTCCCTTTATGCAATGGGGCCTAGATTTCATAGGAGAAATACACCCTGCTTCTTCCACACAACACAAGTGGATCTTAACAACCACAGACTACTTCACTAAGTGGATAGAGGCCATACCTTCTAGGAATGCCACATATTTTGTCATCATTAGGTTCCTAGAAGACCACATCCTCTCTCAGTTTGGTTGTCCAAGGAAAATAATCACTGATAACGCCGCTACTTTTGGATCCAAGAAAATGGTTGATTTTTGTCACAGGTATCAAATAACACTCAGTCATTCAACTGCTTATTACCCACAAGGTAATGCGTTAGCTGAATCATCAAACAAGAGCCTGGTGAACATTATCAAAAAGCCGCTCAAAGAGAACAAGAAATCATGGCACAACAAGTTGGTGCATGTTTTCTGGGCTGACAGGCTTACCATGAAGAAATCCATTGGCATGTCACCATATCGGCTTGTCTATGGAATAGAAGTAGTGTTTCCTACCAGCTTTGGGGTACCAGTGATTAAACTTGTCCAAGAAATTCAAACAGAAGAAGACAGTATGGTGAGGAGGATAAACCAAAAAATTCATCTCCAACAAACAAGGGAAGAAGTCTATAACAGAGCTATCAAAGTTCAGGAAAATATAAAGAAGTTGTTTGACAAGAGAACCAAAGCTTCTGACTTCAAAATTGGAGACAAAGTTCTGAAGTGGGACTCAAGGAGAGAAGAAAAAGGAAAGCACGACAACTTTGAGAGCTTGTGGCAGGGTCCATACATCATCTAGGCCACTGTGGGTCCAAATGCCTTTTTTCTACAAGAAATAGGTGGTACAGGGCTGTTTGGGGGTCCTTTCAATGGCAGGATGCTCAAACACTACTTCTACTGATTTCCAATTTCCAGTTTCCATTCCCATTGTAAATACCATTGTTGTGTTTGTTTTCAAGAAAAAAGAGAAAATGTTCGAAAAAACAGAGAGAAAGGAGAGGTTTAGACATGCTCAAAACATGAACCTATGAGGTGCAAAAGACTAGCTCTAACATGATCAAAACTTGAGCCAGCAAAGGAAGAAAAGGATCAGCTCTAACATGCCCAAAACCAGAGCTAAAATGAAGAAGAGAAAGTGACTCTAACAAGCTCAAAACTTGAGTCACAAAGAAAAGAAGGATGCTTCAAAACTTCTGATTTCAAGCCTTCAAGATTTTTTTTTTCAGTTTTTTGCAAATTTCTGTCCATGTGCAACTGTCTTGATGCCTTGGATCCATAGCAAAATAGACTGTCTAATCCTAGTTTGATTGTTTTTAAATTTCTGTTGTAGAATGTAGAGAAGAAATCTACTAGACAGTTTAATCTCGGTAGATGTTAGATTAGGTAGAGAAACATATGAGGCCAACAGTCTAATCTGGTCTCATGGAGAAATAAGGGTAGAAATAGAATAGTTTTATTTTCTTGTTTGTAAAAATAAATGATGTAAAGGGTCTGCTGGTCCAAATGCACCCTAGAAGAGAAAATGATAGGACTATAGTCTGGGTAGGTAGATTGTTTGGGAATGTTTCTGCTGATCTATCATGTTTGTGGCAGCTGAAAATCAAAGAAGGAAGATGGCTCAAAGATCAGGCATCCGACCTACCTAAAAGATCATTTTTGGATTCTTGACTCCTTCAAAAAGAAGCCATCCCCATGTGGAGCCACTGTTAGCCCGCTATGAATTTTCTGACAAACCAACAGGGGGCTAAATTGTTTTTTGAGCCTTCAAGGAATGCATTTTGCTAAAAACACATCATCCTTGAAAGCCTCTTCATACCCTCTACCTTTGGTAAATTTTAATTATTGTTTCTAAGTCAATCAGCCCCTCTGTTGTGAAGGGAATGCCCAAAGGCCTCTCCCCTTATTTCATCCTCACTTAGCCCATGTTTCCCTCTCCTTTTCCCTCCCCTAGTTCCTCTAACTTATCCCAAAATCCCCTTTAAATCCTACACACACCCCTTGTTCGTTTTAATTCCCCCTTCTTCCCTCTATCGTTACCCCTTTCTGGCCTCAAATTGCATTATTAGAACCTAGCCCCCTTCGGCTAGCCCCCAAACCGTTTCCCCACATAAACCGGGCGCTAGAACCAAGCGCTGGCCCGGAAAGCGTTTATCGCAAATTGGATATCGGGAGCATTTGTAACTGTCGATCTGTACAGATCAGACGGTCTTCGCAAACTCCATAGCGTTCATGGCCCCCCCATTCACCACACCGATTGCATGTCCGCCGTCGATATGATCCGCAGATCGACGGCTCATAGCTCACCCAATCCAGTGGTTCCCGCTGACAAACACTGTTCAAAAACTGACGGTTTCTATCGCACCGCCTTTGGAGGGTGGGCGGTATTTTTCATTTCGCAACAATGCCATTCACTGCATGACATGTGGCTCCGAGCACTATTTAAAAACCACTCTCATCACGCGTTAAATTTCAGCCGTGGATCCGGCATGATATGCACGTACACCGTCAAATATGAAGTTGTCCATCCAACGGTGATTGTGCCACGAAAATGCTTGGGCGATAACCAAGATGAACGGGACCCCTGGCCCACCATCTGTTGCCCTCCGATGCGTTCTCAACCGTCGATCTCCTCCTGAGATCAGACGGCCCAGATTAAATCAAAGCCCCGCTATTGACCGGGTCCCACCACCAGAGCTCCACATCACACGCCTTCGCGGCATTTCCACCATTTCTTTTGTATTTTAGCCCAATTTCCAAAACCCTCCGTCATACATTTTCCGCCGTCGGTCATCGCCCTGATGTAGGATCGAACAGCCAGCATGAATTTCTACAATACGCCTCCACTTGTCTAGCCCTCCACCATTTTTGCATTATTTTTCATGTTTTCACCATTCCTCTACATTTTTTCCGTTTCTCCGTAGTCCCTCTATCATCCTCGCGGCCTTCCACTGCATCCATTCCCCTCCAGCATGGATTTCTTCCAATGACATAGAGTGTAGAGAAAGCCATTGTCCGAGCCTGATATTGCAGGAAAATGTTTGGGAAGGATTCAACAACAAAGATTTCATCAATGTACGATGCTCGACACTATCAAACCTCCCCAGCACCATTAAAACTCGAAGTTGGCAAAGTCAGAGACAGTAATGGAGTGGCAGAGAGTGTCAGTGAAAGATCAGAGAATGTAAGGCCTGTAATTGAATATTTTGAGCCTTAATCCAATAATTCAAAGGCAAAATATCAAACTGAAGACCTCATGAATCACACAGAAGGCCTAGGGCACAAAAAACGATATATATCTGGGTCACCATCAGCAGAATGTTCCTACCTGTGAAAGGACGAGGTGTCCATACTGTTTCCATTCTATACCATGTTCCTGAAGAGATCTCTACCCTAACAACAGTCCTATTCTATCAGAAGCATTTGTTACACAGTATGGCAGGCTCAAAGTCGTTGATATGTTTTTTTTCAAGTTCACCAGAGTATTGTAGAGGTGATACAACAAGTACATCAAAGACATACTTGGAGTAAATTGCAGCGTGACGAAGACCATTGTTTCATCCAAAGAGTACTGAAGATAAATGCCCAGAATTTAAAATGGAATGGGGCCTCGGCCCTCTTCCTCTTCTGAGTTTTAATGTTGCATTTAGTTTTTCACCTACCTCCTCTGCCTCTCTTTCAGCTATAAAATTTCATGAAGGAACTCATTGTAAAGGTGTTGATTGACTATCTATGAATTGCAAGTTATTTCTCTTGAGACATGTTCTCTATGTAAAGTTGTAAGATAGGCTGAGGAAGATGTTTTCAGAATGAATATCAAGCTATTGGTAATGCTGTACTTGACTGGTGTTGCTCTTTTATATAACAAGCACATTTCTTTGGATCTTGATTTAAAGCAGCGGTGATGTTTTTCTGTCTCTGTCTTTGTTTTCATTTTTAGTTCATTACATTTCATTTCTTTTGGCACACATCAGAAATCTGGCATAGGATTTACCCCTGTTAGGTACCCTATGTTTCTGCTCTCCCTGCCTTCAATGTTTTCTGCTGTATGTGTTATCTGAGGATTGATTTCAAGCTAATTTAACTAGTGTAGTGGTCAAAACATATGCTGCTAGCTGATGTATGAATTAATGAAACTGTTCTCAGGTGTTCTTGTTAGGATTTAATTAAATGAATTGGGATACTGGGAGTTTAGAACTTTGTCTCTGTCTGACTAGGATATTTTTCAATTAATTGAACCTTCCTAAGTTCCCTTAAGGTTGATACCAAAGCATTGAGAGTTCAAAGTCTCTCTCTGATATCAGGTTTTCACCTTTGTGTCCAAATCTTTAATGTTTCCTTGTCTGAAGAGTTAACCTTTTAGGTTCTAGATCACAGGTTGTCCAACGGCATGTCCTATCCCTGGATCTGATTCCTGAAAGGTCACCTTGGAGGTTTCCTTACTTTCACCTTCTCTCTTACCATTTCATGCCACACTATCATCTTTAAGATCCAATGCTTTATATGACTAGCCCAACTGAAATCCTGCATATTGAATAGCAAGTAAACCCTTTCCTGCCTCCATTTCCCAATGGTATTGAATGTTCTCTGAATCATCCCTCCTTTGCCTAAAATCCTCTTTTCTCATCTTTGTCTTATATTGAACCCTTCTTTCCTGATTCCCAACAACCAAATGAAAATCAAACAAACAAAACCCTGAGCCTATAACTAGCCTAATATCTCAACTTTTGAGCTCCAAAGACATAAACCTTTACTTATATAGAGATATCCCTCTCTGGACCTAGGAGGGCTAGATCCTAGGGTTTGAAAGTGGTTTGATGTTGTCTCATCTTCTCGTCTTGCCAATCTGGCCAAAACATGCGAACCCCAACAGCTTGATCCATGGCTTAGCACCCGATTGGTCCATGATATCTATTTAAGGAGCATGGAGGGTCATTTCTCCAGTAACGATTTATGAGAGAAACATATGTAACTTTTCTTTTTATATTGATAAATTGCCTGAAGTGGTCATGTTGGCTCAGGCCGTGGACTACTTCCCTGTTTGAAGGTTTAAACCACATGATTATACTGGTGTACTTATTTGTGATTTGTTTGTGAGTGGTGACCTTTGGTTCTTGATCTATGAAACTTACCCTGTAAATTCCTACATGGTATCAGAGCTATTTTGAGGGTCGCGTTCATTTTTTATCAAAATCCAAAGCCGGTTTGACTGCATGTGAATTTTTTTCTATAGATATAATATTTCTGAACATTCTTGGGTTTGAAGAACTATTTAGTTGTGTCCAGAGAATTTGTTATAGTGAGGAACACCTTTTGTTTCATGCGAAAAGGTTTCCGATTGCCCAAGTTATGACGGTTTAGATATGGAGATATAAAGCATATGTTTTGCAGTAATATTTGTTAATAGTTATGCTTATTTCGGTTCCTTTTTTTTTATTTTCAGTTTATAGGTTTTATTTATTTACCGGATCTATACCCTCTTCTCTATTCTTGCTCTTTTTTGTGCGCTGCGTGTGATCTCGGAAAATCAGAAACAAGAAAAGGGATGTTTTTGCTACATATGCTCTTTCCCTACGTATGCTCTTTCCCCACGTCTTTGTGCGATCTCGGGAAATCAGAAATAGTGAAAAAAGGAAAGTTGTCGGTAAGGGTAATCGAAAATCTAACATTCTGCCATAAGGCTTTGCATTTTTTTTTTTGTTGCTAGGTTTTTGTGTTTTTTTTGGTGCAGGAAAAGGCACACACACCGAAGAGTAAAAAAAAAAAAACCCTTCCTCCTTTCAAACAATAACGTGATCCTTTTACTATCTCACTTGGTGAGGGGTTAGTTTATAAGAATAGAGGTATTGGGTTAAAGTCTCCTTCTAAAGCTTCTTTTGTAAAAAAAAATTGTTAAAAGGGGCAGAATTTTTTAAGTCGCATGTCAGTTCATGCAACTATTTGACATCTCGGCAACATAAAAACATAAATATTCATTCGAAAACTGGTTTTGGAGCCCTTTTTTTCCAGCCTAATTTTTTGAGATCTTTCGATTAAAGTAGTTAGTTTCAAATTTTCTTAGCTTCATGTTTTTAAAAAAAATGGAAAGTGCATGCCTGATTATTCTTAACAACACGAATTATTTCCAATGAATACCTCACATGGTAGATATACTTAGAAATAAAGGGCTTTATAGAATAGCCATAAGACAAGAAACTAAACCTTTTGATGATGATAAAGTTGCTAAATGGGAATATAAAAAAGATCAAGCACGAGAGTTGATAGGAATTTCCATTGCTCGAGATCTTCGATTTCATATCCTTGACATTGAAATTCTTGATGAAGCCTTGGAAAAGCTAAAAACTGTTTTTGGAATTCAAAATCAAATCAGGGCCCACCAGCTTGAAAATGAGTTCCTTATTTTGGACCCTAATAATTTCTCTGCCATTGAAGATTTTTTGTCCAAATTCAAGACCATTCGAATTCTTTTAGAAGGTTGTAAGATCAAAAAGGAAGATGGTAGCCTCATTTATTGCATTCTTGCTAAGCTTGGCCCTGCATACTCTATATTTATTTATGCCTTCTAGTCCACTAGAGAAGCCTTCATTTCTTCAAGAAATGCCTACAAGAACCCCTCTTCCTTCATGCTTTAAGTGATTGTAGATAGCGAAGACAAGAAAAATCTTACACATGGTCTTATCACTGCTGAAATGCTTCTGAAAACGCTTAAGCATTGTAATAATCATAATAAAAAAGAATCCTAGGAAATGATAATGTCCTAAAAAAGTATGAATCAAAGCAAACAAGGGTCCCAAAAATTTCGACCACAAGTCTGAAAAAGCAACCTCTTAAAAATGATAAAGGCATACTGTTTCAACAAAGAAGAAACGGATAGACAACTGAAAGTACAAATAAGTGATACATGCATTTACCTCAACCTCCACGCAAGTGCCACATAGCCTTAGGAGCAGCAATGAAGAAGCACAACATCAATTTAGAGCACTATTCACCTTCATCTTCAAGAATGGAACTTTCTGCTTGTGGTTGTCAAGCATCAAGATCTGGTTATGCATTAAATGTATCTTCCTCTTCTCATTCTCATGAGTGGCTCATTGATTCTGGAGCTTCTTATCACATGGCTAAAAATAATGCCATGTTTTCTTCTTTAAATGATTGTAACACCAAACATATTTATGTTGGTGATGATAGATCTCTTAGTTTTGTAGGATCTGGAACCATTCATCTCGATAATGGTCAGTTTAATGATGTACTATGTGTTCCTATCTTGTCATGCAACCTTCTCTCTGTTTATCAGATAACTCATTCAGGTGAAGGGAAAATAGTAGAATTCTCACCTCATGATGTTGTAATCAAGGACCTCAAATATCCTAAACATATTTTAGCTACTAGCATTGCTGATGATTCCACAAGGTTGTATAAGTTTGACAACATTGGATCATCCTCTCTTCCCTCTATTTTTGTTGCTCATAATGATGATGTGAGCAAACTTTGGCATGAGCGATTTGGTCACTTAAACTATCACTCTCTTCAAACTCTATGTAAGGAAAATATGGTGACGGGTCTTCCTATGGTATCTTGTTGAGATGGTGTTTTCTCCGGATGTTTAATCGGAAAACATCATTGGGATATTTTTCACAAACGTGCCTCTCGGCACGCTTCAGCCCCTTTGCAGCTTGTGCACAGTGATTTACGTGGTCCACTTTCTATTTTTTCTTTCTCTGGTTGCAAGTACTTCTTAACTTTCATTGATGATTTTTCCAGACGCACTTGGGTATACTTCTTAAAACTCAAGAGTGAAATTTTTAACATGTTCTTGGCATTTAAGGCCTTTGTTGAGAAACAATCTGGACATCAAATTCTTAATTTAAGATCAGAAAATGGAGGTGAATATGTTAACAACAAATTTATCAACTTCATCACTGAGCATGGCATTAAATTGCAACATATTGTTCCATATACTCCACAACAAAATGGTGTAGCTAAAAGGAAGAATCACACCTTAAAATAAATGGCTAATTCTATGCTTCAATCAAAAGGACTTGGTCTCAATTTTTGGGCAGAAGCCATTAACTGTGAAAATTACATAGTAAATCACACTCCTACTAAGGTTTTAATGAATATAACTCTAGAAGAAGCTTGGAGCTCAATCAAACCAGTTGTAAGTCACTTTCATATTTTTGGAAGTGATGCTTGGGCCCATATTCCAGATGCGAAACATAAAGCCTTAGAACCTAAGAGTGAGAAATGCATTTTTGTTGGATATTCTGAAGATGTCAAAGGATATAGATTTCTTCAACCAAAATCCAAAAATATAATCATTATAAGAGATGTAAATTTTGATGGAAATGTAATATTCCCAATTAGCCATTACTAGTTGGAATATTATATTTACTCCATTTTTGCAGCTAGAAGAATAAATGGGATAGGGAGACCCTTAAATCTATGAAATGGCAATAAAACAATCCCAATGTGAAAGGGGATCAACATAAGAAGGAAAATAAAGCCACCTTGGTGTGAAAGGGAGGTAGTATAGGAGGAATAGATCCAGTTGACTAGGTCAACAACACTGCTATATGAGGAGGGAAACCAGCTAGGACAACGCAGTTTTGAAGGAGGAATCTTTTGAAGGAAGTCACCTCATTAATGAGTGGGGTCAGGGGTGAGGGGGCTCACCAAGGATAAGAAGGAAGGGATAGCAGCAAGGAAGGCATTCAGTATTCATCTATGTTTGGTATTTTGACTACTTGCATGCTTCATCTTTTTAGCTATAGTTGCAGCACTATTTAGTGCAAGGGATTCTCATGTGGGAATTCTATCCTCTTCTTTGGATCAGCTTGTTTAAGGGATCTAAAGGGAAGGTTCTGAGCTACTTTTTCATCGTATAACTTAAGTTCAATCAACCATCAACACCTACAATGTAGTCACTTCCAAATACTATGTCTTTTCTACAGGTGCAGTAGTTGGAGCGTGAAATCCCTTGATCTTGTGCTAGTGTTTGAGGAGAAGGTGTCTATTTCTCTACAGAAAGTCTAATAAGGAGGGCCTTTGGAAATTTTATGTATTTATCAGATATTTCATGTTTTATTCAGTCATATTTAATACATAGTTGTAGTAGACTATGTTATTTTCCGTAGTACTGCCTTTTATACTTGTGTAATGCCGGAAACCCTTGCCGGGTTGTCTTATTTCTTGTATAAAAGAGGTTAAACCTCCATTTCTTGGCTATATGCTTAATATAAACTCCAAATCAGTATTTATTCATCATTTTCTATAGAAACCCTCATGTGAATTACGTTGTTGCAGTCTTCAGAAATTCTGTAGTTGAAATTCATGGGATTGGGGTGTTTTTAAGCTATATTGAGTTGGGGAGATTTGTTTAATGTAGCTAGGATGATTTTTTTCTAATTCCATTTGGTATGTAAGGCACATATAGAATATATAAGGGGATACAAGTCCCGATTCAAGTTTTTATAGCATAATTTTCTGAATACAGAATTTTCACTGTCCAGAGTGCAGCAATTCCTGAAAAGGAATATTACAGTGGTATTGGAGCTCTGATCTTGGCTCAGCTTGTGGGGATAATATGTTTACATTATGGAGGAGTAGTATATTTCAAATATATTTCTTCATACCATGCAATAAATTGCAATAGACCTCAACTATATGAGGCATAAAGAGGATTCTATAGGGTTTTGCCATGTGGCAAGCACCAACACTTCATATGGCATGGAGCATTCAACTGCACTACAATGCTATACCATGCCTTCATTCCTATCTGGAGAATATAAGGAGGAAAAACTATGAAATTATTTTGAGGAATATGAATCCCAATCTTAAAGGTTCAAAGAACACTTGAACTTTTAGGAGTTTTGTTGGATCAAGGATGGGAGGAGAGTTAATCCTCATCAAAATAAGGGAATTTTTATGCAGGGATCAGACCTACAGCACATTATGGGGAGTTTATTCTTACCTAAATATGATGGAACACCTAAGTTTACAACCAAGGCTTGGGTGGAGAAGCTGGACACTTACTTCCAGCTCAACATGGTTCTTGAAATAGAAGCCATCAAGATAGTTGTGTTGCACTTAGAAGGGGAAGCTCATGAATGGTGGTTTCATGGGTTAACCACACTTGGACATGATCAAATCACTTCATACTCAGTCTTTACCAAGAGGCTAGTAGACAGATTTGATCCATAGGATTCAGAAGCCCATTTTGTTAAGTTAACCAAGCTCAAACAAGAGGGAGATCTAGAAGATTATATTGCTAAATATTTTTAGCTTTCAGTGATGGTATCCAACCTTACTATGATCGGGAAGGTATGCATGTTTTTTTATGGGATTTTTGAACCATTGCATGGGTTGGTCAAATCCACTAAACCAACCACTCTCCTTGAAGCTATGGAGAGAGTTGGAGACTTGCAACATACTTTGCGCAAGGTAAGAACATTGTTGCAATAGGAGACTTCTTCAAGACCCAAGGAGACAATCCTTAATCATGACTTGAGGAACTTCAGGAAGGGGGGTATTATCTTGCATATCAGAAGCCATGGGTGCCAAACCATGAATTTTTTGTAGGGGAGACACATTCTATTGAGATCTTCTCCAAGGAGGGGGAGGAGGCTAGCGTTGTACCATCAGTAGAAGAATTTGCTCCAAGAGGGGGAGCTATTGCATTGTTAAGAGGGGTCCCAAAATATCTAACCTTCAGGGTAAGAGGTACTATTATGGGGAAAAGAGTGTCAGTGCTGATTGACAGTGGAGCTACTCATAATTTCATTGATGCACAGCTGGTACAAAGGAGAGGGATCCACATGGAGGAGTTTGAGGGATTCTCAGTTATGGTTACAGGGGATAGAACCATACAATGTGCCAAATATGTTCCAGCATTTTCCATCACCATGGGGACCTAAAATTTAATAGACCACTTCTTTTTGTTTGATATTCCAGACACTAATGTCATATTTGGGGTCCAGTGGTTGATCACTCTTGGGAGAGCTACCATTGATTGGAAAACTTTGGAGATGGAATGGACAAAAGGGAAGAATGGTAAGCATCAGAAGATCAAGGGCATAAACATATAACCCCCTCAGATTGTTTCAGCACACAGGATGGAGGCATATCTATGCAGAGGAGATGTATAATGGGCAATAGAACTACATATATCAGAAGCAGGGGGCAAGGACTCACCGGTACATCCAGATGTACAAGCTCTTTTGGACCAGTATTCTAGAGTGTTTGGAGATATTCCACCAGGGAGGCCTCCTGACCAGGGGTTTGAACACACTATTTAGTTGGAGTAGGGGATCCAAGCAGTAATTACCACTCCTTATAGACATCCCAAGGCTTTTAGGGATGAGATTGAGAAGGTTTTCCAAGAGCTGTTGGCTCTAGGACATATTAGGCCTAGTACCAATCCTTTTTCTTCTTCATTGGTCTTGGTAAAGAAGAAGGATGGCCCATTGAGGATGTGCATTGATTATAGGGAATTGAAAAAGAAGACCATGAAGAATACGTACCCCATACCCAGGATCGATGAGCTAATGGATGAGCTGAGGGGATCTAAATACTTTTCCAAGATTGATTTGAGATCTGGGTATCATCAAATCAAGGTGAGGGATCAGGATATCCCCAAGACAGCATTCAGGTGTTACTATGGGAATTTAGAATTCTTGGTGATGCCCTTTGGATTGACCAATGCCCCAAAAACTTTCTAATCTTGCATGAAACACATCTTCCGTGGTCATTTGAGGAAGTTTGTATTGGTTTTCTTTGATGATATTCTCATCTACAGCCACACTTGGGAAGAGAATTTGTAGCATATTGAGACAATTTTACATATTCTCGAGGAGTAGAAATTCTATGCTAAGCTCTCAAAATGTGAGTTTGGACTCACAGATATGCTTTATTTGGGTCACATCATTGGAGTGGATGGAGTAAGGGTGCATGAGGAGAAGATTCGGGCTATCAGCGATTGGCATGAGCCCAGGAATGTCATAGAACTCGGGGATTTGTAGGCATATGTACTTATTACCGGAAGTTTGTAAAAGGGTTCTCACAACTAGCAGCACCACTCACAGACTTGAATAAGAAGGGAGCTTTCAGTTGGACACCTACAATGCAGAGAGATTTTGATAAGCTCAAAGAGGTAATGAGTAGTTGCCTTGTATTAGTTTTACCTGATTTTTCTCAACCTTTTCTTCTAGAATGTGATGCATCAGGTGAAGGGATTGGAGCAGTATTGATGCAAGGAGGGCATCCTATAGCCTTTGAAAGCAGGAAACTACTTCCTCATGAAATTTTATACCCCATCTATGATAAATGAATGTTGGCCATCATGCATGCATTAGCCAAATTCCTGCAGTACTTGGTGGGGAATAAATTCAGGGTGAAGACTGACCATAACAGCCTTAGATTCTTTCTTGAACAGAAGAAACTCCAAGAAAGAAAATAGAAGTGGGTGAGAAAATTCCATGAATATGATTTTGACATAGAATATGTCAAAGGGAAGAGCAATGTAGTGGCTGATGCACTATCCAGGGGACTTACAGTGTTGTCCTTGAGGGGCATGGACACAGATTGGAAGGCTCAACTTTTGGTTGAGTATTCCAAAGATGATTTTTCATGTGAGATACTTGATGGATTGGTACCAGATGAGAGGTATAGGGTGATGGATAAGGTCATCTATTACCGGAACTGGATCTTCTTGGCTAAGAATTCCAAGCTCAAGGAGAAGATATTACAAGCATCACATGATTCCCCACATGCAGGGCATCAAGGCTTCACAAAGACTTATAGGGGCATAAGGGAGAGATTATCATTGAAGGGTCTCAAGGAGGATGTGCTCCAACATGTCAAGGAGTGCACATTTTGTCAGTAGAACAAGGGAGAGCACACCCACCCAGCTGGGTTATTGTAGCCATTACCTATTCCGACTGGGAAGTGGGAAAGCATCTCTATGGACTTCATCACCGGCCTACCTCCAGTGCAGGGTAAGAATTGTATCATTGTATTTGTTGATAGACTAACAAATTACTCTCATTTCTTTGCCATTTCTGCACATTATACTGCTTCACAGGTAGCTGAGCTGTTCTTCAGAGGTGTGTTTAGACTCCATGGTCTCCTAAGGACCATAGTGAGTGATCGGGACAACAGCTTCATGGGTGGCTTTTGGCAGGAAATTTTCTGGCTAGTGGGGATTGATTTGACACCAAGCACTAGCTATCACCCACAAATCGATGGACATACTGAAATAGTGAACAAGTGGCTGGAAGGCTACTTGATAAACTATGTTGCAGGGCAGCAGAGGGCTTGGCTGCGTTGGCTCCACTTGGGGGAGTATTGTTACAACACTACTCACCATATGTCTATTGGTATGACTCCATTCTGGGCCCTATATGGGTATGATGCACTTTCATTTGATGATGTTATGTTAAGGCTCCAAGAGCCAAGGAATGGATTCAGGAGAATTAGGACATACTTAGAGCCCTCGAAGATAACATTGCTAAATCCCAGAACCAGCAGAAGATTTATGCAGATTGTGGTCAGGTAGAGAGATAGTTTGAGGTAGGAGATCTAGTCTATATATGCTTTCAGCCTTAAAAATAGTATACACTCAAGGAGAAAGGGGTTGAAAAGCTCAAACCACATTTCTATGGGCCATATAAGGTGATCAGTTGTGTTGGTAAGGTAGCATATGAGCTGGAGCTTCCTAAGGGGAGAAAGATCCATAATATTTTCCATGTCTCTTGCCTTAAGAGGGCCATTGGGAAAGATATAGTTTCCAAAATGGACCTTCCCCCCATTGATGATGAGGACCACCTAATTTTTCAACTAGAAGCAATCTTAGACACAAGTGAAAGGTAGCTAAGGAACATAGTGATCAAGGAATATCTGATTAGATGGAAGAATCTACCAGATGAGGATGCCACCTGGGAGGGAGAGAAGATCTTGCAGCATCATTCATTGTTGTTGCTTAAGGGCAAGAAAATTTTGAGCAGGGAGGACTGTAATATTCCCAATTAGCCATTGCTAGTTGGAATATTATATTTACTCCATTTTTGCAGCTAGAAGAATAAATGGGATAGGGAGACCCTTAAATCTCTGAAATGGCAATAAAACAATCCCAATGTGAAAGGGGATCAGCATAAGAAGGCAAATAAATCCACCTTGCTGTGAAAGGGAGGAAATATAGGAGGAATAGATCTAGTTGACTAGGTCAACAATGCTGCTACAAGAGGAGGGAAACCAGCTAGGACAACGCAGTTTTGAAGGAGGAATATTTTGAAGGAAGTCACCTCATTAATGAGTGGGGTCAGGGGTGAGGAGACTCACCAAGGATAAGAAGGAAGTGATAGCAACAAATAAGGCATTCAGTATTCATCTATGTTTGGTCTTTTGACTACTTGCATGCTTCAGCTGTTTAGCTGTAGTTGCAGCACTGTTTAGTGCAGGGGATTCTCATGTGGGAATTCCATCCTCTTCCTTGGATTAGCTTGTTTAAGGGATCTAAAGGGAAGGTTCTGAGCTACTTTTTCATCATCTGACTTAATTTCAATCAGTCATCAACACCTACCGCATAGTCACTTCCAGAGACTACGTCTTTTCTACAGGTGCAGCAGTTGCAGGGTGAAATCCCTTGATCTTGTGCTAGTGTTTGAGGAGAAGGTGTCTATTTCTCTCCGGAAAGTCTAATAAGGAGGGAATTTGGCCATTTTATGTATTTATCAGCTATTTCATGTTGTATTCAGTCATATCTAATACATATTTGTAGTAGACTGCGTTATTTTCTGCAATACTGCCTTTTATACTTGTGTAATGTCGGAAACCCTTACCGGGTTGTCTTATTTCTTGTATAAAAGAGGTTAAAACTCCATTTCTTGGCTATATGCTTAATATAAACTCCATATCAGTATTGATTCATCATTTTCTATAGAAAACCCCATGTGAATTATGTTGTTGCAGTCTTCAAAAAATTTGTAGTTGAAAGTCATGGGATTGGGGTGTTTTTAAGCTATATTGAGCTGGGGAGATCTGTTCAATGTAGCTAGGATGATTTTTTTCTAATGCCCTTTGGTATGTAAGGCACATACAACATATATAATGGGATACAAGTCCTGTTTCAAGTTTTTATAGTGTAATTTTCTGAATACAGCGTTTTCACTGTCTAGAGTGCAACAATTCTTGACAAGGAATGTTACAGAAAATATATTGGCCTACGAGATTAGTTCGGTAGGTGTGCCACCTTTGGCTTGCGAGCCTAATTCAGCATATGTGCCACCTCTCTCTCTCTCTCTCTTATATTTTTAATAGCATTCCTTCTAGTTCAGATGATGACAACGAGGATGACAATCCTCCTCCACCTCTTGAAATTGTTCTTTATACTCCACCGCTTCCAAGATGGGTCTACTCCACTCGGGATGTAGCAGGTTCTCTTTCAAGTGACCCTGTCGATCGACGATGTACACATTCTCAGTTCCAAAGAGCCTCTTCCTTATTGGCTCAAGTTCCGAAAAAACTTGATCCAAAAACCTTTGAAGAAGCGTCCGATCATCCAAATTGGGATGAAGCTATGAATGAAGAGTATCGTTCCTTATTGGAAAATGATACTTTGGATCTTGTTCCTCTTCCAAAAGGAATAAAACTTGTCAGATGTAGATGGGTTTACAAAATAAATTTTGGACCAAATGGAAATGTGGATAGACATAAAGCTCGTCTTGTCGCTAAAGGATTTTCACAAGTTGAAGGCATTGAATATACTGAAACCTTCTCCCCTGTTGCCAAAATGAATTCTATCTACCTTGTTCTTTCCCTTTCCACCTCCTTTAAATGGGAATTCCATTAGATGGATGTTAAATCCGTCTTCTTACATGGAGATTTACATGAGAAATCTGCATGTAACAACCCCCTGACTTTATCCAAAATGACTCTAGCCTTGTTTGTCACCTTAAGAAGTCTCCCTATGGTCTCAAACAACCTCCTTAGGCTTGGTATGCCAAAATGGATAGATTTCTATTAGATAATGGCTTTTCTAGGTGTCATTCTTACAACACTGTCTACACCAAGAAAGTGGGTAAGTCCTTTACCATCCTTGTTCTTTATGTTGATGATCTTATCCTTACTGGTAGTGATCCAAATCATATAAACCATGTGAAGTCTAGCATCAAAAGGAAGTTTTAAATGACAAAATTAGGACACTTGCATTATTTCCTTGGTCTTCAAGTCTTGCAATCCAAGGAAGGCATTACCCTCTCTCAGTCCAAGTATGCCTGTGATCTTCTACACCACTTTCACATGGAAGACTATAAGCCAGCCCCTTCTCCCTTTTAGTTTGGAGTCAAGCTTTGAGTCACTTGTACTACCCATAAATTTGATGCTACCTTATATCGTCAACTTGTTGGTGAACTTCTGTATCTAACCCATACTCGTCCTGAAATTTCCTTTGTCATTGGTCTTGTCGCTAGGTTTATGCACCAACCTCATGAAAGTCACTGGAAAGTAGATAAAATAATACTTCGATATATTTGAGGTACAATTCAGTTCAGGATTCATTACAGTGCAGGAGCATCTCCATTGTTGATTGGTTTCACTGATTCTGATTGGGCTGGTGACCCTAATGATCGAAAGTCTACTGCAGGATATGTGTTCACTCTTGGTTTAGGACTTATTACATGGTATTGTAAGAAACAAAGTGCCATCTCTCTTTCTTCAGTAGAAGCAGAGTATCATGGTGTAGTTGAAGCCAATAAGGAATCCATGTGGCTTCGTCAGATCCTGTCTGAATTTGGTCTTCATCAGCAGCATCCAACTACACTTTGGTGTGATAATCAGAGTGCCATTCAACTATGTAAAGATCCAGTTCAACATCACCATATGAAACAAATTGAACTCCACATACACTTCATCAGAAAGCTCATTCATGATCATGTTCTTGAAGTGCAGTACTGTCCAACCAATGATCAAGTAGACAATATCTTTACAAAGGCTCTCATAGAAGCAAAGTTTACCAAACTTCGATCCATTCTTGGAGTTCAGGAAAGTTGACATTAATGGGGGGTATTCTCTAATGCCTCCTTCCTTCTCCTATTGTGTCACTTTTGTAAATCCTTCAATCCTATCCCAATTTGTTCTTAAGGGGGGATGTTAGGATATTTTGACACATAGGAAATAGGCTCCTTTTGTGTCACCTTTGTAAATCCTTCAATCCTATCCCAAGTTGTTATTAAGGGGGGATGTTAGGATATTCCAACACATAGGAAATAGTTAAGAATAACTTAGTCTAGTGTAGAGTTAGGTAAATTTTGTTTCTTTACCATGTACATTTGTAACTTATAATTTAACGGTCATGATTTGTAGTGATCCAACGGTTATCTCTCACTTCGGTATTAATGACACATGATCCATGGCTTAGCACCCGATTGGTCCATGATCTCTATTTAAAGAGCATGGAGGGTCATTTTTCCGGTAACCATTTATAAGAGAAACATATGTAACTTTTCTTTTTATATTAATAAATTTCCTGAAGTGGCCGCATTGGCTTAGGCCGTGGACTGTTTCCCTCTTTGAGGGTTTTAACCACGTGATTATACTAGTGTACTGATTTGTGATCTATCTGTGGGCAGTGACCTTTGGTTCTTGACCTAAGAAACTTACCTTGTAAAGTCCTACAAATAGAGTGTGAGGATTCCATTGTAAACGTTGGCATTTTATGAGTTTTGAGAGGAATACATGGTTTTCTTGAGCCCGAAGAAGAAATTGGTTTTTTGGATTTTTTGAATGCCTTGTTTTGATGAATGATGAACGAGGATAGCTTCTAGGATCCCTGAGCTTGGTTATTGGTGAATTTTTTCTCTCTTATGTTATTTTTTTCTCATGTTTTCATTATGTTTCCATCCCTCTATGCTACAGTAGAACAAAAGAGTATAGGTTAATAAATTTTCTTTGAGGAACCTTAGTCCTTCCTGTCTCTATTGTCTTTGTGTTTTCCTCTGCCGGGTTTGTTTGAGGAACTCTTAGTTGCTCCTTAGACCTCCTTATGCTTGTTTATTCCATGAATGGTTCAATACAGTAGTTTCAAATATGTTTTATGGTTAGCCCTGCCTATTTGATGTTATTTAAACTCTATTTTGGAATCTCTCTTTGAAGTATTACTTGTTAGGTTTTAGCCAAAGAGGCCATGTTTTGATCATTCCCTTTTTCCATGCTTAAGAATTTGCCTTAAATTTCTTTGTAGCTTGATCATTCATGTTTAGGCATTCCCCCTTCATTGATTAAATTTATTTTTTATCTTGAATGTTTTCTAAACCTTGAAAGTGAAATCAATAGAAGTTAAATGAGTTTCTCACCATCTATATTTCATTGGAATGTTTTACTTTAGTGCTTGTTTTCTTAAAGTGTAATCTAAGAGCTATTGGTTTTCCCTGCCTTATGATTATGTTCTTATGTTCATCAGTATTTGAGACATCTTGTTTAAAAGGTATTTTTCTAAGGATTCTTCACTGCCCTTAGACACCTACTTTGTTCACCAACTTATTGTTCATTTCACTTCACACATACTTTAAGGATCCATTTGACCAAGCCTGATTTTCCCTATTATGCATCTTGCTTCATTGTTGAGATATCCATGACTTTCATTGACTCCATAGCCCAATGATTTGTAGACCTCTTACTCCACCTATTCTACTAGACCATCTTACCCAACCAAACAAACAACAAACCTTACACTTAACAACTAGCCTAAAATCAAACCCTAATAGCAAAAAGTTCACATCCTTTTCATACAATAGAGATAGCCATCTTTGAGTCCAGGAAGGCTAGGTCCTAGGACTCCAAAGACTAGTCTTATGTTATCCTGTGCATTTGGTCTACCAATATGCTAAATCACGAGATACTAACATTCTGGCGATCACGGTGGGACCTTATGAGTTAGTGACAATATAAGTATCCTTAAAGGAACTAAAAAAACCACAGAAAACATTCCTATATTGGTTTTGTAAATTGTTGGTGGTGGACCATAAGTACATACATATCCTCAAAACAACAAAAAAAAATCCACCTGGCGACTCCACTAGCCCCTAGTAGGCCTATTAACCCCACTAGTTCTCAAAGACTGCCCTAGGAATGCATTAATCAATCCTAGTATTGCTAATGGTGGATAGAAAAGTTGAAATCTTCCACCTGGCGACTCCACAACTCTCAATAGACCTAATGACTCCACTGGTAGAAGACTTTAGACTGGTTGAAAAGATGTAGTGACCCTTTTTTATTAAATAAAGATGGATCCATGTATAAAAAGAGAAGAAAAACTAGAGATGTTGATAGATACATTCAGCAAAATGATGCATATACTTGGAAAGAAAGAGGAAAAATACAAGGTTGAGGTTGGTGCTGCTTATTCAAAACAACCTATACGTTTTCCTTCGGAAGAACAAACTCAGTCATTACAAGAACAAACCCAATCACTACAAGACAAGAACAACAAACAAAATATGCATGATGAGCAAGATTTCAAAGAAGAAAATGAAGAAGGTTGTCAAGTAGGTACTAATTACTTTCCTACATCTTGTGCTTCACTATTAATAGAGAATTACAAGCAAGTTGCAAATAGAAATAGAGAGGAGTGCTCTAAAGAATCAATCAGCCATATTGAAATCACAAAATCTAAAACAAAGGAGGAGTCAACACATTTAGAGTCTCTACCCTTATGCTTTAATTCATTTTAGATTATAAAAAGAATTTGGCACCCTGAGAATCTATCAGAGGCAACTCATGAATCTCATGCTCAAAGTAACTGTCACGAAAACCGGGAAGAGCTGGTTGAAGATGAAATAAATCAAGGAATGAAAGAAAACCCATAGGATCTCTCTAAAAGCACAAATGATGATTCATCATCTCTTCTAGGTAAGGCTCAAGAAGACATTCAACCCCTCAATTAGCTTTCACAAGACAAAGAGAACCATTGTAGTTATTTCCAAAGAAAGAGAAAAATGCCTCTTTTTTTAAATGAAGAAGAAATAAATCAGCTTCTAAACATGCAAGCAACCTCTAAGCCCTCATGTGAACAAAATATTTCTCTTCATTCTCCTACTAACCCTGTCTACCATGAGTCAGAAATTGAACTTGTAGATCAATTCAAAGAAGAACAAACTAGTAATCCAATCATTAGGGGAATTTTGAGGTCTAAAATGGGCCTCCTAAGAAAAATGTACAACCAAAATAAACTTTATAAGAACCAATAGGATTCAATATGATGATGTCAACCATGGGGGGATGATTCACCATTTCTTAAGTAAAAGGGTAAAAATATTAAAAAATAATAAAATAATAAAACTGCTCTTTCAACTCGTATTTTAAAATTATCTTCCAACATTTTTTACTCAAATTTCGAGCAAGAGTACTCGTTGAATGTAGAATTTAATTCCTCATCCAAGGAGTACCCATGTTGCATACTTTTGATGGGCCCTACTATGTGAAAAATGAGATTTACATGAAAAAACATGATTGCAATCACATTTTTGATGTATTTCTCATTTTTCATGTAGCAGGGTCCATCGAAAGTATGCAACATGGGTACTCCTTGGATGAGGAATTAAATTTTGCATCCAACGAGTACTCCTGCTCAAAATTTAAGTAAACACTTTGAGAGATAACATGAAAATATGAGTTGAAAAAGTAGCTTTTTCTTTTTCCCCTCTAAAATTTGATGATGTCATCAAATTTTATTTGATTTTTTCCACTATTATTTTATAATTTCCTTAGGAGGTCCATTTTATACCTCAAAATTCCCCTAATGATGTTTGATTGATGAAATTAATTATGTTGATGATTCTCCAAATTTTGATCAGTATGATGATGATGATGTTCTCCAAACATATGCTAACCTCGCAGAGCCATCAACAGTTGATTTGTGGGATGAAGTTCACTATCATTAGATTGAAAGCAGTAATCAGCCAAGACATGTCACCTATGACACTGATGAGGAAAGCCTTGAAAGTTTAGAATTAAGTGAAGAGTCTCTAACGATTTGCTCTAGTTCACTTCAATCCATTAGAAATATCTTTCACATAATTGGAAATCAGTAGTCTTTCAGCTTTGATGTTGAGGTTGAGGAGGATGATGAACTTATTGAGAAAATTTTCAATAAGAAGCTTTCTCCTGAAATGGTTGAGGAGATCATTTGGAACATGGAATCCTCCTTATTTCTAGATCTACATCCACCAAGTTCCATTGAATTACAAAATGTAGATGAAGGCTTAGAAGTTGATAATCACATGAGAGTTGTTACACTACCTTCTTGGGAATATTTATTGTCAAAGAGTGCTTCTACTGATCAATATGATGGTCTTCACATAGATTTTATCCCACTCTGTCAAAGCACATCAGGTTTGTTAGAGGATAACATTGCAATATATGATGAGTTTGATAGTGCAAATGATCATGAAGAAGAGGTGGATTTTCTTTCCCAAAAGAGTCCCAAGCTCAGCCAAGTGGGGGAAGAAGAAATCCTGGATCAAGCTTATTTTCCAAATCTTCACTTTCAGGTATTGTTTCAAGATTCCTTCACGGATTTTTTAGAGACATTTGAAGAGGGAGTAAAACATGTCAAGAGTAGTTTAATGCAGAATTTCAAGAACATTTTAGGAAATAATGTTCAAACACAACAAAGGTGGGAATGGACTTTTGATTTTTTCAAAACCCTCAAAGATATAAACCAAGTTCCCTCATGGAATCATCTGCTTGAATGGTTTTATTGGAAAATAGAATTCACTAAATGAATGAATATATTATATAGGTTAGATTAGGGTAGATAGGCACAAATAAGCTTAGCCTTTGAGCATCTTTTTAGTTTTAGATTGTTTTGAAAAATGAAAACACAAAATAGATAAAATATGGAAAAAAGGGAAGATTTGAAAAGAGGTACAACCCCATACCCAAAAATAGTAATGCTGAAAGTGTGCAAGCCTAAATGCCACTCACTTGTTCAAAAGAGTCTTGTTCATTTATCTAGCCTAATCATTGTTGAACATGTTTTCAATTTATTGTTGATAAGTTAGTAAAAGAGAGCTTTTCAAATCATTCAAACTTGACTTGTAAAAAAGAATAGATTATGAATGAAAGATATTAGTTCCACATGCTCAAATCTGAACCAAAGAGAGAGATGGGAATGCATAGCAAATGATAGATCACAACCCTTATTTTTCTAGTTTTGTTTGTACAAAAATAATGTTTGTGTGCAGCTTGTCCTAATGCCACAACCCATTGTAATTCAGATTGCTTAATCCTGATCTAGACCATGTTTTCAATTTCATGTCAATATCTTAGAGAATGAGGTCTATCATATAGCTTAATATTGATAGCCAAATAGTCTAGGTAGAGAATAAAAAGAGTTCGCTAGCATAATATGAACTCTTGGAAGTAATAAGGCTAGAAGTAGGTAGTTTTTTTTGCTTTCAAAAGAAGAAAATTCCAAGGGTTTTTCAGTCCAAGTGCACCTAAGGAAGAAAAAATGCTAGGCAAAGTAAGCTAGGTAGGTAGAGATGAGTTTGAAGCTAACATGTCCTTCAAATTTTTAGATCATAGCTTCAAGAGAAACATCAAAAAATGAAAGAAGAAAAATCTTCCCAATGGATGAGGCACTGGTCTTCAGAAACCTAGAAATATGAAGTTCTAGACACCTCCTAAAAAGGAGTTTCCCTCCCCAAGTGGAGCCACTATTATTCATCAGTAATTTTCACTATCTGTAGATGACTAATTATTGGTTCTAGATTTCTAAAAACAAAATTCCATGAACATTGTGAGTTTTATAAATCTCACTGCCTTCATTATCCTTAGAGAAATTTGTTTACTATCCTACCATTTTTCCATTTCATGACCACCTTATAACTCCTACAGACTCCAATTGGCTTGTTCCTCTCATTTCCATCCTTTTTCCTACCCAAAATCTCATTACTCTGTTTATCCCTTGCCTATGACTCCATTGTCCATCTAAGGTTTTTTAGGGCATTTTCTTGGTTTTGTGACTTCCATGGTTAAAACATCAACAAGGCTTGTATCCTAATGCTCCTACACCTCCTTCTATCCTTAATATACCTTCATAAACACTTTCCATCACTACTATCCCTCAAAATCATCATTTCTCTACACAACCTAGCCTATTTCTACAATTTGACACTTTTTCGAGACTAGGCCTTTGTTTTTCCCTTTTGGACCCCTTCCCCTCACTCAATCCTTAAAATTCAACTTTCCCCTACTCTCTAACATCCATCCCTATTCCCCAAGAATTTATACCACCCTTCATTCCCCTCCTTCTATAAGGCAGTCCTAAATCCCTTGTTTTGCCTACACCAATCCCTAATTTCCCCTCCCAACTAAGATGGGGTTTGCTATGGAAAGGAGGCATAGGAGAAAAGGATCCATATGATAGATTTTATAAGTAAAAATAATTTCGTACAAAATTATAAACATCATGCCTCCATCATTTTCCAAGAATTCATTCCAAGGGCCAAGTCATTTGCCACACCTAGGGCCAGTTTTGTTTAAAAATATGTTTCTGACCAAAAAGGGATGAATTTGGAAAATGTGAGAGAGTTTTTTTTCCATCATAGGGCTAAGAAGAAAAACCTACTTTAGGTTTTACACAGGTATCATGGTTTTGGAGAAATGTCAAACATACATTTGTCATGGGAGAATTTCTGCACTCTTGGAGTGGCCTTGGAAAAATTAGGTTTTCTCATAGCTGGAGTGTCCAAATGACTTGCGTGATGAGTCAAGTGACAACTAGACTTGAATATATTTAAAATTAGCTATCATGAGCTCAATTGGGAATTGAGGAAGGCATACAAAAATGGTCTTCACCATCACTCTTCATTTCTACACCATCATTCAACACTTTTTGATCAGTCTTGGGAAAATCAACTTTTGATGGGGAAAATAAACTCCAATGAGGGAAAAATTGTGTATTTGGAAATTATACAGGTTAATATTTCCAACGAGCTATCACGGGCTGAAATCTGACATGAGGAAGGTCATCAAAACTTGGCTTCAAGTGGACCTATTTTCTTCTTGTGTTGGCGCTACACTCAGAGACTGGCACTGCACTCACAGACCCCGGCGCTACGCGAATAGGGTTTTCCACAATGAATTTTTTGCACTACGCTACACGTATATAGGGTGGCACTGTGCTTATAGCTGGGTGGTGCGCTAATGCAAAATTTCCTCTAGAGTTGCAACAAATCTTCCCAAAGGCTCAAGGAAACCCTCAAATTTGCCTCCAAAGAAGTGCAAGCGAGTGAAGCTGGTAGCTGCCCTTTTTCATCCTCCTCTAAATTTTTTTTAGTAATTTCGTGGCTATAGAATGACCAAAACCCTAGATTTTCAAGCCCTAGGTCTTCAATGCATAATAAACCTTTGTTTTTTGCCTCCTTGAACAAATTAATTGTCATTTGAGGGAGAGTGAATTAGGGTAGTTACACTTCATGTTCCAAATAATCCCTCTTTCAAATTCAAGCCCTCAGCCACATCATCAACTAAACTTTCCTTCCTCATCTCATCCTGCTCCCTCTACTCCTCTATCCCCTCATCAAGCAAACCTCCCTTCCTCCCCTTCTCTTGATGCATCAAATGAAGAAGGAAGTGGCAATGAAGAATCAAATGAAGATAGGGGTAAAGATAACAATGAGCCAAACCCTAATGAGGTTGAGGGTGATAATGAGTTGAGCCCACAAAGGGAAAATTACATGGAGACAGAGGATAATGAAGATGAGGAAGAGGCAGATGATGAAGAACAAGCAAGGGACATGGAAATGGAAAATGGTGACAAACTGGGCAGCAGCTCAGATGATGAGGTAGACAGTCAAAGAAATGACACTCATGATGAAGCAAAGGACAACATGGCTACAAGTGAAACAGATGAAAAAAATGCAGAAGGTAATGAGGCAGGTATGAGTGAAGAAGAAAAAATTCATGACAGTCATGAAAATATTGAAGAAAGTGACCCCCACAGTGACCATGATGATGAGAAGAGTGAAGAAAAGGCTGAAGGTAATCATGAAATTCATAGTGAGAGTGAAGGAAGTGGTGAGGGTGATGATAAAAATAAGGATCATAGCAGTGAAGAGGCAAGCAACCCAAATGAAGACCAAAGTGATAGTGTAGAAATCAATGAAAAGGGTGAGGGTGGTGATGATGTTGAGGACCAAGAGGGCAGTGATGAAATAGAGAATGTGATGAATGATGATGTTAATGATGAAAATGAAGAGCTTAATGATAGCAGCAAGGATCAGAGCCATGATAAAGACACCAATAAGACCAAACTCACTCCTTTTTCATCAACATACCAAAGAGGGCCTAGACTTGTGTTTGTTGCCTCAAAAAGGTAAGAGACCATGCCCTCCACCTCTGCTCCAGAGCTAGACAAAGGCAAATAAGGACCTTGATCTACAAAGAAAGATGACCAAACATTATGCCCAGAGAAATCAATTTGCAAGGGATAAACTGAAGAACACCCTTGCCAAGCTACAGGTACAAAAAGAGGAAAAAGGTCAAGAAATCCTTGTATTTTTCACCCAATCTTCTCTACAGGTCTCTCAAACCCCATGAAGAAGACCGCCACCAATTTTGAAGGAATTTGGGCAAGTTTTTGTTTTTTGAGAGTTTGGAGGCCTATTAGTGCAACGCCACTGGCACTACGCTTTTCCCTCAGGCATCCTCAAAGGGAAAAATCTACATTTTTGGATTCCTCATGGCTAACACACTATGATCACCAAATTTCAAAGCAATTAGAGCAGTTTTGACCCATCAAAAGGTCAAAAAACACTTTATTTTCACCATTATGCCTTATTTTCAGGCTTGGTGCTACGCTCAGAGCAGTCTTGGGAAATTAACTTTTTGAACTGGTTACAGGTGCTCAATAGAAAAACCAAAGGCATATGTGGAAAGAGGACTCAACAATATTTCCAACGAGCCATCATGGAGAAAAATACGACATCGGTAAGGCCCCCAAAACGTGGTTGCAACAGAACCTATTTTCTGCCTAAGGTGGCACTGCGCTTATGGACAACACTGTGTGTTTTTGGCCAAAAAGTCAACAAAACACACAAATTGATGGAAAATTGTTTTTTTAATGTTTTCTTGGGCAAGTCACTCCAGATTTGATTGAGGAGATATGGTATGTTAATTTTCATTTATTATCTTAGATATTAAGTGTCTTGGGCCTTGCATGGTCTTCAAGCACATAAATGACATTTATGATGAAATTAGAGTTTCTAGAAGCCTCTTATGGTTTCCACCTCCTCACTTTCTAAGATAAATAGAGCATGAGGATTCCATTTTAAAGGTTCACATTTGATGAGTTTTGAGAGCAATAAATGGTTTTCTTGAACTTGAAGAAGAAATTGGTTTTGTGGAGTTTCTGAATGCCTTGTTTTGATGAATGATGGAGGATAGCTTGCAGGATCCCTGAGCTTGGTTATTGGTGAAGTGTTTCTCTCTTATGTTATTATTTTCTCATGTTTTCATTATGTTTCCATCCCTCTATTCTACAGTAGAACAGAACATTATAGCTTAAGAAATTTTCTTTGAGGCACCTTAGTCCTTCCTATTTCTATTGTCTTGTGTTTTCCTCTGTTGGGTTGGTTTAAGGAATTCTTAGCTACTCCTTAGACCTACATATGCTTGTTTATTCCATGAACGGTTCAATACAGTAGTTTCAAATATGTTTTATGGCTAGCCCTGCCTATTTGATGTTATTTAAACTCTGTTTTTCAATCTCTCTTTGAAGCATTGCTTGTTATGTTTTAACCAAAGAGGCCATGTTTTGATCATGCCCTTTTTCCATGCTTAAGAAGTTGCCTTAAATTTCTTTGTAGCTTGATCATTGATGTTTAGGGATTCCCTCTTCATTGATTAAAGTTATTTTTTATCTTGAATGTTTTCTAAACCTTGAAGGTGAAATCACTAGAAGTTAAATGAGTTCCTCGCCTTCTATATTTCATTGGAATGTTTGTCTTGAGTGCTTATTTTCTTAAAGTGTAATCTAAGAGCTATTGGTTTGCCCTGCCTTATGATTATGTTCTTATGTTGATCAGTATTTGAGACATCTTTTTTAAAAGGTATTTGTTTAAGGATTCCTCACTGCCCTTAGACACCTACTTTGTTCACCAACTTATTGTTCATTTCACTTCATACATACCTTAAGGATCCATTTGACCAAGTTAGATTTTACCTGTTATGCATCTTGCTTCATTGTTGAGATATCCATGACTTTCATTGACTCCATAGCCCAGTGATTTGTTGATGCAGGAGCATTCTTCGAAACTTATAAGACCCATAGTCTTATTTCTCATTTACTAAAGGGAGTGGGTTCCCTTAATCATTTTATTTATTTTCCTAAGTTTAGTTGAGTTTGAGGAAATTTAAATTGTAAATTGATTTATGGAGAATATCTCGTGAGTTGTAAAATATTAGGGATGAGTAAGGAATCCTAAGAGTAGTGAGGATTTGAGGGATTTAAAAAATCTAATCTAGGATTCTTTTGAATAAAGACAGGATCTGAAGAGATAATTTAGGAGACAGTGAGATATTTTTGGATTTGAACTAAATTGGTTCATGAATCCTTTTCTTTTATAAATTGTGATCTTTTGAAGCATTAAAAAAAACAACAGAGAGAGATATGAGAAGAGTAAGAGTGTGAGAAATGAATGAAGAGTGTGATGGAAGAAAGAGAGTGGTAGAAGAGCACAAGAGTTAGAGTTTAGAGAAAGAGAGAGGTTAGATAGAGGTAGAGCTGATGGTCCAAAACCAGTAGCTGGGTCTCATAGAGGAGTTTTTGATAGTAGTCAAATAGAATGTATTTTTGCTTGCAAATATTTTATGGAAAATACCAAAAAAAATGTGGATTTGTACATATCATGTATCTGTATGACCTTATGGTTTATTTACTATGAATTTGAGAAATATTTGGAATATTCTGTGCAATTAATGTGTTTGATAATGGCTGGAATATGGATTATTGTTGCCGCTTGTTGATTGATTGTAAGTGATAACAGATGACCGAACTATTGCATACAAAATCTGCGGATAACCCATTTCTTGTGAATTTTGCTGAGCCACATAAACAATAATAAAGTAAAGGTTTGATAAAATCTGTGTATAGATGTGCAGAGGAGTTGACTCATGTGATGGTTCGTTTGGTGTGGAAGGTGATTCGAGCAAGTTTTATCACAGCGGATGAGTGAAGGTATGTGGAGTGGTTTTATAAAACCATTTGTGACATATCGCACCACTTTGGTGCCTTAAGTGGTAAATCTTTAAAGCACGTGATACAGTTGAGGAGTCGACACATCACACCCTCGAACTGATTTTATTGCACGGTAATTGTTCACATAAGTTGCAGAGAGTTGGAGTGCGAACATCTTCTCATCGGAAACAAAATCAATCTAACGGCAGAGAATGAAGTATGGATATAAGGTTTGTTACAAGGATTCAATATGAGAGGTCCCACAGAGTTAATTGAGGAACGATATTATGCATTGGTCATTGGATCAGTTATGGAGATCAACAATGGAGCCTTGAGATATTAAATTATTCATTGATATATGTGCATAACCGGAGAAAGGTAAATGTTTACTTGGGTTAAGTTATATTAAGCATTATATGGTTATGATTGGTTTTTAACCAAAGGTTTAGGAACCTTTATAGATTCTTTTGAGAATTAAATAAGAGGGGATTTAAACCATGGGGTATTTAATTTAAATCCCTCGATTGAAAGTATTGTCCTGGATAAGGGCGGGTTAGTATTAACCTTACGGGATGGTTGGGTTAGCCACTAGCCCTGCATGATTTGTGGTATCGGAGCCGAGATTAATGATCTATGGATATTTATTGAGAAATTGAATGTTATTCCAGCATGTATATAATTTACATTATAATGGATTCAATAAAGAGAGGATTTTGATATATTTAAGGACTTCAGCATTTCATCAAAGGCAGATTGTGGAAAAGACTTGAGAAAGAAAGGATCAGCTAAACGCTTTGTAGAATTTTAATGATATGTGTATGTGATGAAAGCAGCAATAGAAGTTTTAGCCATGTAGCTATTACAAAGTAGCGAATGAATAAATTACAACAGAAATGTTGCAAGGAAATAAAATGGATATGGATGTACTCAGTAAGAAGGGAAATTTAGTTGACAGAAGAATTGAAGTGCAGACAGTGAAAAGTAAAGTAGCATGTGTATTGTCCAAGCCAGTGGAAGCTCAAAGAGATCAATCATTTGAATATATCTCAGGTATGAGCCATATTTTGATGTTGGTTCCATTTGAATTGTTTCTATAAGAAATAAAATGATAGCAACAACACACAGTAGCAGACTGTGTAAAGAGAGAGAAGAGTTATGTTAGTGGCAGTGAACCTAAATATTCCAGCTAAAAGTTGGACAGGGAGAAAAAATGAAGTTTTATCAAGAGAATATGAGTGGAGTATATAAGTCTAGGAAGAGCAGAAGAAGAATGCTCAAGAGGTTCCAGAAATATAGAACCAGTGCTTACCAAAAGACCAAGTCCAGAGAGGGGATTGGTGAGGTAAGTGGCAGTACGGAGGACTTGCTGTTGTAGAGGCTTAGTGCAGCTCATAGTGAGTGAGGAGCTCACAGAGATGGAGGAGAAAGTGACAAATGATAGTCATAACAGGATTTTAGAGATAAGCCACAACAAAAGAAAGAAAGATGCCAAGGAAAATGGCAAAGGTAAGGAAATGAGTCAAGAAGTATTTGACAGTGAAATTGCAGAATTGAAAGAGAGTATTGATGCAATAATAGTTCTACTTGAGAAGAGTATGACGGGCCAAAGTTATGGTTGGAATATGAGAAGAAAGAAGATAAAGTGGAAGTTGTTTCAAAAGCAGATAAACAGAAGAATGTATATCAGATTAAGAGAGGAACTTAGAATAGTTGAGTTAGATATGGAAGATGACTATTATAGACCTCAGCAAGAAGATTACTTTTCCAAGGAAGGAATCATTGATGAATTTCTGAACTATTGGACAAGTTCAGATCAACAGAGAGATGTGATGATTAAGACATCAAAGAAAGAAAAGCCTAGTATTTTTGGAACTGATGATTTGTGTATGTATGCAGGTGATGAACAATATTTACAATATATGTTTATGCAGGTTGCTGAAGAAATAAATATGTTGAAAGAGGTGACTGTAATGGAACAGTTCTTGAATGAAAATGTGTTCAAAGACACTACAGATGTACAAATGTTGAAAAATACCATGAAAGCTGGAGGTGATGAATCTAGTGAGATTTGGCAAAGGAAGGACAAACAGTCTGGAGAGAAGAAGCCTAAGAGAGGTATAAAGATAGCCTTATGACAGGAACAACCAAAAGTATGTGTACAGTGCAACCATTTGAGGTAATGGGATTATCTCTTTCATTTTTACTCAAAAATTATGGACTTGTATTGATAGTTAATGGACAAGAAATTGTCTTGGAAGAACATAATGGAGCATTAATGGAAAAGGATATTACTAAAGTTTATACTGTGGAAGATGCTAGAACAGGGATTTATAAAGAGAATTCAGTCCAAGGAGGTATAAATAGTTAAGAAAAGGCTATAAATAGGAGAGAAAAAGAAGACAGTAAAAAGCGTAAGGATCAGTTGGCAAAGGTTGATGCACAATAGAAATTTGGAGACAGTGTTATTTGTACAAATTGCAAATAGAGAAAAGAGGAATATAATTAGCAAACTAGAAAGAGACAGACAGTCTAAGAGGATGGAGGCAAGGATGCTTTCATGAATAATGCATTTTCTGTGAGCAGCAAATGGTTTCAATGGAATGTGATATTTATGATATTGACAATGATTTTCATTGTAAAAGGAACATTATTATGGAAGGAAAAAGTTGTTGCATATGATTTTGTTTCATGTAAAGAAACAAAGAGGATTAGAGATTGGCAGATTTCTATTAAAAAGGAAGAGGCATGGAAAAGAAAATTTAGTAACTTACAGATTTGTAAGGGAGAAGAAGGAAGAATGAAAAGAAGTGTGAAAGGAAGGAAGGCGAAAGAAAAGAGCAGAGAACAGAATTTTGAAATTAGACAACATTCAGAGAAAAGTGAAAACAAAGCAGACCTTTTCAAGACAAGGCATTATGGAGGAAGATATCAAAATTTTGATATGCCATATGCACATCAAGAGGATGACAAATCAGAGAAACTACAGAGTAGGATTGATGGAGAATGTAATGCATTTTCTGATTTTGAATTATTAATTGTTGAATGTATTTTTCAGGATGAAAGACAAACTATTTTTGGAGATATGTTTGCACAAGTAAACATAAAGAAGTATGTACATTCTGGAAATGCAGAAAGCCATTTTTCCTTATGGAAACAAGATGATAGTAAGGAGCTAGTTGACTCAAAAATTTAGGATGAAGGAAGGAGAGTTGACATAGCTCTTAAACAAGTCCATGCAGAAGAGAAAGAAGGTTACAAAGGATGTGAATGTACATTCCACAAACATATTTTGTTTTTAATCCAAAGGGGGTTTGAATTGCAAGATTTTATCTTGAGTTTGCAATTAAAATTTTGGATGAACAAATCAGTCATATTTAATACGAATATGGAGGCATTTGACCCAAGTTCAATAACTAAATTAATTGCAGCTGATGGACAGTACGAGGTTGAAAGAATATATGTTCTTATATCAAACAAGAAACAATTTTATTTTGAGATCATGAGAATGCTACTTAAATTATTGGATAGGTGGATGATGGAAATTACAAAGATGATAAGTTAGGTACAGGCAAGGAAAAAATACATAAAGTTGGAACTCAATTTTATTGAGATAATGGCAAGACAGAAGCAGACCACAGAGCATAAATTTATATTGTTTGAGAAGTTGTTTATGTAGGATATCAACATCAAAACATTATGCAGAAGAGATGATTATGACAACAGAGCAAAAGGACATCCACAATACAGAGTTTGGCATCCAGGAGAAAGAGAGAAGGTAGTAAATGCACCTACAATTGAAAGAGGACAAATAGCCAGTTGGAAGATCAAATTTGATGAAGTTTATAGCAGAAGCAATTGGGTGAATCATGAACAGGAGTCCATGAATTTTTTCAACCTAGGGAGTCTGATGCAGGAGCATTCTTCGAAACTTATAATACCCGTGAGTCTTATTTCCCATTTACTAAAGGGAGTGGGTTCCCTTGATCATTTTATTTATTTTCCTAAGTTTAGTTGAGTTTGAGGAAATTTAAATTGTAAATTGATTTATGGAGAATATCTTGTGAGTTGTAAAATCTTAGGGATGAGTAAGGAATCCTAAGAATAGTGAGGATTTGAGGGATTTAAAAAATCTAATCCAAGATTCTATTGAATAAAGAGAGGAGCTGAAGAGATAATTTAGGAGACAATGAGAGATTTTTGGATTTGAACTAAATTGGTTCATGAATCCTTTTCTTTTATAAATTGTGATCTTTTAAAGAATTTTAAAAAAAAAACAGAGAGAGATATGAGAAGAGTAAGAGTGTGAGAAATGAATGAAGAGTGTGATGGAAGAAAGAGAGTGGTAGAAGAGCGCAAGAGTTATAGTTTAGAGAAAGCAAGAGGTTAGATAGAGGCAGAGCTGATGGTCCAAAACCAGTAGTTGGGTCTCATAGAGGAGGTTTTGATAGTAGTCAAGCATAATGTATTTTCGCTTGCAAATATTTTATGGAAAATACCAAAAATAGTGTGGATTTGTACATATCGTGTATCTGTATGACCTTATGGTTTATTTACTGTGAATCTGAGAAATATTTGGAATATTCTGTGCAATTACTGTGTTTGATAATGGCTAGAATATGGATTATTGTTGCTGCTTGTTGATTGATTGTGAGTGATAACGGATGACCGAACTATTGGATACAAAATATGAGGATAACCCATTTCTTGTGAATTTTTCTGAACCACATAAACAATCATAAAGAAAAGGTTTGATAAAATCTGTGTATAGATGTGCAGAGGAGTTGACTCATGTGATGGTTCGTTTGGTGTGGAAGGCGAGTCGAGAAAGTTTTAGCACAGCAGATGAGTGAAGGTATGTGGACTAGTTTTATAAACCATTTGTGACATATCGCACCACTTTTGTGCCTTAAGTGGTAAATATTAAAAGCATGCGATACAGTTGAGGAGTCGACACGTCACACCCTCAAACTATTTTTATCGCACGATAATTGTTCGCATAAGTAGCAGAGGGTTGGATTGCGAACATCGTCTAATCGAAAATAAAATAAATCTGACAGCAGAGAATGAAGTATGGATATAAGGTTTGTTATGGGGATTCGGTAGGTTTTAACCCTGAACAGAAATTATCTACAAATGAATCGTATAAGAGAAAATAAACAATAGCAAGAGCATAAAACATAAAATAGATAAACACAGAGATTTTCCCCTGGATCCCAAATCAGGATGACCAGCTTGATTTTGCATTATATTCCTTTTAGTGTTACAACACATATATATACATGCCAAAGCATACATAAACCCCAATCCATTAACCCTGAATTAGAGCATAACCGTAGTTCCCTTGACTGGATCTACAAAATACCAGTGGCCGAAAGCCATCATACCCCAAAACCATGTGCAAACTCATGCACAAAACATGGGTGGGTCCGCCTATGAGTGGGTCCGCACACCAAAAAAAAAAATCGCCAGGGCGCTGCCCTAGACCCCAACAGGGGGGGCTGTCGCCACCCTACTACGCCAGGTGCAATGTACTATGCGTGGGGCTAGTCGTGGAAAGAATATAACACATAACCAACAGATTCAAGATGAGAGGTCCCACCGAGTTAATTGAGGAATGATATTATGCATTGGTCATTGGATCAGTTATGGAGATCAACGGCGTAGCTTTGAGATATTAAATTATTCTTTGATATATGTGCATAATCGGAGAAAGGTAAATGTTTACATGGGTTAAGTGATATTAAGCATTATATGGTTATTATTGGTTTTTAACCAAATATTTAGGAACCTTTATAGATTCTTTTGAGAATTAAATAAGAGGGGATTTAAACCATGGGATATTTTATTTAAATCCCCCAATTGAAAGTATTTTCCTAGATAAGGATGGGGTTAGTATTAACCTTACAGGATGGTTGGGTTAGACACTAGCCCTGCATGATTTGTAGACCTCTTACTCCACCTATTCTACTTGACCATCTTAACCAACCAAACAAACAACAAACCCTACACTTAACAACTAGCCTAAAATCAAACCTTAATAGCAAAAAGATCACATCCTTTTCATACAATAAAGAGAGCCCTCTTTGAGGCCAAGAAGGCTAGGTCCTAGGACTCCAAACACTAGTCTTATGTTACCATGTGCATTTGGTCTACCAATCTGCTAAATCACGGGACACTAACAGTGTCTTCCAATCAATGAGAGAAATCAAAAGTATCAACCAAGCATAATAGAAATGTTTCCCCTCCTCCTGCACCTTGCACACATTCTCTAATAACTCTATTCATAGGTACTAAGCCCAGTTATATTGTACTCCCTTCTCACACTTCTCAGATAAATAAATTACGTGGGAAGGGACTTCCTTTGGCCGAAACTTCCTCATAAGCTTGTAGGTGAGGATTATTGTGTGAAATTTTACTTTGAGGTCATTAATTTCACTGACAAGGAATCTCTGAGTGTTTCACAATACCTTATAATATTTCTTGACTTTTCCTGCCACTTTCTTCTCCTGACTGTTAGTCATTAGTAATTTTTTTCCTTTGTAGATGACTAAATGCTTATCCTAGATTTCTAGAAACAAAATTCATGAATATTGTGAGTTCTAGAAATCTCACTTACTCTTAGGATAATTTTTTCACTATTCTACTACTCTATCAAGGCATAGCCATCCTATCACTCCCAAAAGAACGAATCATGGACTTATTTCACTCATTTTCGTTATGTTTTCCACCTCTTACCTTACCACTCTGTTTTGACTTACCTAATTTTCTACTCACACCTTGGATTTTCCAAGTAGCCTAACTTTTTCCCCTATTCACCAAATGCCTCAAGAATTGGTGGTTTTAAGCTACCTTTCTAGGCTCTTTATATAAATCGAATTCGTCAGTTTTAGGGATTGCAATGCATAAAGGTTTGTCAATGATCTGTTTTACACCCAAAAACCCTAAGTTAAGTGTTCAACCAAAGGTCAAGTCTGAAAGACCTCCCAATAGGTCATGTAGCATCTCGTAGGCTATTCATTGTTTTGGTTTTCCAAGCCTCATTGTTTTATATGTTCCCAAAGATGAAATAAAATAAAAAGAAGGGTGAGCTTATGATTGTCCAAAAGGTATCAAAAACCTCCAAGAGAAACCTCCTTTTATCAGAGCTTAAATTCTGCAAAAGGATAGTTTCCTATCTTAAAACATTTCTACAAGAATGGTTTATGATGGTTATAAGCAAAAGAGAGGCAAGGTGAGAAGCCAAAATCCTCAAGGAAATTAATAGCAGAAGAGAAACAACATGCCTAAGTTCACAAAGAAGATCATGGTTTCATGACTGATTAGCTATAAGGTGTTGCCCAATAAAGAGTCCATGAAAAGGATCATGAAGATAGAAGGTACATCAGCGCCACTGAGCATAAATTGAAGATTTTTTGAAACAAGGAATGAAGGTGAGAGACCTCCTTAATGATAGAAAGTAGAGGTTTGAAGGATGATGTTAGAAGGTCACCTTTAGGGTTTGTCAAGGAAAAAAATTTCACTACACCAAATGGAGAGATTACAAAGAGTATCAGTGTGAAGGTAACCTAAGTTTCAAGTGTAGTAAAATGTTTTAAAAGTGGTCAAAAAGGAAAGCAGAAGGTTAAGTGTCAAAATAGAACACCAGGAAAATCATGAGTTTGCTGATTAAGTGACTAAAGTTTCCAAGATTCCAAAAATGACCAAGAAAACAAAATTAATCTGTGTTATGACACCTACTGCAGATCAACAGTGGTCAATAAAAAAAAACACAACAGGCATGATGTACAACCTTTGGAAAAATAGATATATCATTTTCAAAAGCACTGAGAGGGAAAAAGGGTATGTTTTCACATCCACTACCAAAAGGTCATTTCTATGCTTAAATCACCTCCTGCACAAAAGAAAAAGAAATATCAGTGAAGGGATAAAAAGACCAAAAACAGACATTAGAAAAGTGGGTTTTTGTTTTTAATTTATTAAATTCCAAAGGTATAAAGAGCATAACATTCATCACTCAACACCATTTTTTCATTTGAAAAAAGGAGTGAGAGGATTTCAGAGTTTCTTGTGAGATTCGGGCAAGAGAACCTTTGCGCTAAGCTCCTATAAGGCTGCGCTACACCCCTGTGTGCACTCCCTTTGGAAAGTGAAATAGGGTGCTACATGCCTGTGGAGGTGTGCTACACGCAGGGGTGTGAAGGAGCTGCCTGATAGCCTGGCTGCTACGTGCAGGGGCGTGCAAGAGCCGCCTGACAGCCCGGGCGCTACGCGCAAGGGCGTGCAAGAGTTTCCCGATAGCCTGACGCTATGCGTTGGTCCATTCAATGGCGTGTAGGATCCACTTGACAGTCGATCTGATACGCGCCTAGACATGTAGAGGCTGTCTGACACCTCGTGCAACTCTGCCCTGTGCTATGATCTTCTGTTGCGCGTTCAGCTAGGAGGTTTTTTAAAGTAGGTGCAAGCCTCAAATTTACTCAAAAATCCTCAAAAATTCTTCCTGGCACCTCCTAAGGGTTTCATAAGAGGTATTTAGGTCCTTCCCTCCCTCTAATACTATTTTGGAAGGTAAAACTTAAAGAAAATGTGAAAAAACCTAAGGCAGGAGAAAAACACCTAATTTCTTGCTAACAACTCTCTTGTTCAAAGGGCGCCCGTCCATTTTCATACTGAGAGCACACTAAGGCCCAAATTGGTCTTGTTCACTCATCCTTCCCCTTCATTTTCAGTCACTACCAATCTCATTATCATCTCACTTGTCCTCTCTGTTGGCTTGAGGGGTCTTGACCCAGGTTTGAAGGTTAAGGTTTGCCAACAAACCCCTATACTACTGGCCCTTTCGATAGTGACCTTCTTGCGCAAGCCAAAGTATCACTCGAAGCAGTATGGGTGGGTGTTGGAACCAGGTTTCCGTACCCTGAGAAAGAGAGAAGGTAAGTTGAACCATTCGGAAACCATCAGATGTACGCAGTCAGAGGTTGCTTGTAGGGCTTTCAATGATTAACCAGAGTACAGTTTTACCAGATTTATATAATAGGCTCACATCCATGTGTAGATAGCCAAGTATAAGCATAAAATAATATATTCATAACAAACTTAATCAGATTGCAGATACAGTTATCATAACATAGATAATTCACAACTCATAAACACATATCATTCGCAGCTCATAACAGAATCACATATAATTTGAGTCCATAATAACCATAACCAGATAGATCAAACAGAATCATATATCCACAATACTTCACATATATTACTTATCAAAAGGTCTCTTACATACCCCCAAAACCCACATGCGCACACAGCCAGCAGGAGTCATAACCCAATAACCCAATCCCAGATCTAATAGTTCACACTTAGCATCAATCTCTATTCATTCCTACCTATTGAATCAAAGAGGTTCAACTATTTATAGTAATTTAGCCTACGCATCCAATTTTCTGCAAACCACTGTTTGTGGACTCTTAGTCTACCCTTGGCCCACTTACAATGTATTAGGGGCTTTTACTCACCCCAAAACCCCTGCTCTAGAATAAATATAATAAAAAATGTACAAAATGGACCAGATTCGTAGCTTGTAGGAGACCTTGTTCCAACAGTCCCCCAACACAATCTTGTGACTCGTCTCGGGTCACTGTGGTGGTGGGGTCTCCACCTGCGTGTGCAATGCATTGACAGCTATGACCAATGGGGGTAGCACTTCTTGACTCTGAGCAGTAGCGCTCTGTGCAATATCTACAAGCGTCTGTGAGGTTGGTCCCTCTATCACAACTGTGACACTCTCCAGTGTTTGGTTTAGTTTCTTCACGGCACCATCAACATCCTATGAGAGCTAGAAGGCTGCAATAGTCCAAGGATTTAAGTGTTCTCCGATAACATGCTTCTTCTAGAGGAGTCCCTAAATCTCATCTTGGAGGGATTTTTTGGTCGTTAGATGGGCCAGATGCTGTGCAGGGACTAAAGTGGGTAAGGTAGCCCCAATCTGCTCAAAATATTCCTCTTTCTACCGCAATTCCTGACTAATTTTTCAGAGGATTGGATCTTGATGGACTTTGGTCCATAACTACAAGGCTATCTCGAGCAACTGGGTGCCCTGAGAAATTTGTCCTGTAGTGGTGTCCGTAGCTGCGGTCACCCATGCAACATGCTAGGCGCGTACCTCCGGGGGTGTTTCAGGCTGCATTTTGGCTTGTAGGTCACTGATTTGTTGCTCCAACTACGTCTTAATGACCTACATTTCTGTCCTCGATGCCTTCAATGCTGCAACCAATCCTTCAACTTTAGCCCAGGGCATGGCTGCGGCTGGGATCTATTCTGTAACCTCTGTGTAGAGCTGGTGTATCACTGTTTCAAGCTCCTCCTGCTGCAAGACAGCGAGAAGCACTTCTGTGTTCTGCTGGGCGATGGTCTGCTCGGCCACATTGAGCTATTGGTGTACTCTCTAGTCACGATGGTGGATCTCCTGGAACACGGCGGTGTGGAGGCCCTGTAATGCCTCGTGGGGCAGCTTAGCTATATCTAACTGTATCCCTATACCTACTTGGAGTTGGATTCCTACAAGGGCAGCGCTAGGAAAAGAGCAGAGACAGCTTTCTTCCATAGTTAATGCTACACTACTGTTTTCCAAGGGAGTCCATACTTGAATTATGCTGGTCTGTAGCGTATCTGTCATTAACTAGAGGGTGCGAAGCTCAACATGGATAGTGGTGATCACAACCTTCTGTTGTTCCTCTATGGCTACCCACTTATTCTCTATAGCCAGTGTAACTGCGTCCGTGATTTGCTTGAGGTCATCGTCAGTTAGTGTGACCATCACATCATATTCCTTGCATTGGGAGTGCTGCTTCTTTCGAGACCCTTTTGCAGGCTCGCTTGGCCGCTTTGCACCCTGGATGGAGGTGGTATCTTTTTCATTCAACCTTCTCATGCTCAGGTCCAGCTGTGAACCGACCTGAGTCTCGGCCTCAGTGTCCATTTCGGTAGTCTGCGGCGACTATGCATCCTTTTTCGTAGCTGCGTCCAAGCCCTTCTGGCTTGGTCCTGTGGCCTCCTTGGGGTTGACAGGGGGGTCAATTTTGTCACACTGGTCCCTTTAATGCTCCTTTCACTAGTTTTGAAGCCAATCTTGCACATGGGGAGCCAGAGTGTAATTATCCTATCAATTTCCTCGTCCTCAGGCCCAATCTCCATCATTTGCACAATTTATGGCTCTGTAGGTGTTGAAGCTTCTGCAAGGTTAGTAGCCGTCATTTTAGCATGAAAAAGGAATCCTAAATCTGGGGGACTATTGGCAGTGGGAGTGGATTGATAAGTCATGAACAAAACGCTATAGGCCCAGATAACCTTGCAGCATAAAGAAAATACATATGGTTTTTGGAAGCGATACGGAACCCTTGTCTAAGTTATTCTTGCTACTTAATAGTGCATGTAGTCATACAATGGTAGGGTAAACTTCACCTGGAGCTTACCATCAAGTAAACGGTAAAAAATCTCAAGGAATTGCCTCATCCCAATAGAACCAAACCACCTTCGCAAGCAAGTTTCTCAGAGGTGCTGTGATTAGTGTGTACTGTCGAACGAACTTCCTGTAATAACCTACGTGGCAAAGGATTAAACGCAGTTGTTTCTTTGTTGTAGGATTATCTGTTTCCTCAATCTGAGCCAACGTAGGGTGCATCTCAACAGTACCCATTCACAGCCTAAGCGGCCTGGTAACCATGTGCATCCCTTCATTTTCTGAGTCAGAGGCAGCTTGTGGATCATCCTTACCCTCTTTTTGGGCTATGCTACGCTAATCGACCATACTTAGTACCTGCGCTTCCCACGTGAGTACTTGAGGTGCAACATACAGGTGTGATTCACCCCATGCCCCAGTGTCAGTGTCTTGTAGAGCTTCATCAAGTGCTTCCGTCTCCCCGATCAGTCTGAACATCCTCACAAAGTCATCTTTTAATGTTTCCTAGTGGTGGGTGTGTTGATGTAGCCCTGCATCCAAATACCATGTAGTGGGAAGTGGTATCAGAGCATGAATAAATAGATGGACCCATTCCTTTGTAGTCCTATCACACCACTATTATTTCCAAGCGAACATATGTTCACATGGGTCTTCTGGCACAAGGAATTCTTTGAATCACACCTCAGCTAGGGCCTTAAATTATAGGATTATCATAGCCTGACATTCCTCCCAATCTTGGAATGCTTCCCTATGCGTGTCCCACCATTGTGCAAGTAATTCATGCATGGCTATTCCAAGGGCCCGTAGCCTTCGTGCCCTTGGAACCTCAGCTTCGAATGCTTGTAAAAATTCCTTAATATTACTCGAACCATCAAAGTAAGGTAGGTATCTTACCTCTGAGGAAACACAGCGGAGGTCCTTTGTGATCCGAAGACATCATAGCGAAGAGACATCATGTAATTGGTTCTTCCAATTCTCTATCTCTCCATTGGAGTTGGAGAAGCATTCACTATCCTTTTTCTAGCAAAGTACTCCATTCTCCGTGGGTTTGATCCAATCCTCATCCCACACAGTCAACTTATAGATAGGATCCACATCCTCCTCATCGCTTACCAGTTTAACGTATCGTTCGCCTTCCGTAGGATCTAATGGTACTATCACCCTTGTACCATTATTTTCAAATACCATGCTTTGCTTCTTTAATTTAATGCTACCTCCCATGTATATGGCCCAGTAAAACCCTAGAAGCGCAGGGTAGGGATTTGCATCTTCCATAGTCTGAATAACTTCAAAATCAGCCTAGACCTTGACCCCTGCGATATCTACCATAATCTTCGACAGTCTCCCCAAGGGTATGATATTTTGTTGATTAGCCATGCGTAGCTAGATAGTAGACCATTCCAACTTTGGTTTGCCCATTCATTGCCAAGTCTGTTTAGGCAAGACATTCGCATCCGACCCCAGGTGCAAAATAACCTGATCCATTTCGTAGTCACCGATCTATGCTGTCAGCCGCATCTCCCTACCGGCGCATTTCTTATATCTATATAGTTTGTGCATATCCCTGATTTCTAGGGGTAGGTTAGGTTTTGATGCGCAGCTATCCATTAATGCCTGAAGATTCTCTATAGCTTTTTGGTTGTGCAACAACTTCATACATGCCTGCAAGAAGGGTCTGGCCTCCTCATTTGCCTTAAGGTTCACAGGTGGCTAAGAATTAGGTGCCTCCACCTCAGCAAAATCCTTGCAAGTTGCGATAAATGTTTCTTTTTCTCTATTTAGGTCCAAACCCTATTGTTTGAAAACCACTTTATGGATCAGAGATTCAGTCACAGCTTTTTCTTCAACTTCTCTGGTAGCCATTCCACTGCATGTTACCATATTTATGCTTGGATCTTTATGTCACCATTCAGCCTTAACCCTTTGCACATTTTGCGTAGGTGTCGGCTGCTTCTCCTATATCTTTGTCATTAAGATCGGACAATCTTGGATCGCATGTTTCAGCTTTCTGCAATACTGGCAGGTCCATCTTGTGGGGTTTAGATAGTCCCTGGAAAAGTTCCCTACCTCTCCACAGTTATAACAAATGAGTTGCCCTCATCCCCGACCTGCACTTCCACCTCCCCTTCCCCTTGCTAGGGAGCCCCATGCGCTCAAGAGTTATCTGGGTGAAGAAGGGTTCGACTGCACCCTATAGAAATTCCCCCAATTGATCATTAAATCATACATCCAGTAGTTATGTTCATCATGTCCTACCGACCTACAGAACCTGCACCATTTCTATTTTACTTCTGGGACATACGCAGCAAGGCGGGGATAGTGGTTCATGTCGTGCAACCCTACAACACGGAAATCATTGCACCATAGTGATGGCACACTTGGTCCTACCACTTCCCTAGGGCACAACGGACTAGGTCCCCCAACCTGCATGTAGTTTGTTAACAATGGGTAGTTATCCTTGGTGTGGCCATTCGTCCTGCAACATATGCACCATCTTTCCAAACTAGCCTCTGCGCCTCACTCCTTCCGCAAGTTCTGGACCTCCATGCACATCACCTCTAGTTATCCTTGGATCTGCTGGACGCCTAGCTGGGCATCGTCTCTAGGCGCATCTTCTAACTTCATAGCGACCTCCAAGGCTTTTTATGGTGATTTAAAAGTTTGGTGACCCATAGGTACAGGCAAGTGAGGTAGCAACATAGCAATGAACCACTCCGTGTGCTGTCTATCATCGTACTTAAATCCTAATTCCCTAATCACCTTCTTCAGCCATTGATCGGCCTCCCATACAGATTCAGAAGGCCCTTGTATGAAATCCTTTAGATCGACCACTATTTGAGAATAGGACTTAGGATTCTTGAACTATTGTTTTAAGGCGTTCTTGACCTCTTCGATGGTTAATTTTGCATGATGTTCTTTGTATTCCATCTACCAATCCAAAGCTCTTCCTTCGAAGGCAAGGGAAATTTGTGCCCTCTTCACCATGTCACTAGCTATGTTCTGTGCAGTCCATACCGATTCTGTGACAAACCATAACTACTCCATGTCCTCACCTCCCACACCCTTAAAGGTAGGCAATTTCATGTGGGAAACCATGTCTTCTTTTGGTGGTGGAGGTGTAGGTGAATGCTTACCCCTATCCTGGTTAGACAATGGTGTGGTTGGAGAACTCTGCATAGCTGCTTCTCTTACCTGGCAGTGGATAGATCTACCTCCTTCTAGGTTGGTCCGATAGTATTTGCTACTTCGCGTCGTACTTTCATCCGGATCAATGGTCATTCACTTGGTGTGGCTACATAGAATACATTTTCACACAGTAATATCTTAATCAGCAATGGTAAATTCTTCAGAAACTTACCCCTAAATCCTTTGAAGAATCTACGCTCTACTTCAAAGTATGAGATGAATTGATCAATGGAAAATTCCATCACGAATCCTCCTAGCATGTTGTCCACCCAGTGATCTATGATGCGAGTGATGGTGTTATCAGCCTTCTCTAATTGTTGGATCAATTCTGGGGTCCACTGTGTGACCCACTCGTCCTTCCAACACTTCTGAACTTCGACCAACCTTGTGAGCCACTCCTGGAGCTCGATCGCAATAGTTACGAAGAAGATCTTGTAGATCTCTGTGAAAATATACTTATTTTTCCACTCTTTAGTGGTCAACCTCTTACTGCAGTTCTATTTCACTGTGAATTCCTAAACTTGTTGTTCGAACCATTCATCAATTTATTTTCTTCCAGGTTTCCAGTACGGCCTTGGCATTACCCGATCACTCTCTCAAAATGCTCCTAGTCCCGGCAATGGAACCATTTGTTGGCTTGAGGGGTCCTGACCCACGTTCAAAGGTTAAGGTTTTCCAGCAAACCCCTATACTACTTTCACTTTTGGCAGTGACCTTCTTGCGCAGGCCAAAGTCTCACCCAAAGCAGTATGGGCAGGTGCTGGAACTAGGTTTCCACACCCTGAGAGAGAGAGCAGTTAAGTCGAACCGTTCGGCAACTATCAGATCTACATATTCATAGGTCATTTGCAGGGCTTTCAATGATTAATCAGAGTACAGTTTTACCAGATTTATATAACAGGCTTGCATCCACGTGCAGACAGCCAAGTATAAGCATAAAAAAAAAATATTTGCAAAAAACTAAATCAAATTGCAGATATAGTTGTCATAACACAAATAATTCGCTTCTCATAAACACATATCATTCACAGCTCGTAACAGAATCACATATAATTCGAGTCCACAATAACCATAACCAGATAGATCAAACAAAATCATATATCCACAATAATTTGCATATATTACTTATCAAAAAGTCTCTTACATACCCCCAAAACCCACTTGTGCACACAGCCAACAGGGTCTGCACATAGCCAGAAAAAGGATCTCCGCGCACACATCCGGAAGGAGTCCTAACCCAATAACCCAATCCCAGATCTAACAGTTCACACTTAGCATCAATATCTATTCATTCCTACCTATTGAATCAAAGAGGTTCAACTATTTATAGTACTTTAGCCTACACATCCAATGGTCTGCAAACCGTGGTTTGCAGACTCTTGGTCTACCCTTGGCCCGCTTACAATGTATTAGGGGCTTTGACCCACCCCAAAACCCCTGCGCTAGAATAAATATACTAAAAAATATACAAAATGGACCAGATTCGCAGCTTGCAGGAAACCCTGTTCTAACACTCTCCATATCATTTCCCAAATAGATCAGGGTCTTGATTTCAAAGCAAGAGAAAAGACAAAATGCCTAGAGAAGGTAGTGTTGACAGGGGTGAGGGAGGCCAAAGGCCTAAAGAACAACAAATAAAGGTTGGGAGAGCAAATATATTTGAGCCTTTAAGCACCAAGGAGTTGACAGCCTCCCCTATCAAAGTTTCATATTTCCAAGAGGTAGGATGCTATGACTTTTCTGAAAAAGTACAAAGAGTCAAAAGCCACCCTAAGTTGACCAGAATTTTCATCCTAAACCTCCATAACCACCAATTACACCTAGCTAGAGTGAAGTTTGAGCTGTCCACCAATATGGTTGCCATGGCCACTAGGATACCTTGCATGGGAGAAAAATAGTTCAAACAGGTGAGTTTGGACTTAAGCCATTACGAGCCTTTTTTGAAACCAAGATACCAAGCTGATTGCAAGACCATTTTTCCCTTGTCCCATCTATTGGAAAGGTATGCACCTTTAATGAAAACCATCATGAAATATTTTACCTGTGAGGGTAGGTTTTCTAGACTCTAGTCCTACCATATAAAACTGCTCATGCATTTCACTAGGGCTAAGCTACTGCATTTGCCTTATTACCTTTATAGAAGTATTGATAAGATGTCATACATTGTGCAAAAAAGGCCTCCTTCACTGTAATATTCCCAAATTTTCACCAGATATTTGGAATATTAGAGTCCTTGATTTTCTTAATGAATTAATTAAATAAAAGGGTGGAGGGACCCAGAATCCTCATTATGAATAAATATCCACTTTAATGTGTCTGAATGTGGATTAATTAAGCCTAGATCTGCATAATAAGGTGGTTGAGAAACTACTAATGTGAATGAAATTGGAGAACCTGTCTCATTAGTGAGATAGATCATGGAGGTTGACACAGTCAACTAAGATCTTGAAGATGTCAAACAAAAGATCATGGGACATTCATGATAAAGTGATGGAGGATGTTGTGCAAACAAAGCAAACTTGATGGAGAGGGTGTACATTTCACCTAGACATGATGGTTGATTTGGTCAAACAACGCAGTAAAACTTGAAGGATCTTGTCCACATGCACTACAGAGGGCCAAGGCTTGGGAAGGCTCAAACATTATATAAATAATGAAGAAAACGATGGAGGTATGTTTATTATTCTTGATGTAAAGATCTTTTCAGATCTAGAATTTTCATGTGACATTCCATTGCTTTCTCGGGCTGTTTAGCAAAGATTACAAGTGATTTTTAGCATAGGGAATTCCTGGTTGGGAATCCCACCTCTTTCTTAGAGAAGCTCTAGAAAGAGTATTGTACTTCATTCTACATCAGGCATTAAGTGCCACATCTATTTTCCTACTTTCTACAGAACATCCATATTTAGAAATTGCAGATTTCTGAAGATCAGTTTGGAAGGAGGAAGTTGTCTTCAGTACTTCAACTGGAGAGCTAGTGAGGGTTTATTCCTATCACATTGGGCTTATAGATCAGCTTCCCATAGCTTCATTTCAAATCTGGCATCAGGCCAAAATGTATTGACCTCCTAGCAGCAGTATTCCCTTCATGAATTACGTTGTTCATTCTGCAGATCTAAAAGGAGGAAGGAAGTTACTAGCATTTTAGCTAGTAATCATGTGAGGGATCATCCCCTCACATTTCCATCAGTATTTCCATCGCCCTAGAGTTAATTACAGCATTTTTCAGTAGTTAGAAGGCCTCTCTTTCCCTCACAGCGCAATTTCTATTGGCAGTTGTGTTGCAGCAGCTGCAATCATTATTGGAGGATTGAAAAGCTAGATCTAGAGCTTCTAGCTTGTAGATATGAATAAGGGATCAACCCTTAAAGCTTATATCTGATATTGCAACATATTTCAGCCATCTATTTGACATATCTAGCTTCAGATCTGTATTTCCCATTAGATTAAGGATCAAATCCTAGGGAGGTGATTTTCCAAAGTTGTAGATCTGGAAAATGCTTTCTGGGTTATCTTGGGAATCCATCACATTGGCCATATCTTGAATCTTGGCAGCATTTGAGCTCCAGATTTGAGTAGATCTTCATTTTACCTTTCAACCTACAATTATATGTTCGTATTATGCTAAAGGGACAACACAGTATTTGCTTCAGTGCCTCTCCAATTACATTGTACCTATTGTAGCATGTTTTCTGGTTGATTCTAGACCATCTTTTTGGTTAGATCTATTCATATTCTTGTACATTGTGTAACTAAAACATTTCCATATAATAAAATGGCTCATCTTCTCTGTAAATTCTAATGTTGTCTTAAGATTTATTTTTTACTTTTCTGCAGTTCTTATATTGTGTTTCAGTATTACTGCATTCTCCCTTTTGGGATATTAAAGACCAAGGCCCAACCACTACACCAAAAGACTAGCTTGTTAATGAGGGCAGCATCCCAGGGTGTTAAGGGTGGGGTCAGCCCACCAGAGAATTTGAGGGTGAGGCCCTTGCACAATACCCATCATTACACAGACTCCAGACACGTGGCTGCGGGCCCTACCTGCACACAAGACATTAAATCCCACCACGCTCCGCAAGTCTCAACCTCGAGACCTCAGCTCTGATACAAATAAGGCCCAACCACTACACCAAAATACCAACCTATTAGTGAGGGTGGCATCCGAGGGTTTTAAGGGTGGGGTCGGCCCACCGAATCATCTGAGGGTGGGGACCCTTGCACAATACCCCTCATTACACAGACTCCAAACATTTGGTTGCGGGCCCTACTCACACAGAGGAAATTACATTCACAACAAATGCAGAGTCTTTTCCACCATTCTCTTATCAAGATTATTGTGTTGCATCAATTAGAGCAACAGGATATCCCATGGGAAGTGTTCATCGCCCATGATGTTTTCACAAATCCACAGCCTCTTCCTCTGCAAAGTTTACCCTCATCATCTCATCCACCTTCCTCCACTCCTCCATCACCCCCCACTGACCATGATTCATCCTCTCCATATGAATCCTCTCCCAAAACAAACCTCCCTCCTTCACCTTCTCCTAAAGCCTCATAACAAGAAGAAAGTGTTGAAGAACATGAAGAAAATAGTGACAAAGAGAAACATGATAGTCAAGAAGAAAATGACAGTCAAGAGGAAGAAACAAGTGATGAGGGAGAGGAAAATGAAAATGAAGAAAGTGATGATGATGAAGCATGGACAAAAGACACTGGGGAAGAAGAAAAAAGTAATGAGGCAAAAAGTGACAGTAATGAGGAAACACACCATGACAGTCATGATGAAGACACAAATGATAAGGTAGATAATGAAGAGGATAATGAGGACAAAGGGAATCAACAGAACAATGAAGAAGAAGAAGGCAGTGAGCCAAATGAGGATGAAAAATAAGATGACATGGCAGAAGATGAAGAAGATCGTGACAGTGATCAATATGCAAGCAATGATGAAGAGACAGAAGAATAAACAGAGACATAGAATGAGGAAGAAGAAACAAAGGAAAATTAGGACGAAGATAATTATGAAGAAAAGGTCAATGATAGTGAAAACAATACAAAGGATGAAAACATGAAGATACAGATACAAAGGTAGATTTTGATGAGAAAAATAGTGTGGAATAATAAACAAATGATGAGGAGGATAATGATGAAAATCAAGAGATAGGGGCCAATGATGAAGATGAAGAAACAAAAGAACAAGAGGAAACAAAGACAAACAAGGAAGAAACAGATAATGAAAAGGCAGAGTTTAAAGACAGGGACAGTGATGGAGACCAAAGTAGTGATAAAGAACATAACACAAATAAACAAAATGTAGATAATAATGGTGCAGAAATTCAAAAAGGGGCTAGCGATAGTCATGAAGGTAATGAAGAAAACATGATGACTGGTAGCCCTAACAATAGTGACAGCAGTGACCCCATGAAACCAAAGGGCAGTCAAGAGGTTGATGATAGTAGTGAAGGTCAGGATAGCGATGCTAGCATGGGTGAAAATGAAAATTCCTCTCAAGAAGATAGTCAAGAAAAATATGAAGAGGACACAAATGCAGATATCATTGATAAGAAGAAAAGCAGTCCTAAGGTCACCAATGATGAAACGAAACACGTTAAAAATTTTCCTCTCACTTATCAAAGAGGATCAAGGCAAGTGTTTGATGCCTCCAAAATGAAAGGTACCCTACCATCTACATCAGTTCAAAGGCTTGACAAAGGAAAAGAGAAGATGAAAAAGGATGAAAAAAATAAGGGAGGCAAGCAAACTACTCAGAAGCCACAATTCATTGACCTAGATAGTGATAATGAAGATGAGGAGATGGCCACTAGACTACTGCTCCAAAGAAAGGATGCCCAAATCATGGAGTGGGAGAGGGATTTTTGGATGGCACAATATCTAATCTAGTACTACAAGAATGAACGCAAGCACTTCAAAAATATAAAGAGGGGCCTTGCTCTCGAGAAAAAGATGACCAAGTATTATTCCATTAAAAACAAACTCACTTGTGCCAAACTAAAGGAAGCCCTCAATGAAATTCAAGCACTAAAATAAGAAAAATGCAAATATATGCTTATGATCTTGGCGCAAGCTTCTCTGTAGGTCTCCCAAAACCCATGAGGCACACTCCCACCAAATTTGGGAGAATTTTGACAAGTTTTGGTTTTTTGCTATTTTGAGGGTCGAGGGGGTAGCACACATGGTGCTACGCTCTTTTTCAGGGCATCTTCAGGAGGAAAGTCTTAAATTTTTTGGATTCTCATCACTAATATAGCATGCTCACAAAGTTTCAGATCAATTGGAGTTTTTTTGGTCCTCCAAAAGGGTCAAAACACCCAAATTTTCACGATTCTGCCTGCTTTTCAGGACATGTGTTGCGCCCTTACCAGCCTTGTAATTTTCACTTTTTTAATAGGTTTTGGAGGTCCAATCAAAGAAAAAAAAGTATTTCTGGAAGGTAGACTTCAAGCGCTTTCCAACGAGCCATCACGGATCCTATTACGACATCAAGAAGGCCTTCAAAACACTCTTGCAAGTTGACCCAATTTTCCTGCTCCTGCGCTATGCCCTTTGCATGAAAATTCATCTTAAAACACAGTGCTACGCTCCTAAGGTTGAGAAGTCAGAAATGTATGCTTGGCAAGTTTTAGGAGGCTTGTCAGAGCCTAAAGGTCAATTTCTTTCCTAAAAGTGACTGAAAAGATATTTATTTTAGATATTTTGTGCCTTGGGCCTTGCAAGGCCTTAAGGACAATAGAGACACTTATGATTAGCCAATATACTTCTAGAGACTCTATTAGGTTTTTCTCCTCCTTGCTTGTTATATATAGCATGAGGATTCATTTTAAATGCTGTCTTTTTATGATTTTTGAGAGCAATACATGGTTCTTGGAGGTTAAAGAGAATTTTGGTGTTGTGGACCTTGTGGAGGATTTGCCTTGATTGATGATGATGAAGGCTTGCTTGTAGGATCCCTGAGTTTGGTTGATGGTGATGTGTCTCTAAATTTTTCATGTTTTCTTGTTTATCATATTTCCATATTTCTATGTTTAAATATCTCAGAAAAGTATAGGTTGAGAAATGTTGTTTGAGGCACCTCAGTCCTCCTGTTTGCTATTGTCTTTATGTTTTCCTCTGCTGGGTTAGTTTAAGGAATTCTTAATTTCTCCTTAGGCCCACCTAAGCTTGTTTGTTTCATTAATGGATTAATATGCTAGTTTCAAAATATGATTTATGGTAAGCCATGCTTATTTTATGCTATCTAAACTCCGTCTTGGAACCTCTCTTTGATGTATTGATTCTTAGGTTAAGCCAAAGAGGTCTTGTTTCGATTTTGCCCTTTGTCCATGCCTATCAGATTGCCTCAAATTTCTCTATAGTTTGATAGATGATGTTTAGGAGCTCCCTCTTAATTTATTAATGCTATTTTTCATCTTATATGTTTTCAAATCTTTAAATTAGAATCATTGAAGCTAGATAAGTTTTCCTGCTTTCTTTGTTCCATTGGATTGTTCATCTTCAATGTTTATTTTTTTAAAGTATTGTCATTGAGTAAATAGTGTGCCCTATCTCATGATTAGTATCTTTTTCTTATTAGTATTTAAGACCTTCTTGTTCATAGGTATTTGACAAAGGATTCTTAATTTCCCTTTGCCCTACCTTGGTTCCCCAACTTAATGTCCATCTCACTTCAGACATAACCTTGAAGATCCATTGACTACACTAGATTTTCCCTGTGATGTACCCCAATTCATTGTTTATATATCAATTAATTTCATAGACTCCATAGCCCAATTGATTTGATGACCTCTCACTTCACCTATCATACTTGATCATCTTACCCAACCAAACAAACAACAAACCATACACTTAACAACTAGCCTAAAATCAAGCATCTAAAGCGAACAAGTTTACATCCTTTGCAAACAATAGAGAGAGCCCTCTTTGAGTCCAGGAAGGCTAGGTCCTAGGACTACAAAGACTGGTCTGATGTTACCCTGTGCATTTTGTCTACCAATCTGCTAAATCATGAGAACCTAACATAATGGAATTCACGGTGGGACATTCTGAGTAACTAAAAAGGTTAGACATCCTTAAGAAATTTAGAAGCCCTTGTCCAAACAGTATCCTATGATTTATAGCCACCTCATCACTATCACTAACATAATGGTGATCATGATGCAACCCCTGATCTCGGTGAAAATCTAAGCATCCCTTAAGACTTCAGAAAACCTTATCAAATCATAGAGAACTCAAGTTGATATCCAAAGAATAGAACCTGGTTGTTTCACCATCCTCGCAAAATGATGACTCAGCTGTAGGATACTCTTAAAAAACTTAGGGCTACATATAGGAACTCAGAAAACCACAAAAAATCCCTATATTGGTTTTTTGTCAGTTATTGGTGGTGTACCATAAACACATATCTTCAAAACAAACTAAAAACATCCACCTGGCAACTCCACTAGCCTCCAATAGGCCTTCTCACTATACTAGTATCCATAGACTCCCTTAGGTTTGTGTCAAATCAGCCTCGAGAAGTCTAGGAGCCTGGTCATACACTGTGTGAGTTTAGAAAACACTAAGAGAGGTAAAATTTTCAAAAAAGTTCAAAAACTTTTAGCCTCTCTAAATTTTGAGTTTGAAATCTAGCTTAGCGAAGAATCAGTACCAGATCTCATTTGAAACCAAACCCTCCTACTATAGTTGATGACCCAGAAAGGATTTGTGGGAAACTTCTGAAACTGGAAACTTAACTACTGTTAGGACCATTCATAAAGAAAGATCTGTACCTGAACATCTCACAGCCTTGAAATATACCCAGTTTGACTTGCAACACACAATAAAAATTTTCAGAACTAAGTCACACAATAGGATTGACCATACTAACCTTGAGCCCATAGATTTACAGTAGAGTTCTATTACAAAATCCTCTCCTTCCACCCCGCCTAATTTTCAACTTCTCCACCACTTTAGCTCTTTCCATACCAAATCTGCTCAGAATCAGTCAGCTATTCCAAGTACTTCCACCACACCCTTTCATACCACCACTGTGTAGACCACCCCACTTCGTCCTACTCCATCCCATCTCACAAACCCTCCACTTGTAAATCCACCATTAGCTCCTATCATGGCAGCTTGGTATGCCCCCCTGGTTTTACCACAACCTTTGGTACCTTTTCCAAATGACTACCAGTCCCAAATCCCTCACTTTACTGAGGCTGAATCTACCACTGCCCAACAACACGTAGATAGAATAAATGATGCTTTTGACTACATGGAATTAGAATAGTAAACCATGAAGATGAGGATGTTTTCCCAAAGCCTAGGAGGAGAAGCTAAAAAATGGTTCAAAAACTTAACTCCCAATAGCATACACGATCTTCCTTCCCTTTACCAAAATTTCATAAACAAGTGGGAGATTAATAAAACCCTCTCCATATTCTCTCAGAATATAGCAATATTAAGAGAAACATCGGGGAAAGTGTCCTAGACTATTGCACTAGGTTCAATAGTGTTTACAATGCACTACCACCAAACATGAAACCCCCACTAGGCCTAGCCTTTGCTAAATTTCCAAAATATTTTGACTCAGACATGGCCTATCAGCTAAGAGAAAGAGAGCCCCTAACTTTAGAAGACATGCAAAATGGAGCTATAAGTGTAGAGGCCAACATAAATGAAAAGAGAGCTAGGCTGAGATCAGAAAAGAGAGTAACCTACAAAGATGAAACCATGCCCTCAGCCTCCTCTATAGATATTATATAACTTATGTGTTATATATCCAAGATTATCCTGATCACACACTATTTTAACTTCATGCACAATATAGAATCTATTCCACCATTCATCATCACATGCGGAAATTAAATCAATTGCAATGCACACATGAAACAATAAAAATTCACACACATTAACACAACTGTTTAACGGGAAATCCTGAAGCTAAAAACCCCAACTATCTTTATATAATATATTTCATAAAGATTCTGTAAAAATCCTCATACATAGCTGATCATATCAAGCTCTCAATACAATACAATCATTACACACTAATCAGGCCCGATCTTGCAAATCCATGCACCGATCTTTGCCACCTGCTAGCTTGCCTCTACTGCACAATCCCTGCTGAATAATGGCTATGAATGAACTCAAATTCACCAATATTTCACTATGCAATCCTCATTGGCATCTCCACTGAGTGTTGGATGCAATCAATGCATCACTATAGTTACAACTGATAGTCACACTTGCTCTTTCACCTATCTCTCCACTGGTCTCCACTGAAACTGCCATGCACTGTAGTTAACTAATGTATTCTTCAGTTGATTAATGATGTATTATTTAGTGAATTAATTAACTAATTAATTCACACCAATCTCACTAGTGTATCAATCAGTTAGACTAGATACAACTATCTCAACTGAGTCTAAGTGAGTTAAACTAAATACAATTCCATCAACTACTTCTATAACTCCACCAAACTCTGTCACATGAGTTCTAACTGAAGGCCTCATGCATTAGCTCTAGTAAACCCTCAGGAATAGCGTAACTCCTTCTGTCAGATGTTGTGCCACATCTGTGCACTTAACTGAAGTGCTCCAAGAGAATAAGATAATGTTTAAAGTCCAAATATTATTAAGAGCTAATAATATTCGACATATCTATTTTTAGACTGGAAATCTAAAAATAGATTCTGCCCAATATGTCTAAAAATAGAATTCCATCTATTTTTCCAATCTGACCAACCATCCACAAATAGCATCCTGCAATTCATAGAATATGATCGACATGTCTAAAAATAGACATAGTCTAAAAATAGACTTTGTGCCAAAAATAGCCTGCGGGCCCACTTAGTGAAGGCGACTCTTTTCACTAAGTTCATCATCTTGTTGAATCTCAACACTCCCTCTCAACAAGATAGGGATTATCTGCCACCCTAATCATGTCTCTATGGTATTCAAATTTTCTCCTGGTGAGCACCTTCGTCAGAATATCTGCATCCTGATCCTCCATAGGAATGTAAGAAAGCAACATGATCTTTCGCTGCACACAATATCTGATATGATGATACCAGATGTAAATATGTTTAGATCTACCTTGAAATACTGGATTAACTGAGAGTTTAATGCAACTCTGATTATCACAATATATCAGAGTAGGATCTAAGTGTGAACCGAACAACCCGACCAGGATCTTCCTCATCCATACAGCCTCGCATGCAGCCAAACTTACTGCCATGTACTCGGCCTCCACTGGACTGAGTGCCACGGATCTTTGTTTCCTACTGTACCAAGAAACTATTGTAGATATGATACTAAATATCCCTCTAGATGTGATCTTTCTATTTGTTGGGCTCCCTGCCCAATCTGCGTCCGTGAAGCCATGCAGCTTCAACTCATCCGACTGTCTGTACCACAATCCATATCCCAATGTTCCCCTGAGATACGTCAGGACATGCTTGCCTGCCTTCCAAAAGAGCTTGTTAGGCTTAACCATAGCTTGTGAAAGTTGGTTAACAGCATAGCATTTGTTTGGTCGTGTATTGACTAGATACATGAGTGAACCAACCAACTGTCGATAAATAATGGAATCCACTACCTCTGCTGATGTAGCATCCTATTTTCTCCAACCACTAGGAAGAGGAGTGTTAATAGGCTTGCAGCCTTGCATGTGAAACTTCTCCAGTATCTCCCGAGCATACTTGCCTTGAGACACAAACAATCCACCCTTCCGCTGAAAAATTTCCAATCCCAGGAAATAATGGAGGCCCAAGTCCTTCATCTCAAAATCCTTTGCAAGATCTACCTTGCATGAGTGTATCAACAGTTCTTCACCTGTTAGTATCAAATCATCTACATAAATTACAATGATTAGCAACTTACCCTCCAACAAAATTTGGTATAGGTTTGGATCTACCTCACTCTTGGCAAAACCAAGTCTGGTGAAATAAACATCTATCCATGTGTACTAAGCACGAGGTGCTTGTTTAAACCCATACAACACTCTTTTGAGCCTGCACACATGTGACTCGCTGTTGAATATTTCGAATCCTTCAGGCTACTCAATGTACACCTCCTCCTCAATGACTCCATTGAGGAATGTATTCTTCACATCCATCTAATGAATGTGCCAACCCATCTGCGATGAGAGAGCAAGGATGGTCTGTATGGAAGAATACCTTGCGACAGGGGCAAAGGTTTTTTCATAGTCGATCCCCTCCATCTGTGAGAAGCCCCGGGCAACAAACCTTTCCTTGTACTTCTTGACGCTCCCGTCAGTAGCTTGCTTCACTTTGTAGATCCATCTTGAACCTACCACTAATTTCCCTTCCGGCCTTGGGACAATCTCCCATGCACTGTTTCTGACAATCAAATCATACTCTTCCACCATGGCATCTGCCCATGCGGGATCCTCCATAGCTTCCTTGAAATAATATGGTCCTGTCATGATACACTTTCTCATCAGAGCCACGTATCCAGTAAATTGGTCAGGTGACTATCTATGTCTATGCTGTAATGTAGGTGCTCCTACATTCTGCGCTGCATCAAGATTCAGTCGCTCAGCTTCTATAGTGTGCTTCCGCCCTCTAATGTTTGGCACTGCATGAGTGGTTTCTTCCACTCCATGAACCTCTTCTTGTGGCTGATCCACATCTTGAGGCTCATCTTTAGGAACAAGTAGCTCCTCATCTACATGCAAGTGTAGCTCCCTCTCAAGCGACAACTTCATGGCTTTCTCCTCATGCAATTTTATATCCCGTCGCACAACATTCATCCGACTATCTAGAAAATACACACAATAATTGTGGGTTATTTCTGTGTACCCAAAAAATATCCCAACCTCTGCGGTCAGCTCCAGCTTCTTCCCGGCATCCTTCATCACATGAATGTAAACAAGTGAGCCAAAAATCTTCAAATGAGAAATACTAGGCTTCTTACCATAAAATGCCTCTTCGGGTGTACTCTTGCCAAGTACTCTGTGAGGACAATAGTTTTGCACATAAACTGCAGTGTTGCATGTTTCAGCCCACAAGTGTATGGGAAGGCCCTGATCATGCAAAATTTCCCATGCAGCACCCACGATCATTCTGTTCTTTCTCTCCGCGACCCCATTCTGCTGTGGGTTATGAGGTGCTATGACCTCTCTTCGAATTCCTTCTTTGCTGCAAAAGTCTTTGAATTTGCCCGAGATGTATTCACCACCATTATCGCTCCTTAGAGATTTCACCTGCTTCCCCGACTCTTTCTCAACCAACACCTTGAACTCAAAAAACTTTGAGTATGTCTCGCTCTTCTTCTGCATGAAGAAGATCCAACACTTATGAGAAAAGTCATCAAAAAATATCACATAATACCTGTTCTTTGTTGTTGAAGCTACTGAGAAAGGTCCACACACGTTTGTGTGAATTCTCTCAAGGATCGTCATGGCGTGACTATCCTTCTCATGAAAAGTGGTCTTCACAAATTTTCCCAAAGTACATCCCTTGCACTGATATGATTGCGCAAGTGTACCTTGGGGAAGCTCGATAGAAATTTGCTGCAAAATTTTCAAAGCACCATGATGAAGATGGTCCAATCTCCTGTGCCACAATTCGCCCTCATCCCAGCTCACCACTCCTTCTACCTTGCCTTCCATTGCTGTGCAGCCATCTACCTGCAATTGATAAATATTCTTAACTCGAATCCCTATCCTCTGGGTTTCACCAGTTTTTTCACTACGCAGGAAAGCTTTTCCCTCACTAAAAACAACATCATAACCCTTGTCTTCCAACATCGCCACGGATATTAGATTCTTCTTCAATCTTGGAACATGCATGACATCCTTCAAGATGAAAGGTTTACCAGACTCCCTCTCAAATGAAATGGTCCTGATACCAGTCGCACTATATCTACCATCATCGCCCATCTCGATGTGCACTCCAAGATCCTTTTCATCCTGATCACTAAACAAATCTTTGTCTCCGGTCATATGGAAAGACGCACCACTGTCAAGAAACCACACTGATCCCATCACACTTGAAACCAAGCATGCGATCAACAAAAAATCCAGCTCAAAATATGAGGCTAAGGCCTCTCCAGCTACAGATCTAGCAGCTTTCTTATTTTTCTTCTTTTGTGGACAATTAGTGGCGTAATGTCCATGTTGGTGACAGCGAAAGCACTTCACTTTGGACAAGTCCTGCTTCTTGACTTTCACACTGGATTGAGAAGGATTTTTCTTTCCCTTCCCTTTCCTTTGTTTTATAGCCAAAGCGCAATTTTCTTCATCTTCATTCTTCAATGAAGATCCATCCCTAGTACCCTGCCTTATCTCCTCCTGCACAAGATCTGACCAAAGTCACTCCCATCCTGGTAGTTTCTCTCAACCATTGATAGAGTCCTCATAGCTATGCCAACTCTTCGAGAGCCCAAGGAGATCCAAGCTCACCAAGTCCTCTTCATCTACAGTAACCCCCACACTTCCCAGCTCATCCTTGCAGTGGAAAAACTTTGTGAGGTATTTTGGTATACTGTTTCCTTTCTCCATTTTTATTTTTCTGAGCTTTTCTTTAAGCACCAAATTCCTATGGTCGCTTCTGCTTTGGAACAAGTATGTCAAAGCTTTCCACATTAAGAATGGAGTAGCTTTACCTTGAAGGTTGGACACTATGTGATCCTTGAAACCTTCCAATAGAATTATTCAACACTTTGCTACCTTCTTTTTCCATGCGTCAAGTGCGGCAGCATCGCTAGAACCAGGCTTTGGAATATCAATATCTATGAACTCCTTCAACCCATTATCATCCAGCACTACCTCCATCCTATCCTTCCATGCAATATAATTTGAGATGCCATCAAGGGCATACTCCAATTACAATCCATTGAAATACATTTCAATGAATGCTCAACTTAGACGCCAAGAAAACATTGCAGCTAATTCGAATTCAACCAGCACAAAACTCAACCGCTTCAATAATTTCAATATGCTCCATGTTGGGTATGTGTTATATTCTTTCCACGATTAGCCCCATGCACTGTATGTTGCGTCGGGCGTAGCTGGGGGGTCACGAGGGGCGAAGCAGTCCCCACCGTTGGGGTCCGGGGCAGCGCCCCGGCCAAAATTTGTTTTTTGTGCGGACCCACTCATAGGCGGATACGCCCATGGTTTTGTGCATGGTTTTGCACATGGTTTTTGGGTTTGATGGTTTTCGGCCCCTGGTATTTTTGTAGATCCGGTCAAGGGAACTACGGTTATGTTCTAATCCAGGGTTAATGGATTGGGGTTTATGTATGCTTCGGCATGTATATATATGTGTTGTAACACTAAAAGAAATATAATGAAAAATCAAGCTGGTCGTCCCGATTTGGGATCCAGGGGAAAATCTCTGTGTTGATCTGTTTTAGGTTTTATGCTCTCGCTATTGTTTATTTTCTGTTATAAGATTCGTGTGTAGATAATTTCTGTTCAGGGTTAAAACCTACACTCCAATGATCAAATACTTTGATACCATGTAGAAATTATATAAATTATTTGTTATCTATCCAATATTCTCTTGATCAAACACTATTTTAACTTCATGCATAGTACATAATCTATTCCACCATTGATCATCACATGCGGAAATTAAATCAATTGCAATGCACACATGAAACAATAAAAATTCACACACATTAACACAGTTGTTTAATGGGTAAGCCTAAAGCTGAAAACCCCAAATATCTGTATATAATATATGTCATAGATATCATGTAACAATCCTCATACAAAGCTGATCATATCAAGTTCTCAATACAATACAATTGTTACACACTAATCAGGGTCGATCTTGCAAATCCATGCACCGATCTTTGCCACCTGCTAGCCTGCCTCTACTGCGCAATCCCTGCTGAAAAATGGCTCTGAATGAACTCAAATTCACCAAGATTGCATAGTGAAATCATCATCAGCATCTCCACTGAGTGTTGGATGCAATCAACGCATCACTATAGTCACAACTGATAGTCACACTTTCTCTTTCACCTATCTCTCCACTGGTCTCCACTGAAACTACCATGCACTGTAGTTAACTAATGTATTCTTTAGTTGATTAATGAATTATTATTTGGTGAATTAGTTAAATAATTAATTCACACCATTCTCACTAGTGTATCAATCAGTTAGACTAGATACAACTAGATCAACTGACTCTAACTGAGTTAAACTAAATACAACTCCATCAACTACTTCCATAATTCCACCAAAATCTGTCACATGAGTTCTAACTGAAGTCCTCATGCATTAGCTCCATTAAACCCTCAGGAATAGCATAATTCCTTCTATCAGTTGTTGTGCCACATCTCTGCACTTAACTGAAGTGCTCCAAGAGAATAAGATAATGTTTAGAGTCCAAATATTATTAAGAGCTAATAATATTCGACATATCTATTTTTATACTGGCAATCTAAAAACAGATTCCACCTGTTAGCCACCTATAAAATTTGTTATATCAAAAGATGGCTAAATAATTTTTGGAGCCTTCAAGAAACAATTTTTATTGCAAAAAATTGTTATCTCTTGAAGACTCATGAAGACATCATGCCCTTTGTTTAATCTTCACTGTTGTTTCCCTTTTAAACTCAGATTTTTTTTTTTTTTCATGAAGAAAATACTGATGCAAAATCCATTTCTCCCCATTTTTCCCTTCCTTTCACTTCAAATTAACCTTCATTTTTACCCCTTTATTCCCCATGGAATTCATCTATTTTCCATTTTTTCCCATTTCCCCTTCATAAAATCCCCTTTAAAAGATTTAAAACCCATTTTTGAACCTTGCCAAAACCCCCAAATCCATCAAAAAACCTTCAAAAATTCATAAAAATTAAGTTTTTTGACTATAGGCTAAAGCCCCTTTGGGCTGAGTCTTAAACCACTTCCCCACATATTCCCATGCCCTAGAACCAGGCGCTAGACCTATTGGGCGCTTATCGCATCGGAAGAAATCGGTGAGCGCAAGTTTATTTGTTATGTGAGACCTCCGATCTGATGAGCCCCTTTGTACTTAACTCCCGATTCCTTGTTTCATTTGAAAAACCTTGGGCCTGCAATTGAGCGCTAAAATCATTGTATAAACCATCCCCGACTTTATTTTTCCTTTGTAAAACATAAAAACCCCTTTTTTCCTATGTTTTTAACTAAACCAGTTGGTTAAATGTTTTGAGGGATATGGACCATTGATCTAAAAACCCGATCAACGATGAACATAATCTCGCATTGGAGATTTACAAATGGGTAGATTGAAATACCATCACCTTTCTTCTGATTTTGATTGACCCTTATATATATAAACCCCGGTCCCTTTTCTTTTCCATAGATCCAAAGGCCCCACAATCGGGTGCCAAGCCTCATTGTATAACCTGCCCCGACACCATAAACCCTTTGTATTTCATAAATTTTTGGTTTTCATATGATATAAAGGGTCTCGCTCGTTCATTGGTCAGAGCCTTTCTCCATCGTTGATCTTGGACCAATCAAATGGCCAGCGTTATATCACATCGGAGAATTCCATTGGCGCGGTGTATTATTTTATTCACTGCCTTCGATTGGCAGTCTTCCGATTCATCCGCCACTGTCGATATGATCTGCAGATCGACGACCCATAGTCAATCACTTCGGCGCTCCCATGTCCATTGCCCCGCCAATCGAGAAAGCTCTGATTACATCTAGTCCATCTGCGTGTCGAGATCCGACAACCCAGATCAATATTCCTGACCTTCAGCTAAAAATCATACACCCCGCTTCATAGTGTTCTTTTAGCCAATCTCAGCCGTTGATCTCTGCAGATCAACGGCCCATATCAACCCTTTCTCCGCTTTTTTATGTTTTCATTCAACCTCCAGATTTAATCTCCACTGTTCATCCTCTGATCCAACGACTCAGAATAAAACCACCCTTTCTGCTTCTGCCCGTGCATCTTGCTGATTTCGCACTCACTCACCACCATTCGATCTGAGCTCCCAGATCTAATGGTTGACGCGCGTTTTCACGTGAATTCAAGCGCGATGGTTAATTATCTGAGAGCTACGTGAAATTGACTTTTTTCAAATGCCACGTGTTGGGCAGGAATGCATATCGCATTCGTAAAGGTGAAAACGCCTATCCCTCTTTTGGCCACGCGAAACCCGTGGTTTTCTCCTCCGAAATTGCTTTCCCTTCTTTCCTTTGCGTTTTATCGCATTCCTCCTTGGATTTTGTTTATCAAAGAGATTGTTCCATGGGGTTTTTCATCAACATTTTTCGGTGTCTCATGAATGCTGGCAATAATATGAAGCTCCGACAATACCTGCACATCAACAAGGCACAACAATATTAATTAAAACAAAGAGTATCAGTGTTGAAGATCTAACCGCAGAAGAACTGAAGATTAAAGATTAATTCCACCATTTAATGGATTATGGCTAAGATCGACTATCAAAAGCCTAATCCATTAAATCAAACACAGTTAAAGACAAACCATAAAAATTTATCAGACATAGGATGCCTCCACTGCCACATCAGAGGCTAATTGATTCCTCTCAGCTACCAAATTGCCACCAGTAGCCTCAAAGAATTTAATAGAGGGTTGAGTTATGATCAGAACATCAGATATTTTCCTTAATGTAGTCCAACAGCTAATTCGGCCAAAGGATTTATTGCACAAAATATCAGCAGAGTTATTACAAGATGACACAGAGCCTTAAAGTCAACAAAAGACTCCACCGAGCTTAATTCTTAATGTAAAACAATTAATACAGAGGACATATCTATAAAATTCTCCATTGAGCCCCTCAAAGGCTAAGAAGCATTTATCTATATAAATTGAACCATGGGAGATCTTTTATCCCATCCCACCTCCTCATTTCTCCTATAAATACTTTTGTAGAAGATGAAGCAATGTTGGTTGCAAAACTTTGAAATATACTTGTGCTCGAATTTTCTATGTGTAAATAGTGTTCAAAGGCTTCTGAAGCTCTTTTTGTGATCTATAAGTTAAGCTAAGAAGTTAAGATGATTTTTGAACTGAAACATTGGACCTGAAGATTGTAACTGGTTTGACATCAATAACAAGCTGTTTCTTGGGATCCTGGTCTATATCACTGGGGAAGTGCTCCTTTCTGCGTAATTGTTTTCTTTTTGTGTATCCCATATTGTCCATTTATTATCTGATAAAGAACAACAAGCATAGATTTAGGATTTACTATTTACAGTACCCTTCTCTGACTGGTAAGCTTTATCTCAATGTTTTCCTCTAAATTGTGTGTTTAAGAATGATTCAATATAGTCAAGCAGTTAGGAATGTTGGCGTTCCCTCGTCCTACTATTTGCTTTAAAAATTATTCTTGAGTGTTATTTTCATTATCTGCTTAGTAAAGTTAGACTATAGAAGTGATAGTGTGCCCTGTTTTCTAGGTTCTTTCTCAAAAGGTAAATTCTGAAAGTTTCCCTTAGTGTTGGCTGAAAGCAGACTAGATTTAAAAGTATCTTATCTGATCTTAAGTTGCATTTTGTTTCTCTTATATGTTTTCATACTTTTTGAAGGTAACTATGCAGATTACTAGATTGTTTGTCTATTGAGTTGCTTTAATACAAACTTTCCCAAGAAATTTATGGTGAGCCCTGTTCTTGGTTGGTTTTAAACAGTTACTTAAGAGGCTTTTCTTGTTTGGACAGACTATAAATCCTAGTTGAAATTATCATTTGTTTCCACTCCTCCAACACCTTTATTGTTTCCATTCCATCATTTTAATCTCAATGATCTTGTGATATAGATGACTTTCCCCTTGGATCACTCTTGAAGTTTTTTCTCAATTAAACCCTCTTACGACTCCATAGCCCAATGGACTAAAAACCAGCGTTATATCTATCTTTTAGCCATAGCTTGTTCTGATTGCTTGCAACTTCACACCTTTGAAACTCTTTCCATTTAGGACTTTCCACTCAACTAATAATCATGCTTAACCATCCAAAACAAACAAAAACCCTCGGACTTCATAACTAGCCTAATATCATACCCCTAAAAGATTTAAAGATAAATCAATCTTTGAACTTTATTGGAGAGATCCCTCTCTGGATTTAGGAGGGCTAGATCCTAGAATCCCAAAGTGGTTCAAGTGTTCTCTCTACATTTTTGGTCTCACCAATCTGCTGAAATTATAGGGAGCTAACACCGCCCAATATGTCTAAAAATAGAATTCCATCTATTTTTCCAACTTGACCAACCATCCACAAATAACATCCTGCAACTCATAGAATATGATCGACATGTCTAAAAATAGAATTTGCGCCAAAAATAGCTTGTGGGACCACTTAGTGAAGGCGAATTTTTTCACTAAGCTCATCATCTTGTTGAATCTCAACATCCTCATCTGATTCCAAGATTGACAACCTACTTAGAACCGTGGAAAGAATGATGGAGAGAATAAGCATAAATGAAAGAGTGCCTCCTAGGGAGAACCAACCAAACCCCAAAAATAGAAATTGAAATCAGAACTTCAAAAGAGACCCACCCCAAATCAGACAAAGGGAAAATGATCAACAAATCAGGCCACCCTTCCAAGATAACTATGTAGATGAAGGGGAAAGAGATATTGAACAGCCGGATGAAAATCATGTAAACTTAATAGTCTCTGATAATAAGGGTGATATCTTTGTCATAGAAGAGGAACAAGTTTTCTTCTCCTCGAATCTAACTGTGACAAGCTATGAAGATTCTAAAGACTACGAGTTGGGATTGGAAAACACCATAATGGAAGTCCATAGGCAATATGATCTTAGGAGTAAGAAAAACCAAGATAACTCCAAGAAAAACAACTTATACACTGTTGTTAGGAAAACCCCTAAAAATGCTCCTAAAAATATACCAGACAATACTAACACCATGGCTAAGAAAACTAATCCAAGCAGAGACAAAACTAGCCAACCAAGTGGTGACACAAGCTGCCCTAGTACCTATATTAGTGGCCCTAAAAAAATTCTTTTGTCCAAAGCCCCAAATCAGAATCAGAAAAATAAAAAATGTAGAAAAATTTATGGCTAATAAAGCTGATGTAAATATGCCCAAAACCCAACTACCTTTTAGTTTTGAAGGAGATATTGCTAAAATCAAGATAACCATACCTCTCATTGAGTTGATTACCCAAGGCACATAAAAATATCAAGTTCTGAAAGTTCTAAACATAGGAAATGATACCGATACTTTACACTTGGCTGATGACACACCTGAGCTGTTATTTTGACCCAAAATAGAAGGAAAATATCAAGAAGGAGCCATTCCCCCTTTCTATATCAGCCTAAACATACATGAAAAAATATTACACAATGTTATGCTAGATTCAGGTGCCTCTCACAATCTTATGCTAAAGGTTGTGATGGAGAGATTAGGCCTAGAAATAACTAAACCTTACAAAGACTTGTACTCTTTCGATTCGAGTAGAGTCAAGTGTTTGGGCCTAATCAAGGATATTTGTGTCAATATGGCACAAGTACTGGCTAAAATCCTAATCATGGACATAGTAGTGGCAGATATTCCCCCCAAGTATGCCATGCTTTTATCCAGATCTTGGGGAGCCAAGCTTCGGGGGAACCTTCAACTAGACATTTCCTATGCTAGCATCCCTGTTTTTAACCAGATAAGGAGATTATACCAAGAGTCACACATGAAGTATATGGTTAGCAGTCAAGAAAGGCCAGACAATACACCTCTTTATTCCATACAATAGGTCTTGATTCTTTCATTTTACATATTGAAGGAGACATTGATGAGAAGGTAAGTGAATTTGTAACACATATAGACATATTAAAAAATTCAAACCAATCCCTAAATGAAGGTATCAACAACCAAAACTATGATAACCTTGAACCACAAAATCATGATAAAACTAAGGTTGACTCTCTACAAACTAAAAGTGAGATTTCAAAACCAAAAATCAGTTTAGTATATGAATCAAGTTGCTCAAAGGAAGAAAAACCCCAAAAACACAACTGTTTTATTTTTCCAATCCAGAAGTACTAAAATTCCCTCACATAACAAAAATATTTGGGAATATGGATCAAGAGAGTCTTATGTTTTTTCCTTACATAGAGACTTCATCATCAAAAAGTTTTGTCCCTTCAAAAGAATTTTTGACTCTCACAAATGTTACTATGGACCCTAAATATGTATCTACTGGAGCTGATATAGAGGAGTATAATGTAGATAGCCTTGAGAAACCCAAAATGATTGAGTTATCTAGAACTTTGTCACTACACACAAAACAGAAAAATACAAGACTATGCAAAAAGTTTCAGGATGCTTGTGTGTGTGGGGATGTGAGTTTGAAACCTTGTGACATAGGCATTATTCTGAGAAGCCCTCTTTTCAAAAAAGACCATGAAACCCTTGAGAAATTTGTGTCACTAAAAAAGAAGGAAAAGGGATGTATGCTATGTGTAGACTTTAGGTACCCAGACCAACCCTCCCTGAAGAACAAATACCCTTTTCCCAAGATAAATAATACTTTACAAAGGGTAGGAGTTTCTTATAATATGACGTCGCTTGGTAGTGTTTCAGTTTACCATCAGATGATACCACTTCACATCAATCAGCATAAAGACATTTTTAAAGTTCCTTGGAACAACTACCTGTTTGACCAAATGCTTCCTGGGGTAAGGAATGCTGAAGACACCTTCCAAAGAGCCATGAACCCTGTTTTCAACTTCTTCACTATGATATACATTAATGACACCATCATCTGTTTTGAAGCTGATAAAGAATAAATTTTCTACCTAAGAAGGATCTTTGATAGAAACAAATTTGGGAAGCAAGGCTCAAAGTGGAAGTACCAAGGAAAACATGAATTGTTTGAAAATTTCTGTAGAAATCCTTGTGCCATGTTTTCAAATGGAGGTAAATATGATTTCTGTTTACAAGATTTGAATGGACAAATAATGTTATGAGATCCTTTTGAGGACAGGATGATCAAGTACCATTGCTGTAAAAATCGTTATTTTAACATTTTCACTCATTGTACATACCATTGTTTGATGGAAGGTCATAAAGAGAAAAACAGAAAAATATAAAAATATAAAAAAGAGGGCAAATTTGAAAACATGTATAGCCCCATACCCAAAAAAATAGCAATGCTGAAAGTGTGCAAGCCTAAATGCCACTACTTGTTCAAAAAGAAGTTCTTGTTCAGACATCTAGCCTAATCATGGCTGAGCATGTTTTCAATTTATTGTTGATATTTTAGTGAAAGAATGCTGGTAAAATCATTTAAGCTTGACCTGCCAAAATAAAATAAATTAGGAATGAAAGATACTGGTTCCACATGCTTAAATATGAACCAAAGAGAAGGATAGGGATGATTAGAAAATGATGAAACACAACCCTCATACCTTATAGTTTTGTTTTTTATAAAAATAATGTTTGTGTTCATCTTGTCTCAATGCCACAACTCATGATGAATCAGATTGTCTAATCCTAGTTCAAATAATGTTTTCAATTTATTGTCAATATCTTAGAGAATGAAGTTTGTCATACAGTTCAATCTTGACAGCCAGTTAGTCAAAATAGTTCACTAGCATAATCTGAAATCTTGGAAGCAGTAAGGGTACAAGTAGATAGTTTTTTTTTGTTTTTGAAAGAAAATAATGTCAGGGTTTTGCTAGTTCAAGTGCACCTAAGGAAGATAAAATTCTAGACAAAGTAGACTGGGTAAGTAGAGATGAAGTTGGAATAATCATGTTTTTCAGATTATTGAGATCACTACTTCAGAGAAGCAGTAGCAAATGAAGAAAGAAAAGTATGCCCAATGGATGAGGCAATGGTCTTCATAAACTAAGAGATCTAAAGTCCTCGACACCTCCTAAAAAGGAGTTACCCTCCCCAAGTGGAGCCAATGTTATTCATCAGTAATTTTTTTCCTTTGTAGATGACTAAATGCTTATCCTAGATTTCTAGAAACAAAATTCGTGAATATTGTGAGTTCTAGAAATCTCACTGCCTTCATTACTCTTAGGATAATTTTTTCACTGTTATACTACTCTATCAAGGCATAGCCATCCTATCACTCCCAGAAGAATGAATCATGGACTTATGTCACTCATTTTCACTATGTTCGCCACCTCTGACCTTACCACTCTGTTTTAGCTTACCTAATTTTCTACTCACACCTTGGATTTTCCAAGTAGCCTAACTTTTTCCCCTATTCACCAAATGCCTCAAGAATTGGTGGTTTTAAGCTACCTTTCTAGGCTCTTTATATAAATCGAATTCGTCAGTTTCAAGGATTGCAATGCATAAAGGTTTGTCAATGATCTGTTTTACACCCACAAACCCTAAGTTAAGTGTTCAACCAAAGGTCAAGTCTGAAAGACCTCCCAATAGGTCATGTAGCATCTCGTAGGCTATTCATTGTTTTGGTTTTCCAAGCCTCATTGCTTTACATGTTCCCAAAGATGAAATCAAATAAAAAGAAGGGTGAGCTTATGATTTTCCAAAAGGTATCGAAAACCTCCAAGAGAAATCTCCTTTGATCAGAGCTTAAATTCTACAAAGGGACAGTTGCCTATATTAAAACATTTCTACAGGAATGGTTTATGATGGTTATTAGAAGAAGAGAGGCAAGGTGAGAAGCCAAAATCCTCAAGGACATTCACAACAAAAGAGAAACAACATGCCTAAGTTCACAAAGAAAATCATGGTTTCATGACTGATTAGATATAAGGTGTTTCCCAACAAAGAGTCCATGCAAAGGATCATGAAGACAGAAGGTACATCAATGCCACCAAGCATAAATTGAAGATTTTTTGAAACAAGGAATGAAGGTGAGAGACCTCCTTAATGATAGAATGTAGAGGTTTGAAGGATGATGTTAGAAGGTCACCTTTAGGGTTTGTCGAGGCAAAATTTTTCACTACACCAAAGGGAGAGATTACAAATAGTATCAGTGTGAAGGTAACCTAAGTTTCAAGTGCAGCCAAATGTTTTCAAAGTGGTCAAAAAATTAAATCAGGAGATTAAGTGTCAAAATAGAACACCAAGAAAATCATGAGTTTGCTGATGAAGTGACTAAAGTTGCCAAGATTCCAAAAATGACCAAGAAAACAAAATTAATCTGTGTTATGACACCTACAACAGATCAGAAGTGGTCAATAAAAAAAACACAGCAGGCATGATGTACAGCCTTTAGCAAAATAGATATATCATTGTCAAAAGCACTAAGAGGGAAAAAGGGTATGTTTTCAAATCAACTAGCAAAATGTCATTTCTAAGCTTAAATCACCTCTTGCACAAAAGAAAAATAAATATAAGTGAAGGGATAAAAGACCAAAAACAGACATTAGAAAACTAGGTTTTGGTTTTTAAATTATTAAATTCCAAAGGTATAAAGAACATAACATTCATCACTCAACACCGTTTTGTTATTTTCAAAAAGGAGTGAGAGGATTTCAGAGTTTCTGGAGAAATTCGGGCAAGAGAACCTTACGCTATGCTCCTGTAAGACTGCGCTACGTGCCTGTGTGTGTTCCCTTTGGAAAGTGCAACAGGGCACTACGCACCTGTGGAGGTGTGTTATGCATAGGGGCGTGCAGGAGCCATCCGACATCCTGGGCACTATGCGTAGGGGCATGCAAGAGCCGCCTGACAGCCCGAATGCTACACGCAAGGGCATACAGGAGCTGCCCAATAGCCTGGCGCTGCACGCTAGTTCATTCAATGATGTGCTGGAGCTGCCTGGCAGCTAATATTCTACGCGCCTAGACTTGTAGAGGCTGCCTGACACCTTGTGCAACTCCACCTTGTGCTACACTGCTGTGTTGCACGTTTAACCAGAAGGTTTTTTAAAGCTGGTGCAAGCCTCAAAGTTACTCAAAACTCCTCACAACTTCTCCCTAGCACCTCCTAAGGGTTTCATAAGAGGTATTTAGGTCCTTACCTCCCTCTCATACTGTTTTGGAAGGTAAAACTTAAATAAAATGTGAAAAATCCTAAGGAAGGAGAAAAACACCTAATTTCCTGCTAACAACTCTCTTGTTCAAAGGGCACCCATCCATTTGCATACTGAGAGCACACTGAGGCTAAAATTGGTCTTCTTTACTCATCCTTCCCCTTCATTTTCAGTCACTACCTGTCTCATTATCATCTCACTTTATCTCTCCATATAATTTCCCAAACAGATCAGGGTCTTTATTTCAAAGCAAGAGAAAGACAAAATTCCTAGAGAAGGCAGTGTTGACAAGGCTGAGGGAGGCCAAAGGCCTAGATAAAAATAGAGAAATGGTGGGAGAGAAAATAGATTTGAACCTTTAAGCACCAAGGAGTTGACAGCCTCCCCTACCACAGTTGCATATTTCCAAGAGGTAGGATGCTATGACTTCTGTGAAAAATTACAAAGAGTCAAAAGTCACCCTGAGTTGACCAGAATTTTCATCCTAAACCTCCATAACCAGCAAGTACACCTAGCTAGAGTGAATTTTGAGCTGTCCACCAATACAATTGCCATGACCACTGGGATACCTTGCATGGGAGAAAAATGGTTCAAACATGTGAGTTTTTGCTTAAGCCATTACGAGCCTTTTTTGAAACCAAGATACCAAGCTGATTGCAAGACCATTTTTCCCTTCTCCCATCTGTTGGAAATGTATGCCCCTTTAATGAAAACCATCATGAAATGTTTTACCTATGAGGGTAGGTTTTCTAGACTCTATTCCTACCATATAAGACTGCTCATGCATTTCACTAGGGCCAAGATACTGCATTTGCCTTATTACCTTTATAGAAGTATTGAAAAGATTTCATACATTGTGCAAAAAATTCTTCCTTCACAACAAATGCAGTATTTTCCACCATTCTCTCATCAAAATGATTGTGTTGCATCAATTAGAGCAACAGGGTATCCTATGGGATGTGTTCATCGCCCATGATGTTTTCACAAATCCACATCATCTTCCTCTGCAAAGTTTACCCTCATCATCTCATCCACCTTCCTCCACTCCTCCATCACCCCCCACTGACCATGATTCATCCTCTCCATATGAATCCTCTCCCCAAAAAATCCTCCCTCTTTCACCTTCTCCTAAAGCCTCAGAACAAGAAGAAAGTGTTGAAGAACATGAAGAAAAAAATGACAAAGAGGAACATGAAAGTCAAGAGGAAGAAACAAGTGATGAGGGAGAGGAAAATGAAAATGAAGAAAGTGATGATGATGAAGCAGAGACAAAAGACAGTGGGGAAGAAGAAACAAGTAATGAGGCAAAAACTAACAGTCATGATGAAGACACAAATGATAAGGCAGATAATGAAGAGGATGATGATGACAAAGGGAATCAAAAGAACAGTGAAGAAGAAGAAGAAGGCAGTGAGCCAAATGAGGATGAAAAAGAAGATAACATGGCAGAATATGAAGAAGATCATGACAGTGATCAAGATGTAAGCAATGATGAAGAGACATAAGAACAAATAGAGACAGAGAATGAGGAAGAAGAAAAAAAGGACAATGAGGACGAAGATAGTTATGAAGACAACGAAATGAGGATGAAAAAGAAGATAACATGGCAGAATATGAAGAAGATCATGACAGTGATCAAGATGTAAGCAATGATGAAGAGACATAAGAACAAATAGAGACAGAGAATGAGGAAGAAGAAAAAAAGGACAATGAGGACGAAGATAGTTATGAAGACAACGTCAATTTTAGTGAAAACAATACATAGGCTGAAAACAATGAACATACAGAGACAGAGGCAGATTTTGATGAGAAAAATAGTGTGGAAGAAGAAACAAATGATGAAAATCAAGAGACAGGGGCCAATTATGAAGATGAAGAAACAAAAGAACAAGAGGATAGAGAGACTAATGAAGAAGAAACATATAATTAAAAGGAAGAGTTTAAAGATAGGGACAGTGATGGAGACCAAAGCAGTGATAAAGAAAATAACACAGATAAACAAAATGAAGATAATAAGGGTGAAAAAAATGAAAAAGGGGCTAATGACAGTTGTTAACACTCGAAAATCGTACAGCAGAAAATTACATCAATTAATGTTGAGCCTAAAGATTTACAGGACAGGGATACATTGTGGAACCAAGAAGTATTTAAAATCTCTAAGGTTTTGAGAAAATCAAATTTGAACTAGTCGTAAATTCTCAAATGCGCATTTTTTCCTTCAAAAAGAGCACCTTCTGCGTGCACTGGAGCTCGATAAGCGCGCATTCCTGGAAGTAGAAAAAAGTCTCTTTCCGGGACCACAAGAAAGCAAAGGATAGTTTCTCCTTATGTGAAAGCCGCCTAAGGACAACACTAGTGACCCCTTAGGCATTGTGTGAGCACACAAAAGCATATTTCAGCACACAATGGAATCATGCCCCTCCCTTAGGTCACCATCCATCATGAACCAAGGGAGGGAAGGAGGTTTGAAAGCTCACCTATATAAACCCACCAAGAGATGAACAATGGGTGATCACAAGGTTATGCTGGCCAAAGTTTCCCAAGCAACACCAGCAGTTTGTGTGACCCAAGGAGCTAAAGCAAGAGAGGACTCGATTGTTGGCCAGCCAACAATCTTAGTCCATTGTAGCAGAGAGAGAGAGTTGGACTGTGTCATAAGGCAAAACTTGAAGGACAAACATCCTTGCATTGAGACCTAGAGCCAATGCCCAGGGGCCCTTTGGCAAGTGGGTAAGATTTGTTTTTATTCCAAGAATTCAATAAGAAGAGGCCATCGAGCCGTTGTTTACCTTGTTACTGTTTCGAACTCTCTATGTAGCTTCTTTTGTGTTTTTAGTTTTAGTTTTTTAACATAGTATACTTTAGTGTATTACTTCATTTAAGTTTTATACTTCTGAGCTCCCCCCATATACTTCCTGTTCCCTATAGTTTAGAGAGTAGACCACACTCTCTAAACTCGTGCGATTTCGTACACTCATGTGTCAAATCCACCACAACAGGATTGGTGACTCCACTAACGTGTTTCACCTTTATGTGGTTGTGCCTTCCTTTGCAGGAGACCTTTAGTCTATGCTGGAGTGGAGCTGACAATCCTCTGACCCATCTTGCAATCCTTAGAATCACTGAGGTGACAGACTGAAGAAGGCAGCTCCTATTTTTTTTTTTTTACTTGCAGGAATTTGGCGCACAGTTTTTACACACAGACGTGCAGGGCGTACGTTCAGGAGTGACCTGTGCATAGGAAAGTGCACTTGTCAGAGGTTTTTGCACGCAATTTGCGGAGAAAGTTTTTCTCCCTATATTTTGCATTTTTTCTACTTGTAAGAGTGTTGGGTAGCCCCTAATGTGTCTTCCAACACCTGTGTTGATACCCCACAGCTTCTGAGAACTGATTTTTGCTGCCTTTTGTAGGCATTTAGTTAGTTTCCATTTAAGTTGGTTTTTTGCAAAAAGTGTTCACATAGTTTAAGTAGGGGGCGAATTAACCATTTCTTTCCGAAAAAATTATGTTTTTTGCAAATTCTGGTATGCACACTTAGTTTAACTAGTCCAAGTAAGTGGCTCATGGCCACACCTGCATAAGCTAGTGTAGAAATTGTTTAGTTTAAATTTCAATTTTTGCATTTAGGAAATTGTGGGACTAGGATTGAATCGCAAGTTAAAGCAAGTAATCTCTACTGTCTTTGCGCCATTGGGTGACCCTAGAAAAGCATATGAACACTCTATATTTTTGATTTACCATCTCCCTTTAGTCATTCACATAGACTAATTAGGAGGTTTTGGAAGTGGCCCATTATCCGCAAATGATTTTTATTTGAGCAAGGAACAACGTCACATAGTTTAAATAGGGGAATTTTGTAAAGGATCACCAATATCCATATGTTCAAATTATGAGATTTTTCACCATATGCTCACACACATTCACCCACTAAGAAAATAAATCCACCTAAAAATAACTTAAACCAACTCACTAAACTCTCCCCACAGGGGCCACAAAAGAAGTTATAGTTTAAGTTAGGATCAAGGGGGTAGGCATCCAATAAGCTGCCTTGATCATGCTTCACATTTGAAACATAGAAGTTGCATTTTTAGGGAGCTTTAAAATCCACCTATTAGCCCATGGAAAAGAAAACCCAAGCGCGACAGAGACCCAATTCAGAGGGGGTTAGGCTTAGGCACAGTGCATGCGGTATCACTTGGGGCTACCTGACCCGACTAATACTCGGTACTATTAGCTGACTACAAAGAAGCCCAAGATTCAAACGCTCACGTGGGACAGTGGTTCTTAGTGGCCAAAACTAGGGCAACCTTTACCCTATAGGTGACGGTGTAGGCAAGCGCCAGACCCTCTACCCTTACCTTGGTTGATTCTCTTCGACTGACTGGGGGCATCGCCAGTTCTTTCGGGACGTTGTGCCAGCACTCGCAAGAAATCCTCTCAAGGCCCAGTTAATTTTGAGTGTGTGAAGACATTTTTAGGTCTTCTAAGATTTTTTGAGTATCACGTGCAAACAAACAAAACCATTTTTTTCTTGATTGCTCACATAGATTAAGTTAAAGGAAAGTTCATTTCATTTTTTCTTTGTCTTATGTATGTGGCCATAAAATTGTCGTGATCACAGACTCAATCTCTTGAAATTTTTTTTCCAAAACCCAACCTGGATGACCCTCAAGCAGTTCCAACAGAACCCCGTCGATTCAGGCATCTTTTGGACCTCCCCCCATTATCGAGAGGGGTTACAGGTCTTTCGTCATTTAGGCGTCAAAGACAAAACATTGCCACAGTGGTTGGTTCCTCTTTTCTTGGAGCAACCTTAGTTGGGAACCCTAGTCGGTCTCCCAACACCACAGCACACATCACTCCCCCCTCGTCCCCTAGGGAGTAGAAGAGTGCATCCCATACGGGAAGCCAGCTGAATTCACAACCGGGTACGTCACAAAATAACCCTTGTTCCAACCAGAAATTCGTGTCTTCACACATTTTCATGGCGTCAACCTCTCAGTCACCCATCTTAACAGCATTAAATCTACCAGATTTAACCAAGATCACCAATTACCCCATCGCACACGACCCCAATTGGCCTCCCATGCCCATGAAGCTCCCTTCAGATATACCAAAGTTTGAGGGAAAGCAAGAATAAGACCTAGGAAATCATGTAATGACCTTTCACCTATGGTTCTCATCGAATAGCATCATTGAAGATACTATTCGATTGAGGCAATTTCAATGCACTCTCATGGGAGTGGCCGTGAAATGGTATGTCGAGAAACCCCCTGCTTCACATATAACCTTTAGTGCCCTTGCTATTGTGTTCCTCAAATACTTTCAGTTACCCATTCACCACGATCCAGGAATGGATTTACTGACTCATTTTAGACAATCCCCCTCTACCCACATTTATGAACATCTCCATGAGTGGAGACGGCGTCATAGCTTATGCAAATCATAGCTCGACGACCGAGTCCTTTTAGATTTATTCTTGAAAACTCTGACGACAGAGATTTCAAAATATGTGGCGCAATGTAACCCCACATCCTAAGAGGACGCAATCAGTAAAGCCCAATAGCTTGAACTAATCTATATGCAATTAGGATACATATACAATATCCTACCTAACGCCCCGCGCTTGCAATCTTATCAAGAATTTCCAGGCACATCAAACTTTGCAAATGGACTTATTGGGTCAATGACCCAAGGGTACCTAGGCAGTAGCATTCAAACTCCCAGTTACATGCATGGGTCTACCCTGAATATGTCTCAACCCAGATTCCAAAGTCATCATATGCAGCAACAAAATTTAACTAATAGGGCACCAGCGTATCACCAAGGAGGAACTTACCCTCCGGCCGGGGGGACCTTGTACGTAGGAAGCAAAACTGATGGAAGAAATCCCCCCCAATGTCCAGGTGCAAACATGGGATAGCAGTATGCTCAGTCCCAAGCACACAACCCAACAATGCAAAAAAAATGCACATGTGAACTTTGTGTAGTCATCCCAAAATCAATCACACCAGTATGATCAGGAGAATTACCCTCCTACTGTGGTCAAAAGAAAGGTAAAAAAAAAAGTCAAAGGAAACCCTGGAAAGGGGGCAGCAACCAACAATGCCCACCATGGCCCCGAGCTAGAGATAACTCCAATTGGAACTAGAACCAGGAGCCTAGCAATGCCCAAAAGCAAGGAAAGCGGCCACCTCTACAAAAAAACCATTCTTGTTCGATATGTGGTGAGTACAGGCACTATACTCACCACTGTCCCGAACTACCTAAGCTTAAAAAGCTTCAGAGTAACCAAGGACAAGGAGGATCTTCCCAAACAACTATAGTTATGCAAGAACCCTTCCCCCATCAAGGAACAGTCAGCACTCAGTAGAAAAACCCCAATGATTCTGAGAAAAACAACCATGAAATTTACATGGCCAGTGAAGAAATATTTTTCCAAACCCTGAATCATAGCTACCACACCCCACCAGACACCAGTACGTTAGGGGATAGTACAAGTGTACCAACTGCACCTTTGACCATTCCAAAGATTCCTTTGGAACCAATGCCAAAAATGGTTAAAGGGCCTAATAAATGAGTAGGTAACTACTTCAAAGCAGCCCACAATTACAGCATCGTAGACGATTTAGCCCAGTCACCTACTACTATGTCCACTTTGGAGGTACAGCAGTCATGCCCAAAGCAGAGGAAATCCCTACATTCTTCCTTAGGCACCGTCGACCGTGCCGACATGCACATGATGGCTTTTGATTTAGAAAAAGCCACCCCTAGGCTTCCCTCCATGGTCGCCTTCCAGTATTGGTACAAAATATCACTATTCATCAATGTGTCATTAACGAGGGTGCATCCACGTCCATCATGTCAAAAAATGTATGGCAGAAGTTAGGAGCCCTAGAACTCAAACCTCCCGTCATCACACTCAGAGAATACGACGGTCGGCCCTCAACCCTCGTCGGTCTCTTCCAAAATGTACTGGTCTATTTAGCCAGGAAAATGGTCCACATAGACATCAATGTCTTGGACGTTCACTTGGATTACAATATACTCCTTAAGCGGAGTTACATGTATGCCATGTCTATCCTAGCATCCTCCATTTTCCACATCATGAAGTTTCCCCATGAGGATCGAATCATTACAGTAGATCAGTTGAAACACACTGAAAAGTGTCCTTAACCAACACAGATATGGTTCTACCCTATGTAGACACATCCACTAATGGTCTTTTACAGTATCAAGAATATGGCCCTGGCCAATTCAAACCATCGTCTGTCCTAGGCTCATTCCTAGGAGATCCTCCTATTATCCCTGAAGTGTTTCCTGATACCACAGGGGCCCCAGTGTGCATGATGTCCACATCAAGCACCGAGGTTAGTCAGGACATGAAATCAAGCAATAACGACACCGAGGCATCAGCTACTGTAGCCTCCATAGTCTATGCCACCTCCCAAACTCCTTTCCTATACCCACCTCCTGGCTTCACCTCCCAGTAGGTCTTGGCAACACTAGTACTACCCAACATATCATTGGCATTCCCAGTGTGGTATCTCATTCCCCCTCCAGGAACACCAACTACCAAGGTCACTGCGTTTGGGTTAAAGCCCCCCAGTCTTGAGGAGCCCCAACCTACCCACGCAGTAGCCGAAACTACCCCCGCAAGGGAAATCCCCACTACAAAACCGGCAACCACAATAAAGAAAATCACCAAGAAAGGAAAGAAAGTGGTGACCCCCACCATACAAAGGGAGTCATCAACCTGCGTTATATGTGATGTCACAGGACACCCTACTCACATATGCCAAGAGTTGGACGAATTAAAACCACTCCTCGGCTGCAAGCCAGGCACCTCAAAATGACATTCCCATAAAAAGGAACTTGCCACCAAAATTATAGGAAAACCACTGCGTACCAATCATGCATGCACCCTCTGTGACACATATGGGCATTATACCCACCACTGTCCAGAAATACCATGGTATAGGGATGCCTCACACGCGATCGAGTGATCCTATCAAGAGGATCCCTCCATCTAGTCTATTAATGACAAGCTGCACACCATCTTGTACTTACAATAGGAGCACCGATACGTAGAGCGCCCCCCAGTCATGCCCATTATACATTGAACGCTATGCAATGAAAGTGGCCACTACCTCGAAGAGTGTGCCACATTGGAACTCATTCACAGATGGTATCTAATCGAAAGAGTGTACTACGTGGGACTACGAGCAGCGCAATTCACATGCCCGTTATGTGCCGATAATCACTTATTGGACGATTGTCACTACATACCTCGATTCTGACTAGCCCTTACTAGCCTCCACTCAGCCATAGTTCATCTCTCCCAAGAAGAGGATATGGATGCTGAATCCATCGACAACTTCATGACCCAAGCAGAGGAGATGAGCAGGTCTATCATTTTGTTGACAGCGGAAGAACGACCTATCGGGAAACCCATAGTTACCCCTACAGTCACTTCACGAAACCCACCCGCGTGCACATTATGCAAGAAGACGGACCATATAATAGTCCATTTCCCTGACTTAGCAGCATACCGATGATGCTACCCTGCTCGACCTTAAACCATACATAATGGGAGACTCATATCACGGACATTTTTCCTGATATGTCAGGGTAATCATTATGACCGACATTTTACTTATGTCTCATGGATCCGTCCCACTATCAACATGATTAATGCCATAGAAAAGAGGACGAGTGACCTCCAAGAATGGCATAAAAGATATGTCGCCAACTCAACGTCCCCACCACCACGGTGGTGTTACAAGTCGGATAAGACCACTCACCAACCACATAAACCCCAGGCCAAGCCTAGGATAACATGCAGCCTATGTGGGCTAAACGATGACCTAATCAACCAATGCAGAGAACTCAAACCCCTTGCAAATAGTCTCCACGTAATCTCGCCTTGTTGGAAATGTTGTCATTGATGGTAATAGAGGCAGAAATTACTAAGACAGACAAAGGAGACAGGAAGAAGAATAATGTCTAAATGTAACAGTCAAACAATAGAGAAGAAGCAATGACAGAGACAGAGAAAGAAGCACAGCTAAGGCAGAGTCAGAGGTAGTGAATATAGAGGCAGAGCCGTTATCAGAGGTAGAGGCAGAGGCAGAGCCGTTATCACAGCAGAGGTAGAATCATTATCACAACAAAGGCAGAGGTAGAGGCAGAGAAATTTCATACATAAAATTCCGAGAATCATTACCCTAGTCGGAGGATATATAAACATAATTCCGGGAAGCGTAACCCAGGCGGAAGGATACATAATATTACGGGAATCTCAAACCAAGCGGCAAAGTATATATGTATAATTCTGAGAATCGTGACCCAAGAAAGAGGATATATATATATATATATATATATATATATAACCGAATCCTATATAATGAAGTTGGTATGTGGAGATATATATAAGGTGGATAACTAAAAACCTTATGTAAGTGCTTGCATATAAACCAAATTTAATACGTAAGTGGGACCCCACATAACATTCTGAGAATCACAACCCAAGCTGGAGGATACATTAGAACTAAAGCGGAAGCATATATTTATGCAGCACGTTACATATATTTTTCTCTATATACAAAGGACCAAAGCATATATATATATATACATATATCTATATGTAGTGCGAAATCTAAAGAATCAAAGGTTCTATCAAAAGAAAATTACCACATGGTGGGACACTCATCACATCGCATCAGAAAAAGGTTGGCAGCAGATCATATGCAACTAAAAGTTGCGATTGCGATTGAAGCCCAGACCCGATGGGCATATAAACTGCAAATCATACATATTTGAGTTTCGATAAACAATGTTTCATCGCATCGGAGCATCGGACTATAGGAATATCAGAACATGCAACTAAAAGTTTCGATTGTGATTAATCACAATCGGAGTAATCGCATCGCATCGGATCAGAGTAATCGCGCATCGGCACATTTAAATGAACAGTGTTCAATCGCATCGGAGTAAAAGCAAGACATAGAAACAACTCAATGGAAGTCGTGATTGCAATTAATCGCAATCGGAAATATTTGCAAGGTGTTTCATCGCATCAGATCTGAGTGATCGCATCGGAGCATCGGAGCATAAGCAATATCGGAACATGCAACTAAAAATTTGTGATTGTGATGAATCGCAATCGGAATGATGACATCGCATCGGAGAAACAAACATTATATTTCAATGATCGTTGTGGGGCCCGATCCTTTCAAATATTAGAGTTTCTGATTCGATTTATTGTGGATTGGATCGTAATATAAGACCAAAGGCTTATCTAAGGTTTTACAACATTTGATCGCAATATCTGAATATAAAGCGGCCAATACATAATGCGATTTATTATAATGGACAGCAGAGATGATTCAACTGACTATATGGTGGGCCTTTTCTAATCGCATCGGTGGAAATCAAAAGACCAAATCACAGGGGTATTGTGAATGTTGCGATTGCGATTGAATTACACGAGTGGAGTATAGCTGGCATGTGGGGTCCATCCAAAGATAAGACTAAGAACAGTTTTGCTCCAAGTAAATTAATCCAAAGCTAAAGAGGAAAGGAAAGCACCGAGGCACATATATATGATACATACATATTTCCAGTATGTGGATAGTAATGCATCGCATCGGAAGACAGAACAAGTTCAGCAAGTGGGCCCGTAAGGGCATTCTAAGTATTAAAACATTTTATTATGTGTATAACGCCGAGAGTTAAATCGTGATGTATGAAAAGGGAAGTTACATAAGCATGGAAGTTACACTGCGACAGTAAGTAGGAAATCAATCAGAACCGAAAGGGCCAAACAAAATCATAGAAAAATCAAATACAGTCACAGAAAATCCAAACACAGTCACAGAAAAGACAAGCACAGTGAACCAAGAGACTGAATGAGTGAGCTGAAGTTTTCATTATATGTGAATGTAAATATTGTAATTAATTTTTTATTGTTTTTGATGCATTGGCAAGTCTCCAGAAGAAAACAAAATCCCACTGTAATATTAAAATAAGCACCTACAGTTACATTTTTCTGAGTGAGCTGAAAAAGAAATGAGAAGGCAGAAGACCAAGAAGTATGACTATCCATTTCGAATTCCTAAAGGAAAAAAAAAAGTCATCAAGAAATCTACATAAATAATATCATCTTGATATGAAAAGAGAGAGAGATAGAGAGTAAGAATAGAGAATGAAAAGTATAGAAGATTGAGGTAGAGAAGATAAGGAAGAGAGGAGCAGAAAGAGATGCTACAGAACAGAGCTGATATCTGAGGTAAATCAGAAAACACTTCTTGTGATAAATTGAGGAAGTTGGAGCTTCCCTATCAAGTTGAAGCTTGATAGCTATCAGTTGTAGCTAACTGAGCTTGGAGCTTCCTGTAGGTTGCTTCCTACAGAAAAATTGAAGGGAGTTGGAGCTTGCATTTGCATCACAACAATAATAATATGTGGTTTTCTCACTTTATGGGTTTCCACTTATATCTGCTGTCTCTATCTGTGTTTCCTGTGTGCTGAGATGATTTATCAAATCTGCTTAATGTTTACTACTCTCATAATAATTTTAATGTCACATGAATTTAATACATTCTACAATATATTAAGACTTTTCATATACTAAGGTTGAATACAAAATTAAGCTATAAATAAGCTGATGAAAATTCAAAAAAATCTCATGTATGTATTGAACTGATTCACCCCCCCCCTCTCAGTTCAACTAAGAATTCAATAATTGCTATCAGAGCGGGTTCCTTTGTACCAGTTTAACAATTGAAAGGAGATTCTAGGTTCTCAAGATGGCTAGTAAAGAAGTATGCTCCACCAATAAAGCCCCTTTCTTTACAGGTGCAAATTATACCTTCTGGAAAATCAGGATGATGACATACATAATTTCTCTATGAATAGAAGTTTGGGGAGCTGTGGAATTAGGATATGCCCCAAAGGCAACTGACTCAGAGAAAGAATCGAAACAAGATTTTGTAGCTAACGCAAAAGCGATGAATGCCATATTGAATGGATTGTGTGAAGCAGAGTTTATCAAAGTAATGCACAAAGACACTGCCAAAGAGATGTGGGATACTCTGGAGAACATCGATGAAGGAGACAAAAAAGTAAAGACTGCCAAACTTCAAGTCTATAGAGCCCAGTTTGAGAACTTAAAAATCAATGATGATGAAGACATTGACAATTTCTTCCTAAAAGTTGCAGAAATTGTTAACAATATGAAAGCTCTTGGAGAAACCATGCCAAAAAGTATAATTTTGCAAAAGATTCTAAGATCTCTTCCATCCAGGTTTAATCCCAAGGTGTATGCAATAGAAGAAATGAATGATTGGGAGACCTTGACCATGAACCAACTACTTCGAAATTTAACAGCATACGAGATGAGGCTCCCACAGAAGAAGCCAAGTACGAGGGAGGCAGACTTTAAAACAGAAAAGAAGAAAGAATAAGAGGAAGACATATGCTCTTGCTCAGATGAAGAAGAGGCAAAGTTTGTCAAGAAATTGGATAGAGGCTCAGGTAAATACAAAGGTAAACTTCCTTTCAAATTATTTAAATTTGGAAGAGTGGGACACTATGCTGCTAAGTGTCCTCACAAGAAAGTAAGGAATCAGGCTCAAGAAACAGACAAAAATGCATCAAAAAACTGGCAGAAAGGAAAGAATTTCAGCAGAAAATCCTTCTATGCTCAACAAGACATCAGTGCATCTGAAGACTCAGATGAACCTTCAAGTGAAGAAGGAACCTTTGAATTTTTATTGATGGCCATAGAAGAAATTAAAATCTCCTGCTAGAAGATGAAGAAGAAGAAGGTGAAGTCAACCTTGAGGGGGAGCTAAAAAGTGCTTTGGAAGATATTGATAGACTCAAGCTGAAATGCAGAAAACAAAAGGACATTCTCCTCAAGTATGTATGAGAAGAACATAATTCAGAAGTCCTTATGCAGCTAAAGATAGAGCTTGAAGAAGCTAAGAAGATAGAGGACATGTTACTTAAGCAAATCAAGGAGAAAACTCAAGAAAAAGAGAAGTTGGAAGAAGAAGTAGTATGTCTCAGGAAGAAATTAGAAAATACTCAAAGGAAAGTGGTTATAAATTCTTCTCAAACAACAAGCTCTAGTAATTTGAATGAAATTATAGTTTCTCAAAGATCTCCTATGATAAAAAATGGAATAGACTATGAAGGAGAATCAAGTAAAATCAAAGAAAAGGAAAACCTAGAGACTATTTTTGTAAAAGAAAAGAAGGAAGATGAAGCAACTCAAATAATTCCTACAAAAGAAGAAACTTGTAAGGAGGGAGATAGAACCCAGAAAAATCCTCTAATAACAAAGAATGAAAGAAATACTTAAACAACAGAAAAAGATTCATATACCCCTGAGTATGTTAAATTTGGAAGCCATCAAAGGAGATTCTTCCCTTCTATGAAAAATGCCACCTATTATGTCTACCACAAGCTGGTACACATTGCTGCATACTTTCATGCAAGGAGGTGTGATTCAAACCAACAAAAGATGCAAACAGTGAAGAGACTGTCTCAAGTAAACAAAAGGAGAAGACAACCTTACATCAGGTATGCAAATAATTTCTATGGTTACTATTTTTATTGTAAGGAATTTGGCCATAAAATTATTGAATGTAGAAAGTATGGACAAATATTGATGTTCAACACCTCAAGGAGGTTTATGAATCAAAGAAATTTTGTTCATACTCACAATTCTGCAAAAATTATGATCAAATGCTGTGTATGCATTCAAGTTGGACATATGCCTTCAAAATGTCCTCTGAAAGGATGTGATTCATCATCTCTCACAAGATATCAAACAAAAGGATGCCTCCAGTGGATAAAGAAGGTGAATAAATGTGACTTGGCTCTAACTGCTCAAGACCTGAAAAGCCAGTGGTATCTGGACAGTGGCTGCTCAAAACATATGACTGGAGACAGGAGAAAATTTATAACTTTTGATGAAAAGAAAATTGGTAATGTTACTTTTGGCAATGATAAATCAGGAAAAATCAAGGGAAAGGGCTCAGTCAGCTTAGATAATGGCAGAGGTAAGGCCCAAGATGTACTATTTGTAGATGGGCTGAAAGAAAATTTGTTGAGTGTCAGTAAAATGTGTGATAAAGGCTGCGAAGTTCTTTTCAGAGCACAAGACTGTGATGTCAGATCAAGCACCACAGGTAAGACTCTGCTCAAAGGTGTTCAAACAGAGAGAAATGTTTACATCGTGAACGAGGAAGATGAAGAATGTCATCTTAGTAAACTTGAGGAGTCATGGTTATGGCATAGGAGATTGGGACATCTCAACTTCGATCATATCATCATACTGAGTAAGAAGAAAGCGGTCAGAGACATGCTAGAAATAAAAAGGCCTTATAATACCATATGCAAATCTTGTCAATTGGGTAAACAGACCCGCACATCCTTTAAGGCCAAAGATGAGTTATCAACAAGAAGACCACTCCAGCTTGTGCACATGGATTTGTGTGGACCTGCAAGAACTAAAACACCAAGTGGAGAATCCTACTTCATGTTGATAATATATGATTTCTCCAAAATTACATGGGTTGCATTTCTCAAGAATAAATCAGAAGCTCTGGACAAATTCAAAATATTCAAAGCATTAGCAGAAAATCAAACAGGATGCAAGCTAAAATACATCAGATCGGACAGAGGAGGTGAATTCATAGATTATGACTTTGCAGATCTATGCAATGAATATGGCATAAAACAACAATTTACTATTGCAGGGACACCTCAGCAGAATTGAGTAGCAGAGAGACAAAACAGATATGTTCAACAATTGCCAAAACCATGATGCAAGAGAGTAATATTCCTCAAACCTTCTGGGCAGAAGCAGTACACACAGCGGTGCATATCCTTAATAAAGCTCACTTAAGGCCAAGCAGTGACAAGACTCCCTATGAACTATGGCATGGAAAGCCAGCTTCAATCAAACATTTTAGAATTTTTGGAAGCAAATGTTATATAAATAATAATGATGAAAATCTTGGGAAATTTGATGCAAGAGCAGATGAAGGGATTTTTCTAGGATATGCTTCTAAAAGTAAAGGGTATAGGTGCTACAACAAGACTCTACTAAAAATAGTAGAAAGTATTGATGTGAGATTTGATGAAGAACTTCCAAACAATACAGGAGATACAGACTGTTGCAATCCATCAGACAACCATGAAGAAGAAAACCAAAATGATGATGAAATAAGCAACACAATAGAAGATGCAGAGCTGAGCTCGAAAGCCCCCTCAAGATACACTCAGAAGAATCATCCTGAAGAACAGATCATAGGAGACAAGAAAGTAGGGGTCCAGACAAGGAGGAAACTAACTGAAAAGAAAGAAGAGGTATACATAGCCATGTTATCAAAGATAGAGCCAAAGAGATTTGAATAAGCCAGCAAGGACAAGTCTGGGGTAAATGCTATGAATGAAGAATTGGACCAAATTGAGAAAAACAATACCTGGGAACCAGTTCCTAGACCCACTGGGAAAACTGTCATAGGCTCGAAATGGGTATTCAAAAATAAAATGAATGAGGAAGGACGGGTAATAAGAAATAAAGCCAGACTTGTCTGCAAAGGATATTCACAAATCGAAGGACTTGATTTCGATGAAACACTTTCCCCTGTAGCCAGAATGGAAGCCATTAGAACGTTTCTAGCCTTTGCATGCTACCAAGACTTCAAGGTATATCAAATGGCTGTAAAATCTGCTTTTCTGAATGGAGATCTAGAAGAAGAAGTCTACATGGAACAACCGGAAGGTTTCTCTTTAACAGACAAAGAGGACTATGTGTGCAGACTGAAGAAGGCTCTATATGGACTGAAATAGGCTCCTCGTGCTTGGTACTCAAGACTGGATAAATATTTGCAAAAAAAAGGCTTTAAGAGAGGTGGAGTAGATAGAAATCTATACATGAAAGCCCATGAAAATGAACTCCTTATTGTTGTAGTATATGTTGATGACATTATGTTTGGAAGCAACAGAGATGAGCTAGCAAAAGGGTTTGCTGAGAAGATGAAATCAGATTTTGAGATGTCCGTGATTGGAGAACTTAGTTTCTACTTAGGACTTCAAATTTAGCAAAAGAACACAGGCACATTCATCTCACAGGAAAAATACTTAAAAGAAATGTTAAAATAGTTAAAAATGCAGGACTGCAAACCTGTGTCAAATCCCATGATCAAGGGATGCAAGCTGTGTGCTGATGATGGATCTGTTGATATAGATCAAAAACTCTACAGATCCATGATAGGAAGTCTACTGTATATGACAGCATCAAGAGAAGACATCATGCTAGCAGTAGGCCTAGTGGCTAGATATCAAGCAGCACCTAAACAAAACCACCTTCTGGTAGTCAAAAGAATATTTAGATATCTACAAGGAACAACATAGTATGGACTTTGGTATCCTAAAGGAAAAAGCTTCACCTTGATAGCATACATAGATGCAGATTGGGCTAGCTGTGTGGATGGCAGGAAAAGCAAAAGTGGAGGTGCTTTCTATTTAGGAGAAAGTCTGGTGGCATGGTTAAGCAAGAAACAAACATCTATCTCTTTGTCTACAGCAGAAGCAGAATATATAGCAGCAGCAACATGTTGTACACAAGTCACCTGTATGAAGCAAACCCTCCAAGACATGAAGGTAAGAATTGATGAACCTATCTCAATCAAATGTGATAATACAAGTGCTATAACTATATCTAAAAATCCTATGGTTCACTCAAAAACTAAACATATCCCAATCAAGTATCATTTTCTCCGAGAACAAGTGGCTCAGAAGATAGTAAAACTGGAGTATGTACCAACAAAAGAACAGATAACAGATATATTTACCAAACCGCTTGCTAGAGAACCATTTGAATATTTGAGAAATAGACTAGGGTAGTATCTGTAGATGCTACTCTCTGATATGAAGAAAAAGCACAGTTTCAGGGGGAGAACAGAAACGAGAATATCATTCCAGGGGGAGATCAGCCAACAAGGGAAGCATGAAACCGGTCCTCAGGATCAAAAGGATTATGGCAAGAATACATCCAGCATAAAAGAATCAATAAAAAGGCCAAAGGGTCAGTGGTGAACCCGATGTGAATCTAATCCAAAGGTTGGAGCAGCAACATACAAAGTCAGAAGATCTCAGAGAGAGGAAATGCACGAAATGTTGAAAAATAAAAATAAAAATTCAAACCCCTTACCATTGATGTCAAAGGGGGAGGAAGAGCAAGCAAGAGGACAAAGGACTCTAATAGGCAAACAAAGGAAGTGTATTTCCATCAATGCCAAAGGGGGAGGCTGTTGGAAATGTTGTCATTGATGGCAATAGAGGCAGAAAATATTGAGACAGACAAAGGAGGCAGAAAAGAAGCAAACAAAGGAAGCAAAGGAGATAGACGGAAGAAGAAGGTCGAAATGTAATAGTCAAACAGTAGAGCGGAAGCAACGACAGAGACAGAGAAAGAAGCATAGCTAAGGCAGAGGCAGAGGTTGTGAATATAGAGGCAGAGCCGTTATCAGAGGCAGAGGCAAAGGCAGAGCCGTTATCACAGCAGAGGCAGCTCAGCCATCACAAACAGGGCAGGCAGGCAGAGAAATTTCCACATAAAACCCAATACTCTGTCGCTTTTCTGAGGGATATAAACAGCAATTTTATCCCAACCTGTGCGAAGGATACATAAGACTGGAATCTAATCCCAAGAGAAAAGTATATGTATATAATCAAGAATCTGATCAAGCCGAGGATATGGAGACAGGAAAGTAGTAGATATATATATATATATATAGCCGAATCCTATATAATGAAGTTGGTATGTGGATATATATATAAGGTGGATAACTGAAAACCTTATTTAAGTGCTTGCATATAAACCAAAGTTAATATGCAAGTGGGACCCCACATAACATTCCGAGAATCAAACTCACAAGTTGACATATTACTAGAACTGGCCTTAAGCACATATATATATAGAGAAAGAAGAGAGATATATATATATATATATATATATATATATATACGATATCTATATGAAGAAGATCTCAAAAGAATCAAAGTGTTCTATCGTTAAAGGATGCCATGGTGGGACCTCATCAAAATTTCGCATCGTAAAAAGGTTGGCCAATGATCAGAAAAACTAAAGCCGTGATTGCGATTGAAGCCCAGACTCACTGGCATATAAACTAAATCATACATTTGAGTTCCGATAAATTAAGAGCTTCATCGCATCGGAGACGGAGTATAGAATATTTAACATGCAACTAAAGTCGTGAGCCATTACTACTTGGGGAATTACATCAATAATGTACATTTAAATGAACAAGGGTCAATCGTGATCGTAGTAAAAGCAAGCATATCCAACACCATCAGATGTCAAAGGATTAATGCATTAATCGCAATCGAAAATATTTGCAAGGTGTTTCATCGCATTGGATCGGAGTGATCGCATCGGAGCATCGGAGCATAAGAAATATCGGAACATGCAACTAAAAGTTGCGATTGCGATGAATCGCAATCGGAATGATCATATCTCATCGAAGAAACAAACATTAGATTCAAATGATCGTTGTGGGGCCCGATCCTTTCAAATATTAGAGTTTGTGATTCGAAATATCAGATTGAACTCAGAATATAATATTTAAAGGTCATTCAAATGTTTTACAACATTTGACTAATATGAATAGTGAAGCACTGGTCATATACTGTGATTTAATATTATAATGCACTCCACATGAGTGACATTCTATTCATTGAGGCACAGTATTTTCTCAATCTGACTGCTGAAATCAAAGACCAAACCACAGTGGGTATTGTAATGTTAGCATTATACTGATCACACAGTGGAGACAGTCAGAATGTAAATCCATCCAAAGATAAAATTAATGTTTATGAGCAATTATCCAAGCTAAAGGGGAAAGGAAAGCACCGAGGCACACATATATGATACATATTTCCAAAGATGTGGAGGTAAGTCATCAAGCTTAAGATGGTAATGTTCAAGAAGGGTCTCAAGGGTACTCCTAAGTATTAAAACGTTTTATTATGTGTATAATGCCGAGAGTTAAATCGTGATGTATGAAAAGGGAAGTTACATAAGCATGGCAGTTACATTGCGACAGTAAGAAGGAAATCAATCAGAACCGAAAGGGCCAAACACATTCACAGAAAAACCAAATACAGTCACAGAAAAGCCAAACACAGTCACAGAAAAGACAAGCGCAGTGAACCAAGAGACTGAATGAGTGAGCTGAAGTTTTCATTATATGTGAATGTAAATATTTTAATTAATTTCTTATTGTTTGTGACGCATTGGCAAGTCTTCGGAAGAAAAAAAAATCCCACTATAATATTAAAATAAGCACCTACAGTTACATTTTTCTGAGTGAGCTGAAAAAGAAATGAGAAGGTAGAAGACCAAGAAGTATGACTATCCATTTCGAATTCCTAAAGGAAAACAAACAGTCATCAAGAAATCTATATAAATAATATCATCTTGATATGAAAAGAGAGAGAGAGAGAGAGTAAGAATAGAGAATGAAAAGTATAGAAGATTTAGGCAGAGAAGATAAGGAAGAGAGGAGCAAAAAGAGATGCTACAGAACAAAGCTGATATCTGAGGTAAATCAGCAAATACTTCTTGTGGTAAATTGAGGAAGTTGGAGCTTCCCTATCAAGTTGAAGCTTGATAGCTGGACTGACTGAGGTTGTAGCCTCCTATAGGTTGGTTCCTGTAGAAAAATTGAAGGGAGTTGGAACTTCCTTGCAAGTTGTAGCTTGTAGAATTGAGGTTGGAGCCTCCTGTAGATTGGTGCCTGCAAGAAAAAAGTGGTGAGAGGGAGTTGGATCTTGCCTTTGCATCACAACAATAATAAGATGTGGTTTCCTCCTTTTATGGGTTTCCACTTATATCTGCTGTCTCTATCTGTGTTGCCTGTATGCTGAGATGATTTATCAAATCTGCTTAATGTTTACTGCTCTCATAATAAGTTTAATGTCACATTAATTTAATACTTGCTGCAATATATTAATATTTTTCATATACTAAGGTTGAATACAAAATTAAGCTGTAAACAAGCTGATGAAAATTCAAAAAAATCTCATGTATGTATTGAACTGATTCACCCCGCCCTCTCAGTTCAACTAAGAATTCAACAATTGGTATCAGAGTGGGTTCCTTTGTACTAGTTTAACAACTGAAAGGAGATTCTAGGTTCTCATGATGTCTAGTAAAGAAGGATGCTCAACCAATAAAGCCCCTTTCTTTACAGGTGCAAATTATTCCTTATAGAAAATCAGGATGAGGACATACATAATGTCTCTAGGAATAGAAGTTTGGGGAGCTGTGGAATTAGGATATGCCCCAAAGGCAACTGACTCAGAGAAAGAATCGAAACAAGATTTTGTAGCTAACGCAAAAGCCATGAATGCCATCTTGAATGGATTGTGTGAAGGAGGGTTTATCAAAGTAATGCACAAAGACACTACCAAAGAGATGTGGGATACTCTAGAGAACATACATGAAGGAGACAAGAAACTAAAGACTGCCAAACTTCAAGTCTATAGAGCCTAGTTTGAGAACTTAAAAATGAATGATGATGAAGACATTGACATTTTCTTCCTAAAAGTTGTAGAAATTGTTAACAATATGAAAGCTCTTGGAGAAACCATGCCAAAAAATATAATTGTGCAAAATATTCTAAGATCTCTTCCATCCAGGTTTAATCCCAAGGTGTCTACAATAGAAGAAACAGCTGATTGGGAGACCTTAACCATGAACCAACTACTTCGAAATTTAACAGCATACAAGATGAGGCTCCCACAGAAGAAGCCAAGTACCAGGGAGGCAACCTTTAAAACAAAAAAGAAGAAAGAAGAAGAGGAAGACATATGCTCTTGCTCGGATGAAGAAGAGGCAAATTTTGTCAAGAAATTGGATAGAGGCTCAGGTAAATACAAAGGTAAACTTCCTTTTTCAAACGTTTGTCTCAGAAAGAGTGGGAATCTATGTCACACATGTCCTTCAAAGTAAGAATCAAGCTCAAGAAAATGGAAAATGCATCAAAAACCGGTAAAGGAAAGAAGTTCAAATAGGAAATCATTCTATGCTCAACAAGATCGTACACTAAGATTCAGATAGAATCCTTCAAGTGAAGAAGGAACCTCTGAATTTTTATTGATGCACAGAATATCTTGAAGCCTCCTGTTAGAAGACATGAATGAAGGTGAAGTCGGACTTTGAGGGGGTGGAGCTACAAGTACTGGAAGAGATTGATAGACTCAAGCTGAAATGTAGAAAACAAAAGGACATTCTCCTAAAGTATTTACGAGAAGAATAGAATTCAGAATTCCTTATGCAGCTAAAGATAGAGGTTGAAGAAGCCAAGAAGATAGAGGACATGTTACTTAAGCAAATCAAGGAGAAAACTCAAGAACAAGAGAAGTTGGAAGAAGAAGTAGTATGTCTCGGGAAGAAATTAGAAAATGCTCAAAGGAAAGTGGCTATAAACTCTTCTCAAACAACAAGCTGTGGTAAGTTGAACGAAATTCTGGATGCTCAAAGATCTCTTATGATAATAACTGGAATAGGCTATGAAGGAGAATCAAGTAAAAGCAAAGAAAAGGAAGACAAAAAGATTATTTTTGTAAAATCAAAGAAGGATGATGAAGTAGCTCAAATAATCCCTACCAAATAAGAAATATGTAAGGAGGGAGAGAGAACCTAGAAGAAACCTCTAATAACAAAGAATGAAAGAAATACTCAAACAACAGGAAAAGACTCATTTACCCCTGAGTATGTCAAATTTGGAAGCCATCAAAGGAGATTCTTCCCTCCTATGAAGAATGCCACCTGATATGTCTGCCACAAGCTGGGACACATTGCTGCATACTATCATGCAAGGAGGAGTAACTCAAAGCAGCAAAATATGGAAACAGTGAAGAGATTGTCTCAAGCAAACAAATGGAGAAGACAACCTTACATCAAGTATGCAAATAGTTTACATATTATTATTTTTATTTAAGTTAGTTCTGGGCTATAAAATTATTGAATGTAGAAAATATGACAAATATTGATGTCTAATATCGTCAAGGAGGTTTATGAATCAGATAAATTTGTTCATGTCACAATTTCAAAAATTATGATCAAATGTTTGCAGGTAAATTCAGTTGGACATGTTCAATGTCTCCTTCAAATATGTGATTCATCATCTCCTCAAAAGATAATTTAAACAAAAGATGCTCTTGTTGATAAAGAAGGTGAATAAATGTGACTTGGCTCTAACTGCTCAAGACCTGAAAAGCCAGTGGTATCTGGACAGTGGCTGCTCAAAACATATGACTGGAGACAGGAGAAAATTTATAACTTTTGATGAAAAGAAAATTGGTAATGTTAATTTTGGCAATGATAAATTAGGAAAAATCAAGGGAAAGGGCTTAGTCAGCTTAGATAAGAGGTAAGGCCCAAGATGTACTGTTTGTAGATGGGCTGAAAGAAAATTTGTTGAGTGTCAGTCAAATGTGTGATAAAGGCTGTGAAGTTATTTTTAGAGCACAAGACTGTGATGTCAGATCAAGCACCACAGGTAAGACTCTGCTCAAAGGTGTTCGAACAGAGAGCAATGTTTACATCGTGAAAGAGGAAAATGAAGCATGCCATATTAGTAAACTTGAGGAGTCATGGTTATGGCATATGAGATTGGGACATCTCAGCTTTGATCATATCATCAGACTGAGCAAGAAGAAAGTGGTAAGAGACATGCCAGAAATAAAAAGGCCTACTAATACCATATGAAAATCTTGTTAATTGGGTAAACAGACCTGCACATCCTTTAAGGAAAAAGATGAGTTATCAATAAGAAGACCACTCCAGCTTGTGCACATGGATTTGTGTGGACCTGAAAGAACTAAAACACCAAGTGGAGAATCCTATTTCATGCTGATAATAGATGATTTCTCCAAAATGACATGGGTTGCATTTCTCAAGAATAAATTGGAAGCTCTGGACAAATTCAAAATATTCAAAGCATTAGCAGAAAATAAGACAGGATGCAAGCTAAAATGCATCAGATCGGACAGAGGAGGTGAATTCACAGATTATGACTTTGCATATCTGTGCAATGAATATGGCATAAAACAACAATTTACTATTGCAGGGACACCTCAACAGAATGGAGTAGCAGAGAGACAAAACATATATGTTCAACAAATTGCCAAAGCCATGATGCAAGAGAGTAATATTCCTCAAACCTTCTGGGCAGAAGCAGTACACACAGCGGTGCATATCCTTAATAAAGCTCACTTAAGGCCAAGCAATGACAAGACTCCCTATGAACTATGGCATGGAAAGCCAGCTTCAATCAAACATTTTAGAATTTCTGGAAGCAAATGTTATATAAATAATAATGATGAAAATCTTGGGAAATTTGATGCAAGAGCAGATGAAGGGATTTTTCTAGGATATGCTTCTAAAAGTAAAGAGTACAGGTGCTACAACAAGACTCTTCTAAAAATAGTAGAAAGTATTGATGTGAGATTTGATGAAGAAATTCCAAACAATACAGGAGATACAGACTTTTGCAGTCCATCAGACAACCATGAAGAAGAAAACCAAAATGATGATGAAACAAGAAACAAAACAGAAGATGCAGAGCTGAGGTCGAAAGAACCCTTAAGATACACTAAGAAGAATCATCTTGAAGATCAGATCATAGGAGACAAGAAAGTAGGGGTCCAGACAAGAAGGCAACTAAGTGAATAGACAGAAGAGGTATACATAGCCATGTTATCAAAGATAGAGCCAAAGAGATTTGAAGAAGCCAGCAAGGACAAGTGTTGGGTAAATGCTATGAATGAAGAATTGGACCAAATTCAGAAAAACAATACCTGGGAACTAGTTCCTAGACCCATTGGGAAAAATGTCATAGGGTCAAAATGGGTATTCAAAAATAAAATGAATGAGGAAGGAAAGGTAATCAGAAATAAAGCTAGACTTGTATGCAAAGGATATTCACAAATCGAAGGACTTGATTTCGATGAAACATTTTCCCCTATAGCCAGAATGGAAGCCATTAGAATGTTTCTAGACTTTGCATGCTACCAAGAGTTCAAGCTATATCAAATGGATATAAAATCTGCTTTTCTGAATGGAGATCTACAAGAAGAAGTCTACATGGAACAACCAAAAGGTTTCTCTTTAACAGACAAATAAGACTATGTGTGCAGACTGAAGAAGGCTCTATATGGACTGAAATAGGCTCCTCATGCTTGGTACTTAATACTGGATAAATATTTGAAAAAACAAGGCATTAAGAGAGGTGGAGTAGATAGCAATCTATACATAAAAGCCCATGAAAATGAACTCCTGATTGTTCTAGTATATGTTGATGACATTATGTTTGGAAGCAATAGAGATGAACTAGCAAAATGGTTTGCTGAGAAGATGAAATCAGATTTTGAGATGTCCATGATTGGAGAACTCAGTTTCTACTTAGGACTTCAAATTTAGCAAAAGAACATAGGCCAATTCATCTCACAGGAAAAATACTTAAAAGAAATGTTGAAAAAGTTCAAAATGGAGGACTGCAAACCTGTGTCAACTCCCATGATCACGGGATGAAAGTTGTGTGTTGATGATGGATCTGCTGATATAGATCAAAAAATCTATAGATCCATGATAGGAAGTCAACTGTATCTAACAGCATCAAGACCAGACATCATGCTAGCAATAGGCCTAGTGGCTAGATATCAAGCAGCACCTAAACAAAAACTAGCACCTTCGGCAAAGCCAAAATGAATAGATATCTGTAGATGTTACAAATTACAAAATAACATGGCAGTGGACTTTGTATCTCAGCAAAGTCAATTTGATAGCAGCTACACAGCATTAGCTGCCAGCTGTGTGGATGACAGAAAGAGTACAAGTGGAGGTGCATTCTATCTAGGAGAAAGTCTGGTGGCATGGTTAAGCAAGAAACAAACATCTATATCCCTGTCTACAGCTGAAGCAGAATATATAGCAGCAGCAACATGTTGTACACAAGTCATGTGGATGAAGCAAACTCTTCAAGACATGAAGGTAAGCATTGATGAACCTATCTCAATCAAATGTGATAATACAAGTGCTATAAGCATATCTAAAAATCCTGTACTTCACTCAAAAACTAAACATATACCAATCAAGTATCATTTTCTCCGAGAACAAGTGGCTTAGAAGATAGTAAAACTGGAGTATGTACCAACAAAAGAACAGATAGCAGATATATTTACCAAACCGCTTGCTAGAGAACAATTTGAATATTTGAGAAATAGACTAGGGATTGTATCTGTAGATGCTACTCTCTGATATGAAGAGAAAGCATAATTTCAGGGGGGGAACAGAAACGAGAATATCATTCCAGGGGGAGATCAACCAGCAAGGGAAGCATAAAACAGGTCCTCGGGATCAAAAGGATTATGGCAAGAATACATCCAGCATAAAAGAATCAATAAAAAGGCCAAAGGGTCAGTGGTGAACCCAATGTGAATCTAATCCAAAGGTTGGAGCAGTAGCGTACAAAGTCAGAAGATCTTAGAGAGAGGAAATGCACGAAATGTTGAAAAATAAAAATAAAAATTCAAACCCCTTCCCATTGATGTCAAAGGGGGAGGAAGAGCAAGCAACAGGAGAAAGGACCCTAACAGGAAAACAAAGGAAGTGCATTGTCATCAATGTCAAAGGGGGAGACTGTTGGAAATGTTGTCATTGATGGAAATAGAGGCAGAAAAGACAGAGACAGACAAAGAAGGCAGCAGATGCAGAGATAGTAAAAGAACAACAGCAGAAGACAACAGGTAAAATTTACAGCGAAGGCAGACGCAAAGGTCGAGCAGCAGAGGTACAGCGAAGGCAAACGCAGAGGTACAACGAAAGCAGAGGCAGAAGTAGCGAAGGCAGAAGCAGAAAGGCAAAGGCAGAGGCAGAGGCAGAGCCGTTATCACAGAAAGGCAGAAGTAGAGGTAGAGCCGTTATTCCGAGAATCACTACCTCAGCTGGTAGATACAAAAAACATAAATTCCGGGAACCGTAGCCCAGGCAGAAGGATACATAATATTCCAGGAATCTTAACCCAAGTGGCAAAGTATATATGTATAATTCCGAGAATCGTGACCCAAGCCGGAGGATATATATATATAGCTAAATCCTATATAATGAAGTTGGTATGTGGATATATATATATAAGGTGGATAACTGAAAACCTTATGTAAGTGCTTGCATATAAACCAAATTTAATACGCAAGTGGGACCCCACATAACATTCCGAGAATCACAACCCAAGCTGGAGGATACATTAGAACTACAGCAGAAGTATATATGCACATATATTGCGCCTATACAAAGGACCAAAGAATATATATATCTATATATGTATATATATATATATATATATATATATATATATATATATATATATATATATATATATATATATATATATAGCGCGAGATCTAAAGAACTAAAGGTTCTATCAAAAGAAAATTACCACATGGTGGGACCCTCATCAAATCGCATTGGAAAAAGGTTGGTAGTGGATCATATGCAACTAAAAGTTGCAATTGCGATTGAAGCCCGGACCTGATGGGCATATAAAGTGAAAATCATACATATTTGAGTTCTGATAAACAGTGTTTCATCGCATCGGAGCATCGGAGTATAGGAATATCGGAACATGCAACTAAAAGTTACGATTGCGATTAATTGCAATCGGAGTAATCGCATCGGCACATTTAAATGAGCAGTGGTCAATCGCATCAGATTAAAAGAAAGACATCGGAACAACTCAATGGAATTCGCGATTGCGATTAATCACAATAGGAAATATTTGCAAGGTGTTTCATCACATCGGATCGGAGTGATTGCATCAGAGCATCGGAGCATAAGGAATATCGGAACATGCAACTAAAAAGTTGCAATTGCGATGAATCACAATCGGAATGATGACATCACATCGGAGAAACAAACATTAGATTCAAATGATTGCTATGGAGCCTGATCCTTTCAAATATTAGAGTTTTTGATTCGATTTATTGTGGATTGGATCGTAATATAAGACCAAAGGCTTATATAAGGTTTTACAACATTTAATCGCAATATATGAATATAACGCGACCAATACATAATGCAATTTATTATAATGAATGGCGGAGATGATTCAAATGACTATATGGTGGGCCTTTTCTAATTGCATCGGTGGAAATAAAAAGACCAAATCACAAGGGTATTGTGAATTTTGCGATTGCGATTTAATTACACGAGTGGAGTATAGCTGGCATGTGGGGTCCATCCAAAGATAAGACTAAGAACATGTTTGCTCCAAGTAAATTAATCCAAAGCTAAAGAGGAAAGGAAAGCATCGAGGCACATATATATGATACATACATATTTCCAGTATGTGGATAGTAATGCATTGCATCGGAAGACAGAACAAGTTCAGCAAGTGGGCCCGTAAGGGCATTCTAAGTATTAAAATGTTTTATTATGTGTATAACACCGAGAGTTAAATCGTGATGTATGAAAATGGCATTTACATAAGCATGGCAGTTACACTGCGACAGTAAGAAGGAAATCAATCAGAACTGAAAGGGCCAAACACAGTCACAGAAAAACCAAATACAGTCACAGAAAAGCCAAACACAGTCACAGAAAAGACAAGCGCAGTGAACCAAGAGACTGAATGAGTGAGCTGAAGTTTTCATTATATGTGAATGTAAATATTGTAATTAATTTTTTATTGTTTGTGATGCATTGGCAAGTCTCCGGAAGAAAACAAAATCCCACTATAATATTAAAATAAGCACCGACAGTTACATTTTTCTGAGTGAGCTGAAAAAGCAATGAGAAGGCAGAAGACCAAGAAGTATGACTATCCATTTCGAATTCCTAAAGGAAAACAAGCAGTCATCAAGAAATCTATATAAATAATATCATCTTGATATGAAGAGAGAGAGAGAGAGAGTAAGAATAGAGAATGAAAAGTATAGAATATTGAGGCAGAGAAGATAAAGAAGAGAGGAGCAGAAAGAGATGCTAAAGAACAAAGCTGATATCTGAGGTAAATCAGAAAACAGTTCTTGTGATAAATTGAGGAAGTTGGAGCTTCCCTATCAAGTTGAAGCTTGATAGCTGTCAGTTGTAGCTGACTGAGGTTGGAGCCTCCTGTAGGTTGGTGCCTACAGAAAAATTGAAGGGAGTTTGAACTTCCTTTCAAGTTGTAGCTTGCAGAATTGAGGTTGGAGCATCCTGTAGGTTGGTTCCTGTAGAAAAACAGTGGTGAGAGGGATTTGGAGCTTGCCTTTGCATCAAAACAATAATAATATGTGGTTTTCTCCCTTTATGGGTTTCCACTTATATCTACTGTCTCTATCTGTGTTGCCTGTGTACTGAGATGATTTATCAAATCTGCTTAATGTTTACTGCTCTCATAATAAGTTTAATGTCACATTAATTTAATACTTGCTGCAATATATTAAGATTGTTCATATACTAAGGTTGAATATAAAAGTAAGCTGTAAATAACCTGATGAAAATTCAAAAAAAGATCATGTATGTATCAAACTGATTCACCCCCCCCCCTCTCAGTTCAACTAAGAATTCAACAATTGGTATTAGAGCAGGTTCTTTTGTACCAATTTAACAACTGAAAGGAGATTCTAGGTTCTCAGGATGTCTAGTAAAGAAGGATGCTCAACCAATAAAGCCCCTTTCTTTAGAGGTGCAAATTATGCCTTCTGGAAAATCAGGATGAGGACATACATAATGTCTCTAGGAGTAGAAGTTTGGGGAGATGTGGAATTAGGATATGCCCCAAAGGCAACTGACTCAGAGAAAGAATCGAAACAAGATTTTGTAGCTAACGCAAAAGCCATGAATGCCATCTTTAATGGATTGTGTGAAGTAGAGTTTATCAAAGTAATGCACAAAGACATTGCCAAAGAGATGTGGGATACTCTGGAGAACATCCATGAAGGATACAAGAAAGTAAAGACTGCCAAACTTCAAGTCTATAGAGCCCAGTTTGAGAACTTAAAAATGAATGATGATGAAGACATTGACAGTTTCTTCCTAAAAGTTACAGAAATTGTTAACAATATGAAAGCTCTTGGAGAAACCATGCCAAAAAGTATAATTGTGCAAAAGATTCTAAGATCTCTTCCATCCAGGTTTAATCCCAAGGTGTCTGAAATAGAAGAAACAACTGATTTGGAGACCTTGACCATGAACCAGCTACTTCGAAATTTAACAGCATACGAGATGAGGCTCCCACAGAAGAAGCCAAGTATGAGGGAGGAAGCCTTTAAACCAGAAAAGAAGAAAGAAGAAGAGGAAGACATATGCTCTTGCTCGGATGAAGAAGAGGCAAAGTTTGTCAAGAAATTGGATAGAGGCTTAGTTAAATACAAAGGTAAACTTCCTTTCAAATGCTTTAACTGTGGAAGAGTGGGACACTATGCTGGTAAGTGTCCTCACAAGAAAGTAAGGAATCAGGCTCAAGAAACAGAGAAAAATGCATCAAAAAAATGGCAGAAAGGAAATAAGTTCAGCATAAAATCCTTCTATGCTCAACAAGATAGCAGTGCATCTGAAGACTCAAATGAACCTTCAAGTGAAGAAGGAACCTCTGAATTTTTATTGATGGCCATAGAAGAACTTGAAGGTCTCCTGCTAGAAGATGAAGAAGAAGAAGGTGAAGTCGACCTTGAGAGGGAGCTAAGAAGTGCTCTGGAAGAGATTGATAGACTCAAGATGAAATGCAGAAAACAAAAGGACATTCTCCTCAAGTATGTACGAGAAGAACATAATTCATAAGTCCTTATGTAGCTAAAGATAGAGCTTGAAGAAGCCAAGAATATAGACTAGATGTTACTTAAGAAAATCAAGGAGAAAACTCAAGAACAAGAGAAGTTGGAAGAAGAAGTAGTATGTCTCAGGAAGAAATTAGAAAATTCTCAAAGGAAAGTGGTTATAAATTCTTCTCAAACAACAAGCTCTAGTAAGTTGAATGAAATTCTGGTTGCTCAAAAATCTCATATGATAAAAACTGGAATAGGCTATGAAGGAGAATCAAGTAAAAGCAAATAAAAGGAAAAAATAGAGATTATTTTTGTAAAAGAAAAGAAGGATGATGAAGCATCTCAAATAATTCCTACAAAAGAAGAAACTTGTGAAGGAGACAGAACCCAGAAAAATCCTCTAATAACAAAGAATGAAAGAAATACTCAAACAAAAGAAAAAGATTCATATACCCCTGAGTATGTCAAATTTGGAAGTCATCGAAGGAGATTCTTCCCTCCTATGAAAAATGCCACCTATTATGTCTGCCACAAGCTGGGACACATTGCTGCATACTTTCATGCAAGGAAAAGTGATTCAAACCAGCAAAAGATGCAAACAGTGAAGAGACTGTCTCAAGCAAACAAATGGAGAAGACAACCTTACATCAGGTATGCAAATAATTTCTATGGTTACTGTTTTTATTGTAAGGAATTTGGCCATAAAATTATTGAATGTAGAAAGTATGGACAAAGATTGATGTTCAACACCTCAAGGAGGTTTATGAATCAAATAAATTTTGTTCATACTCACAATTCTGCAAAAATTATGATCAAATGTTGTGTATGCAATCAAGTTGGACATATGCCTTCCAAATGTCCTCTGAAAGGATGTGATTCATCATCTCTCAAAAGATACCAAACAAAAGTATGCCTCAAGTAGATAAAGAAGGTGAATAAATGTGACTTGGCTCTAACTGCTCAAGACTTGAAAAGCCAGTGGTATTTGGATAGTGGCTGCTCAAAACATATGACTGGAGACAGGAGAAAATTTATAACTTTTGATGAAAAGAAAACTGGTAATGTTACTTTTGGCAATGATAAATTAGGAAAAATCAATGGAAAGGGCTCAGTCAGCTTAGATAATGGCAGAGGTAGGGCCGAAGATGTACTATTTTTAGATGGGCTAAAAGCAAATTTGTTGAGTGTCAGTCAAATGTGTGATAAAGGCTACGAATTTCTTTTCAGAGCACAAGACTGTGAAGTCAGATCAAGCACCACAGGTAGACTCTGCTCAAAGGTGTTCTAACAGAGAGCAATGTTTACGTTGTGAAAGAGGAAGATGAAGCATGCCATCTTAGTAAACTTGAGGAGTCATGGTTATGGCATAGGATATTGGGACATCTCAGCTTCAATCATATCATCAGACTGAGCAAGAAGAAAGCGGTCAGAGACATGCCAGAAATAAAAAGGCCTTCTAATACCATATGCAAATCTTGTCAATTGGGTAAACAGACCCACACATCCTTTAAGGCCAAAGATGAGTTATCAACAAGAAGACCACTCTATATTGTGCACATGGATTCATGTGGACCTACAAGATCTAAAACACCAAGTGGAGAATCCTACTTGATGCTGATAATAGATGATTTCTCCAGAATTACATGGGTTGCATTTCTCAAGAATAAATCAGAAGCTCTGGACAAATTCAAAATAGTCAAATCATTAGCAGAAAATCAGACAGGATGTAAGCTAAAATGCATCAGATCGGACAGAGGAGGTGAATTCACAGATTATGACTTTGCAGATCTATGCAATGAATATGGCATAAAACAACAATTTTCTATTGCAGGGACACCTCAACAGAATAGAGTAGCAGAGAGACAAAACAGATTTGTTCAACAAATTTCCAGAGCCATGATGCAAGAGAGTAATATTCCTCAAACCTTCTGGGCAGAAGCAGTACACATAGCGGTGCATATCCTTAATAAATCTCACTTAAGGCCAAGCAGTGAAAAGACTCCCTATGAACTATGGCATGGAAATCCAGCCTCAATCAAACATTTTAGAATTTTTGGAAGAAAATGTTATATAAAGAATAATGATGAAAATCTTGGGAATTTGATGCAAGAGCAGATGAAGGGATTTTTCTAGGATATGCTTCTAAAAGTAAAGGGTACAGGTGCTACAACAAGACTCTTCGAAAAATAGTAGAAAGTATTGATGTGAGATTTTATGAAGAACTTCCAAACAATGCAGGAGATACAGACTATTGCAGTCCATCAGACAACCATGAATAAGAAAACCAAAATGATGATGAAACAAACAACACAATAGAAGATGCAGAGCTGAGCTCGAAAGCCCCCTCAAGATACACTCAGAAGAATCATCCTGAAGATCAGATCATAGGAGACAAGAAAGGAGGGGTCCAGACAAGGAGGAAACTAACTGAACAGACAGAAGAGGTATACATAGCCATGTTATCAAAGATAGAGCCAAAGATATTTGAAGAAGCCAGCAAGGACAAGTCTTGGGTAAATGCTATGAATGAAGAATTGGACCAAATTCAGAAAAACAATACATGGGAACTAGTTCCTATACCCATTGGGAAAAATGTCATAGGCTCAAAATGGGTATTCAAAAATAAAATGAATGAGGAAGGATAGGTAATCAGAAATAAAGCCATACTTGTCTGCAAAGGATATTCGCAAATCGAAGGACTTGATTTTGATGAAACATTTTCCCCTGTAGCCAGAATGGAAGCCATCAGAATGTTTCTGGCCTTTGCATGCTACCAAGACTTCAAGGTATATCAAATGGATGTAAAATATGCTTTTCTGAATGGAGATCTAGAAGAAGAAGTCTACATGGAACAACCGAAAGGTTTCTCTTTAACAAACAAAGAAGACTATGTGTGCAGACTGAAGAAGGCTCTATATGGATTGAAACAGGCTCCTCATGCTTGGTACTCAAGACTGGATAACTATTTGCAAAAACAAGGCTTTAAGAGAGGTGGAGTAGATAGCAATATATACATAAAAGCCCATGAAAATGAACTCATGATTGTTCTAGGTTATGTTGATGACATTATGTTTGGAAGCAACAAAGATGAACTAGCAAAAGGGTTTTCTGAGAAGATGAAATCAGAGTTTGAGATGTCCATGATTGGAGAACTAAGTTTCTACTTAGGACTTAAATTCAGCAAAAGAACACAGGCACATTCATCTCACAGGAAAAATACTTAAAAGAAATGTTGAAAAAGTTCAAAATGAAGGACTGGAAACCTGTGTCAACTCCCATGATCACGGGATGCAAGCTGTGTGTTGATGATGGATCTGCTGATATAGATCAAAAACTCTACATATCCATGATAGGAAGTCTACTGTATTTGACAGCATCAAGACCAGACATTATGCTAGCAGTAGGCCTGGTGGCTAGATATCAAGCAGCACCTAAACAAAACCACCTTCTGGTAGTCAAAAGGATATTTAGATATCTACAAGGAACAACACAGTATGGACTTTGGTATCCTAAAGGCAAAAGCTTCACCTTGACAGCATACACAGATGCAGATTGGGCCAGCTGTGTGGATGACAGGGAAAGCACATGTGGAGGTGATTTCTATTTAGGAGAAAGTCTGGTGGCATGGTTAAGCAAGAAACAAACATCTATCTTTCTGTCTACAACACAAGCAGAATATATAGCAGCAGCAGCATGTTGTACACAAGTCAAGTGGATGAAGCAAACCCTCCAAGACATGAAGGTAAGCATTGATGAACCTATCTCAATCAAATGTGATAATACAAGTGCTATAAGTATATCTAAAAATCTTGTGCTTCACTCAAAAACTAAACATATCCCAATCAAGTATCATTTTCTCCGAGAACAAGTGGCTCAGAAGATAGTAAAACTGGAGTATGTACCAACAAAATAATAGATAGCAGACATATTTACCAAACTTCTTGCTAGAGAACCATTTGAATATTTGAGAAATAGACTAGGGGTAGTATTTGTAAATGCTACTCTCTGATATGAAGAGAAAGCACAGTTTCAGGGGGAGAATAGAAACGAGAATATCATTCTAGGGGGAGATCAGCCAGCAAGGGAAGCATGAAACAGGTCCTCAGGATCAAAAGGATTATGGGAAGAATACATCCAGCATAAAAGAATCAATAAAAAGGCCAAAGGGTCAGTGGTGAACCCGACGTGAATCTAATCCAAAGGTTGGAGTAGCAGCGCACAAATTCAGAAGATCTCAGAGAGAGGAAATGCATGAAATGTTGAAAAATAAAAATAAAAATTCAAACCCCTTACCATTGATGTCAAAGGGGGAGGAAGAGCAAGCAACAGGAGAAAGGACCCTAATAGGCAAACAAAGGAAGTGTATTAGCATCAATGCCAAAGGGGGAGACTGTTGGAAATGTTGTCATTGATGGAAATAGAGGCAGAAAAGACTGAGACAGACAAAGGAGGCAGCAAAGAAGCGAACAAAGGAAGCAAAGGAGACAGGAGGAAGAAGAATGTCGAAATGTAATAGTCAAACAGCAGAGCGGAAGCAACGACAGAGATAGAGAGAGAAGCACATCTAAGGCAGAGGCAGAGGCAATGAATATAGAGGCAGAGCCATTATCAGAGGTAGAGAAAGAGGCAGAGCCGTTATCACAGCAGAGGCATAGGCATAGGCAGAGAAATTTCCTACATAAAATTCCGAGAAGCATTACCCCAGCCGGAGGATATATAAACACAATTCCAGGAACCATAACCCAGGCAGAAGGATACATAATATTCGGGGAATCCTAACCCAAGCGGCAATGTATATATGTATAATTCCGAGAATCGTGACCCAAGCCGGAGGATATATATATATATATATATATATAGTTGAATCCTATATAATGAAGTTGGTATGTGGATATATATATAAGGTGGATAGCTGAAAACCTTATGTAAGTGCTTGCATATAAACCAAAGTTAATACGCAAGTGGGACCCCACATAACATTCCGAGAATCACAACCCAAGCTGGAGGATACATTAGAACTGAAGCGGAACCATATATATATGCAACGCGTTACATATATTACACTCTATATACAAAGGACCAAAGCATATATATATGTGTGTGTGTATATCTATATGTAGCATGAGATCTAAAGAACCAAAGGATCTATCAAAAGAAAAGTACCACATGGTGGGACCCTCATCAATCGCATCGGAAAAAAGGTTGGCAGTGGATCATATGAACATAAAGTTGCGATTGCGATTGAAGCCCAGACCCGTTGAGTTTATAAATAATGATTAATGTGTGTTTGAATTCTGGCCTAATCACATCGGAGAATCGGAATATAGGAATATTGGAACATGCAACTAAAAGTTGCGATTGCGATTAATCGCAATCGGAGTAATTGCATCGCATTGGATCAAAGTAATCACATCAGCACATTTAAATCAACAGTGGAAAATCGCATCGGAGTAAAATCAGGACATCGGAACAACTCAATGGAAGTCGCGATTGCGATTAATCGCAATCGGAAATATTTGCAAGGTGTTTCATTGCATCAGATCGGATTTATCGCATCGGAGCATAAGAAATATCGGAACATGCAACTAGAATTTGTGATTGCGATGAATCACGATCGGAATGATCACATTGCATCGGAGAAACAAACATTAGATTCAAATGATCACTGTGGGGCCCGATCCATTCAAATATTAGAGTTTTTTATTCGATTTATTGTGGATTGGATCGTAATATAAGACCAAAGGCTTATCTAAGGTTTTACAACATTTGATCACAATATATGAATATAAAGCGGCCAATAAATAATGCGATTTATTATAATGGATGGCAGAGATGATTCGACTGACTATATGGTGGGCCTTTTCTAATCGCATCGGCAGAAATCAAAAGACCAAATCACAGGGGTATTGTGAATGTTGCGATTGCGATTGAAATACACGAGTGGAGTATAGCTGGCATGTGGGGTCCATCCAAAGATAAGACTAAGAACATTTTTGCTCCAAGTAAATTAATCCAAAGCTAAAGAGGAAAGGAAAGCACCGAGGCACATATATATGATACATACATATTTCCAGTATGTGGACAGTAATGCATCGCATCGGAAGACAGAACAAGTTCAGCAAGTGGGCCCATAATGGAATTCTAAGTATTAAAACGTTTTATTATGTGTATAACGTCGTAGTTAAATCGTGATGTATGAAAAGGGCAGTTACATAAGCATAGCAATTACACTGCGATAGTAAGCAGGAAATCAATCAGAACCGAAAGGGCCAAACACAGTCACAGAAAAGCCAAATACAGTCACAGAAAAGCCAAACACAGTCACAGAAAAGACAAGCACAATGAACCAAGAGGATGAATGAGTGAGCTGAAGTTTTCATTATATGTGAATGTATATATTGTAATTGATTTTTTATTGTTTGTGATGCATTGGAAAGTCTCCGGAAGAAAACAAAATTCCACTGTAATATTAAAATAAGCACCTACAGTTACATTTTTCTGAGTGAGCTGAAAAAGAAATGAGAAGGTAGAAGACCAAGAAGTATGACTATCCATTTTGAATTCCTAAAGGAAAACAAACAATCATCAAGAAATCTATATAAATAATATCATCTTGATATGAAAAGAGAGAGAGAGAGAGTAAGAATAGAGAATGAAAGAGAAGATAAAGAAGAGAGGAGCATAAAGAGATGCTACAGAACAGAGCTGATATCTGAGGTAAATCAACAAACACTTCTTGTGATAAATTGAGGAAGTTGGAGCTTCCCTATCAAGTTGAAGCTTGATAGCTGTCAGTTGTAGCTGACTGAGGTTGGAGCCTCCTGTAGGTTGGTGCCTGCAGAAAAATTGAAGGGAGTTGGAGCTTCCTTGCAAGTTGTAGCTTGCAGAATTGAGGTTGGAGCCTCCTGTAGGTTGGTGCCTATAGAAAAATAGTGGTGAGAGGGAGTTGGAGCTTTCCTTTGCATCACAATAATAATAAGATGTGGTTTTATCCCTTTATGGGTTTCCACTTATATCTGTTGTCTCTATCTGTGTTGCCTGTGTGCTGAGATGATTTATCAAATTTGCTTAATGTTTACTGCTCTCATAATAAGTTTAATGTCACATTAATTTAATACTTGCTGCAATATATTAAGAATTTTCATATACTAAGGTTGAATACAAAAGTAAGCTGTAAATAAGCTGATGAAAATTCAAAAAAATCTCATGTATGTATTGAACTGATTCACCCCCCCTCTCAGTTCAACTAAGAGTTCAACATTTTTCCTGATAAGAATATCACTGTCATTTTTCCTGATATGTCAGGGTAATCATTATGACCGACATTTTACTTATGTCTCATGGATCCATCCCACTATCGACATGATTAATGCCATAGAAAAGAGGACGGGCAACCTCCAAGAATGGCATAAAAGATATGTCGCCAACTCAACGTCCCCACCACCACGATGGTGTTACAAGTCGGATAAGACCACTCACCAACCACATAAACCCCAGGCCAAGCCTAGGATAACATGTGGCCTATGTGGTCTAAATGATCACCTAATCAACCAATGCAGAGAACTCAAACCCCTTGCAAATAGTCTCCACATAATCTTGCCTCTCCCCCTAAAGCTTCTCTCTAATCAAGAGAAGATCTAGAACATCGAGTAGTGTAGATTCTCACACTATCTACTCTGTCATCAATGTGATACCTTGCACCATTTGCACCATTCATAATCACGAACCAGAGGGATGTCTGTTGCTACTAACGTTCAGAAATATCTGTGATAAAATCAACTTCTACTCACTGGAAATTTTCTATCCTTGCAGGAAGGAAAACTATTGGCTCACTCAGGACTCCATTACAGAGATCCTTCCCTCGCTGCATGCCAGCAACACAACTCATCACATACAACTTGTGTCATCACACGCCCAAAACAGGATTTCAACAACCCCACCATCACAAGAATTCGGCTTTATTCCTATCATAAAAAACCAAGGCACCTTACACCCTTGCATTGATTTACACAAGATCCCAAATTTGCATACAGCCATCGAACTCCTTCATGACACCCAACCTCTAGAGAAACATCTAGTACAACTAGAGCTAGTTGATGAAAACAGGTCTCAATCACTACAACATAATGAGGCCCATAAGAAAAGGGTAAGAGCATCATTCGACCACTACATCACCCCTCACTCGTTTACTGAAGGAGAGCTAGTACTTCTATATGATGTCGCAAAAGAAGCCTTAGGGCCAAGAAAGTTCGAAACCCTATGGAAAGGGCCCTATATCATCAAACATTGCCTTCGTCAGGGGGCATACGTCTTGACGGAACCGGATGGGACCTACCTCACTAACCCTGTAATATTACTTCTTCAGCAATTTCTGCAATATGGTCCTCAAGGATGCTGTATAAGGAATCCAATGAAAAAATAAGCTTAAAGGAGTCTGGGATCCCTTTTTTTACCCTTCATACATTGCACTTCCAGAATATTAGCTCAAAGATATAACCCTAGGTGCGTTACTCAGATCTCCCACTCCTAGGTATCTCAAACAATGCTCAAAGAGAGAGAGCTATAGTAATACATGAACTCCAAAAAGTAGAAATAGTGAAACATCAACACATATGGTACAAGAAGAGAGCATATCCATGATATTATGTGCATCTACAAATAGATATACAAGAACTTGAGGGAAAGACCTCATAAGATAGGTTAGATTAGCCTCAAGACATATGTACGTGCAAATGTGAAAATACAATGCTACACAACCTAGCAACAAGCTATGACTACGCAATCCATAGTGGGAAATGGTTGCAAATTGATTTGTATACAATTATATGGCAATAGCAGGCTCAAATAAAGTGGGGGAGCATGCTCTCAACCCCGGAAAACAATAGTGCAACAATCCTCCAAGGGATTGACTAAAATGTACAAAATGGAAAAATGTCGGAGTTGTTGGGTGGCAACAGCAACTCAATAACAATACAAAAATGGAGAAGGATGGAAATGCTACAAATTATGAAGAAACCTCCTCCAATTATCTTCAAAGTGAAAGGCTGCTACCTTCACTAAAGATTACACCCTCCAATCCATAGTGTGAGCCACTCCTACAAGTGCCCTCGGAAAATAACGCAATATGGGGAAGAGACTGCAATGGGAATGAGATGAAACTTATGGCCCAATGAAAAAATCTGTAATGAAGCTCTGGGATCTTATTCACTATTCTCCCAGAGAAAGAATGATCTCCTCCTCTGCAAAACTAGCTTCGGAAGTGGGTGGTAATGAATCCTCACTGCAACCCCTAGCAACTCTGTTTATTAGTGGTTGTCATTGATGTCAACCCAAGCAGCACTAGGGGCTAACCCAATATTGCATGGGAATTTTTACCTACCAATTTAATATATTCTGGGTCAATAATGCTTTTTATGGTTTCCACTTTTCGAGATGTTTCCGTTAATATATGGCACGTCATGTAATTCTTCACGGTTTGAGAGATATTCATGTTTGAAGTTTGTACCCCAAGTTAGTGGGCAAAAACCCCATGGGGTTGGGGCATGGGTCATTGAAAAGTCATAATTAATATTTTTTAAGCTCCTAAAATCCCTCCCACGTTCACTTGTTTAATCCCCTCTCAACTTAAGCATTTATATAAATTGTGATCTTCATTTCCTCCTTAGGAAAGGGATTTCGCCATGTGAAATAGGTCATCGTGGAATTTTCGCTCTACCTAAGAAGGTTAAGAAGCTGAAATTTTTATGAGGTGAAGGCAAAATCCTAGGGAAGCTACTCTAAAAATTTTAGTTGAAGGTGCACAACAGTTTTGGAGATATGATCGGTGGAAGTCAGGGTTTTTGCAAGCTCCTGAAATTCATCTCAAAGAAGTGACCTTGGTAAAATCATTATAACTCTCTCTATGAGTATTGGATTGAAATTATGTAAACTGTGGAAGATAGTGAACAGTCTGTAGTTTTCTCTCTATCAATTTTAGAGCCAAATGAAGAAACAGTGACACATGGCATGTCGTACAAGTGCGCTCTGCTGAAATAGTCCATAATTAGGGAATTGTGAGAGATTGGGTATAAATCTCTCTTGAAGAATCCAAATTGTGTCAAACCTATGGCATTGGAAATATGACTTAGAGGAATACTACAGGACCAAAAATTAGATATTGAGGATCTGAAATAAGATAGATACACCATATTCAATATCAAGCTCCTAGAAGGCAAAGAAAAAGCTAGATCATGTGTTGTCAAGGGTTGCAAAGGACCATACTTTCTAGGGCAGCAAAGAAAAGCAAGGTGCAGCAGAGGGTAGCATGAAAATAGCATCAAAAAAGGTGCATGACAGTAGCAAGAAGTTCATCCTATGAATTCTTCAAGTGGGCAGCACTGCATACAATCATTGTAAAGGTATCATTGTACTAAGTCATTGTAAATACATTATTGTAAAAATTGTACTAGTGTCTATCTGCCAAGGGTTGAAGAGACAGTGTTGGGAGGTTTAGGATCATCATTAGGTGGTTGTGTCAAATTTGGGGTTATGGTCTAGTATATATTCTTCTTCTACATCATTCTATATCATTATAAAGTGGACCATTTTCCCTGGTACGGGAGTCCATTCTTATTTTATTCTTCTATAGGGTGGTAGGGTGGTGCTAGGGTGAGTTTTAGCTCATTGGGTGTTGGGGCATCCGTTTAGTTGACTGCTGAAGAATCTCGCACGTTGGAGTATCCATCCAGTGGGAGTTGGAGAAGAATTATTTTCTATATTCTAGGAAGTTGGAGCTTCATTTTCCATTGGAGTTGAATATTAAATAATTATTAGAAAAGCATTAGGTGGTTTTTTTCCCGGAGTGGGTTTCCACATTAAAAAATGTGTGCATTTGTGTTTCTCTTGTTTACTGCTATCATTGTACAAACACTGATAATAATTGAAGATTAATTAATTCTCTAATTGAAAGGAATACTGATTCACCCCCCCTCCCCTCTCAGTATTTCCAACAATTGGTATCAGAGCTTGGTTCCTTCAATAGAAGTTTAATAGCTGGAAGGAGTTCATGGAGCATACCAAGAATGGTGCACCTCTATTCAATGAAAATAATTATGCACTCTGGAAAGGAATAATGGAGGGCTATCTCTTGGCGCAAGGTTATGAAGTATGGGACACTGTTCAAAATAGATTTACATCAACTACGGATGAACAAGGTAAGAAGAATTTGGTAAATGATGCAAAAGCAAAGAATATTATTATCAGTGGACTTATTGAATCTACTTTCATAAGGTTTTGGGTTGTAAAACTACCAAAAATGTATGGGACAAGCTTGAGAATATATATGCAGGTGACTCAAATGTCAAAGAAGAAAAACTTCAAATCTATAGAGAAAAATTCGAGCAATGCAGAATGAAGTAAGATTACAACATTGTTGCATACTTCCAATACGTTGATGAAATAACCAATACTCTGGAAGGATTGGGAGAGACAGTTGACGAGAAGACTATTATACAGAAGATTCTTAGAACGTTACCAGGGAGATTCAACCCAAAGGTATCGCTCTTAGAATACAGTGCAAATCTAGACAAACTCAGCAAAGAGGAATTACATGGAGTTCTCATAGCATATTAAATGAGACTTGATGAAGAAGAGGGTACTTCGCATCTAGAAACTGCGTTTGTTACATCTAAGAAAACCAATAAGGATAAAAAACCTTCAATTGAAAAGACATGCACCTGCAAGTGTGAAGAAAAGGGAGATGATGAAGAAGGTCTTTCAGATGAAGAATATGCTTACTTCACGAGAAAACTAAAAATTGGTAAGGGACAATTCAAAGGTAAAATTCCATTGATATGTTTCAGCTGTAATGAGGTTGGGCATTTTGCAGCAAAATGTCTAAACAGAAGTAATGGCAACTCAAAAGGAAAGAAAGGCTTTAAGAAATTCAACAAGCAAGGATCCAAAAGGAACTTTCTCTCTAAAGAAGATATTTGATCATCCGATGAAAACAATGACAGTGAAGAAGAAGCCAATGAGAGAGTATTGTTTATGGCCAAGCACAATAAACAAGAGGTATCAAACAATGAAGAAGAAGAATGGACCATAGAAGAATTTTATGAGGAAGCAATCAAGCTTATAAAAGATCTCAAGGCGGAGAAGATCTGTTCCAATACTCTTGAAGGACAAGTTAAAGGTCTCAAAATTGAAGTTGAAGAACACAAATGCATTGAAGAGTCACTTCAAAATAAGTTGGAAGAAATCAACTAAGAAAGGGAACAATTAGAAGCCGAAGTAGTCTCGCTACGTGAGGAAGTGAATAAAGGAAAAACTATCCAAAACTATGCCAACAGCTTAAGGGCATTGGAAGAACTCATAAACAATCAACAATATTACAATGAAAAAACTAGCATCAGTTACAAAGAAGAAGAAACAGGACCTTCTACAACAAAATACAATGAACCTATGAGATTTGGCATGCATGTAGACTTCATTGGACAAGATTCGCAAGAACAACCTTGGAAGACAATTCCTCGACGAAAATTTCCATCCAGGTACCAACATATTTTTTATGGCTACTGTTATTCATGTGGAAAATTTGTTCATAAAGTTGTAGAATGTCGCACATACCCTAGGAATGAATACAATTCCAGGAGATCTGTCAAATATGAACCTCCCAGGGCTCAGCAAAACATCAATATATTTGAACATTTAAGAAATAATATTGAATGTTACAAATGTCGAAACTTTGGACACATAGCCAAAGACTGCAAACTTGAAAATCCTCCAGAAGAATCTTCGAAGCCATAGAATGAACGAACATGGAAGAAGAAGAAGAATGATAATTGTGCTCTCGCTCTCAAGGCTCAAAAGAACAAAGATGTGTGGTATGTTGATAGTGGTTGCTCAACACATATGACTAGAGATAGAAATAAATTTGTATCTCTGAAAGAGAAGAAGGATGGAACCGTGTCCTTTGGAAATGATGGATCTTCAAATGTTATAGGATCAGGTACTGTCACTCTCGGAAGAAAAGATGCTCTAGCCAAGAATGTTCTATTGGTTGAAAACATGAATCACAATCTGCTTAGTGTTGGACAAATGTGTGATCAAGGACACACAATACTATTCAACTCCACGAAATGTGAAATCAGGAAAGGCGTGTATGGTGAAATTGTGGCTACAGCAAGTCGAGCTCCAAATGACATATATGTTATGGATGAAGCAACTAAAGCATGTCTAATAGCTAAAGAGGATGATACAATAATTGGTAGCAATGATGATCGACTAAGTAAGAAGTTTGCTACAAAGGTGCAAAGTGATTTCGAGATGTCTTTACTTGGTGAGCTGACATACTTCTTAGGGATTCAAATATCTCAGCAAGAGAAAGGAATATTTATATGTCAATCCAAGTACATCAAGGAAATGCTCAAGAAATTTAAAATGGAAGATTGCAAACCCATCCTTACTCCAATGGTAACAGGTTGCAAATTGAGCATAGACGACTCATCTAAGGATGTGGATCAAAGGTTGTACAGATATATGATTAGTAGTCTTCTATATGTAACAGCCTCCCGACCAGATGTTATGCAAGCAGTTGGACAAGTAGCAAGATTCCAAGCAGCACCAAAAGAATCACATATTAAATATTCACTAGCATTGGAATATCTTCACCAGAAGCTTGGGATTCTCCCAAGTTCTCATTAGATTTTTCTTTTTCAGAATATAAAGGGGGAGTGGAAGTAGATTACAGGTCTGCAGGATGGTTGTGTGTCAGGGGGAGTGGAAGTGTGTATAGTTTCATAGGATGGTTGTGTTTCAAGGGGAGTTACCCTTTTCCATTGATGTCAAAGGGGGAGAGAATGTTGTAGGAAGAGGTGTCATGATCACAGAGGGAGTACTTGTGTTGCCATCAATGCCGAAGGGGGAGATTGTTGATCAACGATTTTCATTGATGTCAACCCAAGCAACACTAGGGGCTAACCCAATATTGCATGGGAACTTTTACCTACCAAATTAATATATTCTGGGTCAATAATTCTTTTGATGGCTTCTACTTGTTGAGATGTTTCTGTTAATATATGGCATGCCATGTAATTCTTCACGGTTTGAGAGATATTCATGTTTGAAGTTTGTACCCACAGTTAGTGGGATAAAACCCCATGGGTTTGGGGCATGGGTCATTGAAAATTCATAATTAATAATTTTTAAGCTCCTAGAATCCCTCTGGTGTTCACTTGTTGAAGCCCCTCTCAACTTAAGCATTTATATAAATTGTGATCTTCATTTCCTCCTTCGGCAAGGGATTAAGCCATCTGAAACAGGTCATCATGGAATTTTGGCTCTAACTTTTTTTTATAGGAAGGTTTAGAAGCTAAAATTCTTATGAGGTGAAGCCAAAATCCTAAGGAAGCTACTATAAAAATTTTAGTTCAAGGTGCGCAATATTTTTGGAGATATGATCGGTGGAAGTTAGGATTTTTGCAGGCTCCTAAAATTCATCTCAAAGAAGTGACCTTGGTAAAATATTCATAACTCTCTCTCTGAGTATCAGATTTAAATTCCATAAAAATTTGAAAATAGTGAATAGTCTATAGTTTTCGCTCTATCATTTTCAGAGCCAAATGAGGAAACAATGACACTTGGCATGCCATACAAGTGCGCTCTACTGAAATACTCCATAATTAGGGCATTGTGAGAGATTGGGTATAACTCTCTCTTGAAGAATCCAAATTGGGTCAGACCTATGGTATTGGAAAGATGACTTAGAGGACTACTATAGGACCAAAAATTAGATATTGAGGATCTAAAATAACAGAGATACATCAGATTCAATATCGAGCTCCTAGAAGGCAAAGAAAAAGCTAGATCATGTGTTGTTAAGGGTTGAAAAGGACCAGAATTTCTAGGGCAGAAAAGAAAAGCAAGGTGCAGTAGAGGGTAGCATGAAAATAGCATCAACCAAGGTGCATAATAGTAGCAAGAAGTTCATCCTATGAAGTCTTCAAGTGGGCAGCACTGCATACAATCATTGTAAAGGTATCATTGTGCTAAGTCATTGTAAATACATTATTGTAAAAATTGTACTAGTGTCTATCTGCCAAGGGTTAAAGAGGCAGTGTTGGGAGGTATAGGATCATCATTAGGTGGTTGTGTCAAAGTTAGGGTTATGGTCTAGTATATATTCTTCTTCTACCTCATTGTAAAGTGGACCATTTTCCCTGGTACGGGAGTCCATTCTTATTTTATTCTTCTATAGGGTGGTAGGGTGGTGCTAGGGTGAGTTGTAGCTCATTGGGTATTGGGGAATCTGCTCAGTTGACTGCTAAAGAATATTAGGCGTTGGAGCATCCATCCAGTGGGAGCTGGAAAATAATTCTTTTCTAGATTCTAGGAAGTTGGAGCTTCATTTTCAATTGGAGTTGAATATTAAAGAATTATTAGAAAATCATTAGGTGGTTTTTGTCCCGTAGTGGGTTTCCACCTTAAAAACTGTGTGCATTTTTATTCCTCTTGTTTTCTGCTATCATTTTACAAACACTGATAATAATTCAAGATTAATTAATGCTCTAATTGAAAGGAATACTGACTCACCCCCTACCCCTCAGTATTTCCAACAAACTCAATGTTTCCGCCTCACTGGAAAACATTGTAGCTAAAGATGGTTACCTTGGCCTCAAGCTTAGATGTGAGGTGAATGAAGAAAAATTCCTCCAAAACTTCCCAATGAAGCAGAGGAAACTCCTAAACATGAATCTCCCTTGTGCTAAGCAGCACAACTATCTTAGTTGAACAACTGGAGAGAGCAGACCAAAATCGAAATCTAAAACATAATGATCAATGGCTCTCCTTCCCTCTTTTATGCCAAGAGGAGGCTTCCTTGCCATGGACACCACCCATTAGGGTTTCTCTCATCCAATGATATCCCTCCTTTCAAAACTGCGTTGTCTTCTCATGCAAGCTTCACCTCTTTAGGCAGCGTTGTTGACTTGGTCAAAATTGACCTAGTCTTCTTGTATTTTCCCCTTTTGACACTAGGAGATGACAAAAAAGCCACTTAAGTGACCCCCTTTTCATATTAGGAGTGTTTATTATGCTTCTTCATGGGCTCCCTTACCCATTTTATTCTTTTTATTAAAAGGAAAGCAAAATTAATGTTCCAATTAACTTAATGAAAATTTTGGAACATTATAGTCCTCCCCTCCCAAAGATTGCTTGTCCTCAAGCAAGTGCAAGGGTAGACTGATTCCTCTTCTCCTATCCTGCAACATCTAGGTGTGATGATCTCCTCCAAGAAATAGGATTCTATCTCATCAATAAAGCTCCCAAATTGCTTCTCCTCAGCATGTAAATTAGCTATCAAGCTATCATCATGAAAAGGTGAGGTGCTCAAGAGAGTGGAAAAGTGATGTCTAGAGGTCCTCCAAAAGCATGGAGTCTGAAATGTGTTGGGAGACATTCTCCCCATGTGGAACCTCCATCCCTAAGCAATCAACCATAAAAAATGAGTCACCTTCCAACTAGGCAACTCCTGGAAATCATCCTCCACCTTGGGCTCATGTAGAATACGTGGGCTGGAAATTTGAACATGGTAGGCTTCATAGCCTACCCCACACTATCCTCTTCTCCACTTATGATAATTTTGGAGTGAAATCTGAACTTGGGCTGCAATAGTGTTGCCCTCAAATGGCAAGATGAAGTCTAGATCTCCAAGGATCTCTCCTCCAATGATGTAAATCAAGCTAGCCCATATCATCTGATATGTGATGAGT
>CM076578.1:1798527949-1798682061 GCA_034641835.2 Pinus albicaulis | reverse complement strand
ACCGGACGATCTCCCCAGTGGAGTCGCCAATTTGTTGAGGAGGTAAATCCCCTCTGCGGACAGAGGCGATCCCTACTAGCCCAGCAGGGGTCTAGCAACAAACAAACAATGCTATGACGCAAGCTCCTAATTACGAATGAAAGACTTGGGATAAGAGCCTACCTGGATTCCAACGCTAGATCTGAAGAAGAGATGTCCCCGTCCTTCAGCCCTGGCAGATCACAATCCTTCCGCGATCTCCGCGGATGAACACCTGCACACAGAAGAAACGAACGGATACAAGCATAGGAACCAGCATACGTAACTAAACATCGGTCAGAAAAGATATTACTCGCATTAACATGATGGAAAAAGGAGTGGAACCATAATCATAGTCATCTATTAAGTAATAAACGAATAGAAGTTACAACCAAGTTCTGACGTCGCAGCTTCCTTCGAACGGGTCCCCGGTCGTCCACGTCTCGCAAAGCTCGCCAAGGAAAGGGAAAACCTCTCCAGAGTCTCGTAACAATGGTCTCCTCGCTTGAATGGGCCTTAAAGGAAAGAAGGGATTCTTTACAGCACAAAGGCACTTGGGAATAGGGAGATGCAAAGCTTCAGCACTTCAAGACTAGCTTGCCATGGATCTGAGCAAGCTTTTATAGATGGGGAAGGAGGGAGTTGGGATCCCTATCATTATGGGATTGGCCCTATCAACAAGGAAGGTTCCATAGAAGGTGGCAAAACTACTTCCCTTCCATAGAACTCCCGCAGCCAAACCTCCCAACTCAAGATAGGCAATGGTTGTGAGTTTGTTTGAACTCAACTTCCGCCATCCACATTTAAAAAACAGTCCCTAAAATGGGTGGCGCGATTGCTGCTCTATGACAGAGCGCCAAGTGGCGCGACCTCTTTACAGGATTTCCCTGATTGGCGCGAGCACTGAACTGTATACCCGCGCCAATGCAAAAAGAGCTGTTTTTCATGGATTTTGCAAGGAGATGTCTCAAGGGGAAATGAAGCTCATACTCAGAGGGATGCATTGATGATGTTTTCAAGGCATGACAGTGTCCACAGGTCACATAATGGGTCCTCCATTGTGCGGGATGGGGAATGGTAGGGACGGTGACAAATTGCTGTGTAACAGGGGGTTACAAGGGTTCAATAATAACAATAAGGGGGTTACACTAACAATAATAAGGGACTATACTAGTGATATAGGGACCTAATAGCCTATTACGAAATCCTCAATCTGTTTATCACCCTCAAATACCTACTAATATTTTTCATTGTCCGGCACTGCAGGTTTGAATTTGGTCTGAATGATGATTTTTTGGTTGCTGGGAGGCTTGTGATACGAACTAGCCACGCAGGCTAGTCCATTTGTAATTGCGTTATGATTCCTAGGGACAAACACGAGTTCGTATTCTACAAAGGTTTTCAATAAACCCATAGCGTCATTCTTGTACGCTCTCAACCTAGGGTGTTTCGCTATGTATTCACCATTCACTTGTTTTATAATAAATTCAGAGTCTCCATGCACAGCTATCCTACGGGCTCCTAATTTTTTCAATAGATTCAAGCCTAGGATAAGAGCCTCATACTCTGCGATATTATTTATGCATTTGAAGTTAAGATTAAAGGCATGTTTCTTTGCATAGTCACTCTCTGTGTTATGTATCCACACTCCTGCTCGTGCAGTCTTCCTAGTATAGGATCCATCAAAATTCAATTCCCACAAGAGGTCGTGTTCATGTTTATCATCATTTTCTTCCTTAATGTGGGTTTCGCTGGTCTGTTGATGGTTTTTCTCTCCCTGACGTGTATGGAATTCAGAGAGGTGACTAGTTAGCTGATTACGTTCTATTTCTTATTCACTCTAAGTTTCTGTTCCAATGCATTGGCCAAAGTTTTCTACATCGTTCTCCTCCGAGTCTAGAGTAGCCATTGTGTTAAACTCCATGGGCTTTGTTTCCTTCTTTGTATCTCTATTTTTTAATTCTGCCCCCCCTAAGGATTCATCGTTGCACAAGATAAAGGAGTCTAGATCTATGTGTACATAATATAAAGGTGAATTTTCAGGTTTTTCGAGGTTGTTGACTAGGAATTTCATTTGTGCCTCTCTATACAGTCTCCTAAGTTGGCTGAAGACAGGGATTGTGGCATATGCCCCATCCATCTACATTGTACCTTACAGCTTGGCTCCCCATGACCTTGATAATAGCATACCATACTCAGGTGGCACATCTGCCACTACAACATCCATGACCATACATTTGGCTGGAATCTAGGTCAAGTTCACACACAAATCCTTAATCAGGCCAAGACACTTTACTCTGCTAGATTCAAATGAATAGAGGTCTTTATAGGGGCGGGTTATCTCTAGGCCTAGCTTTTCCATAACTACCTTAGGCATTAGGTTGTGTGATGCCCCAGAATCATGCATCACATTGTGAAGGATCTTATCATGGATATTGAGACCGATATAAAAAGGGGGTACTACCCCTTCCTGAAAATTCCCTTCTATCTTTGGACCAAACAGAAGGGTTGGTTGATCATCACTTAGATTGATAGTGTCACCATTTTCCTCTAGATTTAAATCTTTCAAAATTTGGCCTTTATATACATCCTGAGTGGCCAGCTCAGAGAATGGGACAAAGATTTTAATTTTTGCAATCTCACTCTCCAAATTGAAAGTGGACTGACTCTTTGGAATGTTCAACTATGTTTTGTTAGCCACCACCTTAGTGGCTGAATCAGTGGGTTGATCCTCACTATGTACAGGATTAGGAACTATTTTATTAGGAGCACTAACTGTAGTGCTAGTGCTACTAGTTGGTTGACTTTTTTCATCGGTGTTTTGGTTGTATTTTTCTTTGTTCTTCCCAGAACTCTCAGTTGTTGATTTGTTACTTTCAGCAGTCACTTTAGAAGTTTTTTCAGGCCTTTTCTTAATGATAACCTCATAAGCCTTTGGTTTGGAAGTGTCTAGGCTCTTTTTTCTTCTAAGTTCATACTATTCTCTGACCTGCATGATGGCATCTTCAAATCCAAGTCTGTAATCCTCAGATTCTAACCCTTCCTCATCCCAGTATGAGGATGAGGGCTGATCTTCCTCTGTGGAACAGTTGTGGATTGAGTTTTCTATTTCGAACATGTTTATCGTGGTTCCCTCAGACTCTTCTATGATTCCCTCATCTTCATCAAGAAATTTCTCTTGAAATGGGGGAATAACTCGCTGATCTGATTCTCTTTGTCTGTTGGGAGTGGCGTTGTTTCTTCTAAAGTTCTGATTTTGGTTATGGTTTTGATTTTTGTTTTGGTTACTGACTGTGACAACCATTTTTTCCATCATTTTCTGTAGCTTTTCCATGTTTTTAGACAAACGGTCATAATTGGGGTCAGATGTGGAAGCTACAGTGTCATATCTATATGTTACCCTTTTCTCAGTTCTCAATCTTTCTTTTTTCTCAATCAGGTTAGCCTCTACACTTACTGTTCCCTTTTGCATATCTTCCAGTGTGTTGTAATCTCTCTCCCTAAGCTGGTAGGCCACATCAGCATCAAAACCTTGGGGAGGTTTCATGTGTGGAGGAAGAGCGTTATAAACGTTTTTAAACCTTGTAGAGTAGTCATGGACACTCTCTTCTACGTTTCTTTTCAGGTTCTTGTATTCTGCTAAGATTTGGAGACGGTTGGCCTTAACTTCCCATTTGTTTATGAAAATCTGATATAAAGTAGGAAGGTCTTGGATACTACTAGGAGGTAGGCCTTTAAACCATTTTTTCACATCGCCTCCTAAGATCTGGGAAAAGATTCTCATTTTGACTATATCATCATCTATCTCCATGTAGTCAAAAGAATCTTCCATCCTATCTACATGGTGCTGAGCTGTGGTAGGCTCTTTTGCAGTGAAGTGTGGGATCTTTGATTGATAATCATTGGGTAGGGGCACTAGAGGCTTAGGTAAAACCAGAGGTGCATACCAGGTTGCCATGATGATGTTTTGGTGAGGTAAAGGGTTAGCTTGAGAAGCTGGTATGTGGATGGCAGGGATACTAGGACCAGCAGAAAACTGTTGAGCTCATTTAGGATGACTGAGTCCCAAGTTTTGAATGAAGTGAATATCAGGGGGTGTAGATGGAGGGGTCTCTCTGTCCCTAATGTGTTTACCACATGGGGTTAGTGAAATAGGTAACTCAAGGTCTAGCTGGTCTAGGACACTGAATGACCTAGTTCTAGGTACACTGTTTTGAGATTCTAGGTCAAAAAGTGGGTCTGATAAAGCTGTAAAGTCTTATGGTGTAGAGTTAGCTCTATGGATGTGCCTGGAAATAGTTGGTCTTTTAGGTGTAGGAGACTTCTTGAGGATGCTCTATGGGTTGTCGACTATTTCAGGTGGGTTTGGGTTAGGATAAGCTCTTGTGTGAATGGTTCTTGAAGCTAGAATGATGTTCTCCAACCAAGCAACTTAACCCTACCTGTCACTTCTATTGTGGCTGATGTTGTCATGGGCTCTGGTCTCCCAGTGGAGTCTTATGTGAACCAAGATAATCAGCAGGCCTATTGATCACCAGTGGAGTCTTTTAATCGTTTAGGAACTATGGAGTCACCACGTGGAGGGTTTAGGATGTTTCAAGAGGGTATACTGTCCACCACAGTGTTTCTGTAATGTCCCTTTTAGGGAAATCCTTAAAACACATCAAACTCTAACCAGAGATGGACTGGGAGGGCATTTACCAGATATTTCACCTCTGAAAGAGGATGAGATCCAGAGGTTGTCTGGCCCTTTCTGAACTCTGTCTAAGAGTGTGGGAGAAAACACAACAAGTGGTATAGAAGTTGATTTGTGAATAGGAGTGTTTAACTGCCAACCTAACCAGATATTGTAGGTTTCTGAGGCTCTTGTGATGTAGTGAGATGGAAAATACTCAGAAGCTCCCCAGTGGAGTTGCCATTATGTTGGTGACGATAATGGGAGACAAACAAATGTTATCAGTTATAGACTCTCAGATTTTCCCCAGTGGAGTCACCATTATGTTGGGATTCCCATGTTTTGGCCAGATTGGCAAGACCAAAAGATGAGACAACATAAGACCACTTTTGGACCCTAGGATCTGGCCCTCCTGGGTCCAGATAGGGATCTCTCTATATAAGCAAAGGTTTATGTCTTTGGAGCTCAAAAGTTGAGATATTAGGCTAGTTATAGGCTCAGGGTTTTGTTTGTTTGATTTTCTTTTGGTTGTTGGGAATCAGGAAATAAGGGTTCAATATAAGACAAGGATGATCAAAGATGATTTTAGGCAAAGGAGGGATGATTTAGAGAACATTCAATACCATTGGGCAATGGAGTCAGGAAAGGGTTTACTTGCTATTCAATATGCAGGCTTTCAGTTGGGCTAGTCATCTAAAGCATTGGATCTTAAAGATGATAGTGTGGCATGAAATGGTAAGAGAGAAGGTGAAAGTAAGGAAACCTCCAAGGTGACCTTTCAGGAATCAGATCTAGGGACAGGACATGCCATTGGACAACTTGTGATCCAGAACCTAAAAGGTTAACTCTTCAGACAAGGAAACATTAAAGATTTGGACACAAAGGTGAAAACCTGAGATCGGAGAGAGACTTTGAACTCTCAATGCTTTGGTATCCAGCTTAAGGGAACTTAGGAAGGTTCAATTAATTGAAAAAGATCCTAGTGAGACAGATAAAAAGTTCTAAACTCCCAGTATCCCAATTCATTTAATTAAATCCTAACAAGAACACCTGAGAACAATTTCATTAATTCATACATCAGCTAGCAGCATATGTTTTGAGCACTACACTGGTTAAATTAGCTTGAAATCAATCCTCAGATAACACATACAACAGAAAAAATTGAAAGCAGGGAGAGTAGAAACATAGGGTACCTAACAAGGGTAAATCCTATGCCAGATTTCTGATGCGTGCCAGAAGAAATGAAATGTAATGAACTAAAAAGGAAAACAAAGACAGAGACAGAAAAACATCACCGCTGCTTTAAATCAGGATCCAAAGAAATGTGCTTGTCATATAAAAGAGCAACACCAGTCAAGTACAACATTAACAATAGCTTGATATTTAGTCTGAAAACATCTTCCTCAGCCTATCTTACAAATTTACACAGAGAACATGTCTCAAGAGAAACATCTTGCAATTCATAGATAGCCGATCAACAACTTTACAATGAGTTTTTTCATGAAATTTTATAGCTAAAAGAGAGGTAGAGGAGGTAGGTGAAAAACTAAATGCAACATTAAAACTCAGAAGAGGAAGAGGGCCGAGGCCCCATTCCATTTTAAATTCTGGGCATTTATCTTCAGTACTCTTTGGATGAAACAATGGTCTTCGTCAGGCTGCAATTTACTCCAGGTATGTCTTTGATGTACTTGCTGTAGCACCTCTGCAATACTCTGGTGAACTTGAACAAAAACATATCAATGACTTTGAGCCTGCCATACTGTGTAACAAATGCTTTTGATAGCATAGGACTGTTGTCAAGGTAGATATCTCTTTAGGAACACGGTAGAGAGTGGAAACAGTATGGAAACCTCATCCTTTCATAGGTAGGAACATTCTGCTGATGGTGACCCAGATATATATCATTTTGTGTGCCCTAGGCCTTCTGTGTGATTCATGGGGTCTTCAGTTTGATATTTTTCCTTTGAATTATTGGATTAAGGCTCAAAATATTCAATTACAGGCCTTACATTCTCTGATCTTTCACTGACACTCTCTGCTGCTCCATTACTGTCTCTGACTTTGCCAACTTCGAGTTTTAATGGTGCTGGGGAGGTTTGACAGTGTCGAGCACTATACATTGATGAAATCTTTGCTCTTGAATCCTTCCCAAACATTTTCCTGCAATATCAAGCTTGGACAATGGCTTTCTCTGTGCTCTATGTCACTGGAACAGTGACGATAAATCATGGCATTTTCTGCCTGGCTGTAATCTTGAAAAACACACAAAATCATTAAGAAATCCATGCTAGAGGGGAATGGATGTATCGGAAGGCCGCGAGGATGATAGAGGGACTACAGAGAAATGGCGAAAATGCAGAGGAATGGTGAAAACAGGAAAAATAATGCAAAAATGGTGGAGGGCTAGACAGCTGGAGGCGTATTGTAGAAATGCATGTTGGTCGTTTGATCTTGCATGAGGGCGATGATCGACGATGGAGGGTTTTGGAAATCGGACGAAAATACAAAAGAAATGGTGGAAATGCTGCGAAGGCATGTGACGGGGAGCTCTGGTGGTGGGACTTGGTCAATAGCGGGGCTTTGATTTAATCTGGGCCATCCGATCTCAGGAGGAGATCGATAGTTAAGAATGCATCGGAGGGCGATAGATGGTGGGCCAGGGGTCCCGTTTGTCTTGGTTATCGCCCGAGCATCTTCATGGCGCGATCACCGTTAGATGGAAAACTTCAGATTGGACAGTGTACGCGCATATCGCATCGGGTCCACGGCCGAACTTTAACACATGATGAGAGTGGTTTTTAAATAGTTCTCAGAGCCATGTGTCATGCGGTGAATGGAATCACTACGAAATAAAAAATACCGCCCACCCTCCAAAGGTAGTGTGATAAAAACCGTCAGTTTTTTAACAGTGTTTGTCAGCGAGGACCACCGGAGCAGGTGAGCTGCAAGCCATCGATCTGCGGATCAGATCGACAGCAGACATGTGATCAGAGTGGTGAACAGGGGGGCCACAAACGCTATGGATTTTGCGAATACCATCTGATCTGTACAGATCGACGGTTACAAACGCTCTCGATATCCAATTTGCGATAAGCGCTTTCCGGGCTAGCGCTTGGTTCTAGTGCCCGAGTTATGTGGGGAAACGATTTGGGGGCTGGTCGAAGGGGGCTAGGGTCTGATATATGTTAAAATATGGGTTTCATCCCCTTTTTAATGCAATTTTAGGCCAGAAAGGGGTAACGATAGAGGGAAGAAGGGGGAATGAAATCGAACAAGGGGTGTGTGTACGATTTAAAGGGGATTTTGGGATAAGTTAGAGGAACTAGGGGAGGGAAAAGGAGAGGTAAACAGGGGCTAAGTGAGGATGAAATAAGGGGAGAGGCCTTTGGGCATTCCCTTCACAACAGAGGGGCTTATTGACTTAGAAACAACAGTGAAAATTTACCAAAGGCAGATGGTATGAAGAGGCTTTCAAGGATGATGTGTTTTCAGCAAAATGCATTCCTTTAAGGCTCAAAAAACAATTTAGCCCCCTGTTGGTTTGTTAGAAAATTCATAAGGGGCTAGCACAAGTGTCGTTAATACTGAGGTGAGACATAACCGTTGGATCACTACAAATCATGATCTTCGGATTATAAGTTACAAATGTACATGGTAAAGAAACACACTTTACCTAACTCTACAATAGACTAAGTTATTCTTAACTATTTCCTATTTTTCAGAATATCCTAACACTATTTATCTTAGCAAGTGAGGTTTTGGAAACCATAAGAGGCTTCTAGAAACCTTAATTTCATCATAAATGTCCTTTATGTGCTTGAATACCATGCAAGGCCCAAGACACATAATATCTAAGCTAATAAATTAAAAATAACATAACATAACTCCTCAATCAAATCTAGAGTGATTTTCCCAAGAAAACGTTAAAAAGTCTATTTGCCATCTATTGGTGTCCCGTGTTTTGATAGCTTGGCAAATCAAATGACAAGGCAACATCAGAACCAATCTTTAGAGTTCCAGGATCTAGTCCTCCTGTTCTCAAAGAGGGATCTCTCAAATGTTTGTTTGCAAAGGTTTATCTTGTGTGCTTTGAGTATTGGTTTTAGACTAGTTATTAAGTGTAGGTGTTTGTTTATTTGTTTGGTTGAATTGATACAGCATAACATGAAATGTCTAGGAAAGATATATAGAAAGGAGAAACATCGGGTTCATTGGGAAATGGAGTCAAGAAGAGGTCATAACATACTCATCAATGGATATGGGATATCAGAGGGAAAATCTAACTTGGCCACAGGATCCTTTGGATTTTGGAATGAGATGGACATCAATAATTTGGAAAGAGAAGTTTAATTCTCAAACAAAGGGAATTTGAAAGCACAACTTGAACAATAAAGAGCTATTTGGTAGACAGGGCTAACCATAAATTCTACAAATCACATCTTTAAGCAAATAATGATTTCAAAACAAATTTTTAAAATGAAATCTAAGATTTGGGGAACACCCTATTTCCTCAAAGATTTTATTTCAAATGACTTAGAAAACATAAAATATTCAATGATAATTGCAGTCATAGAAGAGGGAACACCTAACACATCTGTGATTACAACTATAAAGACCTTTAAGAAAACTGTTTCAGTAAGGACAAAGGGCAAGATCGGAATAGACCTCCTTGTATTACTATAAATAGAAATACTTCAAAGGGAGACTTCAATAACAGCCTTTTAATTGGCAGCAGACAAGAAGGAAGAACCATAAATCATGCTGAAACCATCTTATTCAAACTATCATAGAAATAAACAAGCATGGGGACTAAAGAGAGAGATTAAAGACTCTAAAATACCTCAGTAGAAAAAAACATGAAACAGTGAAGGATGAACAGGTCTAAGGTTCTTCTAGGAGTCATTTCTTAGCCTAAAACTTTCACCCTATTGTAGTAAGAAATTATGGAACATAATGAGAACAAGGGAAAAGCATTAAACAGTTTAGAATACTTTACCAACAGCCAAGCTCATGGATCCAATGATAGAGACTTCTCAATAACAAGCATGCAACAACATCATCAGGACTTCCAAGACTTCAATTTCTTCATCAACTTCAATAGAGTATGTATTATTTCTAAGAGTTTCAATATTACAACTAGTGATCAACCAACCAACTTCTCATCTACTATATAAGTATTTATAGGAGAATGAGGAGGTGAGATTTGATAAAGATCTCCAAAGATAATTAATACAGTCTTAATGGCTTCTTGGCCTTTGGGGGGCTCAATGAAGAAGCTTACATAGGTGTCCTCTGTATTAAATAATTTACATTAAGATTTAAGCTCGGTGGGAGCTCTTTTTGAACTTTTAGGCTCTGTGTGATGTCAAAGTAACTCTGCTGATATTTTGTCATTAAGTTTGTCTGCAGAATTTAACCTTTGGCTGCATTTTGAGGCAGACATCTGGTCTTGATCAATAACTTCAGCCTCTGATATAAATTCTTTGAGGCACCGCTGGCAACGTGGCAGCTGGGAGGAATCAATTTGCCTCAGCTGTGGCGATGGAGGCTTTCTGTCTGATGAACCTCTATGATTTTCCTCTTTAACTGTGTTTTAATCGGGGATTGGGATTTTGATAAACCATCTTAGATGTAATCCTCACAAATCTGTCTTTAATATTCTATCCCTATATATTTTTTCTTTGGCGCTGATAGTCTCTGACTGTGCTTCATTTACTGTGTTTTGCTGGTATGCAGGGTTGCGCAGGGGTCGATAGGGCATCAATGCCTCATGAAACACCGATGAAACGTGGAGTTTAAACATTGCGGATGATTCTCTTAAATGAATCTAAGGTAGGAGGATCATCACCCTTTTCCTGTGACTTTTCTTCAGCATGGCGGAAAAACCATTTAAACCCTGAAAAATACAAAAAAAATTATGAAATCCTTCATGTATAGGTTAACTGCTTCAAAAGGCGCGTCGAGAGAGCATGGCCGTTGGATGGCATCATCCAACGGTCGAGATTGATTAGAGGAGGTCAAAGGAGAGCGAAGGAGGAAATTAAATCAGAATCGCTGATCACGTAGAGATCAACGGTCGGGAGCGAGGGTGACTAAACAACGTGAAGGGGTCACGTTTAAAAAATAAAATAAAAATGCGAAAAAAGGTTTAAAACCTTTTTTTCGGCGAAAAAATGATCAAAAATCATGTTTGGGGTTCGGGACGATCGTGGTCTGTCGGATGAGATCAGCCCACGTGATCAACGGCGAAGAACAGCCGCCAATAAACCTTAGAAACATGCTCGGACATCAAATTTTCAATAAAATCAAGATGAATAAAACCCTGGGTCCAGAAATGCTGATTGGATTAGGAATGAGGGTGATGAATTTTGGGTCATCGATCTGTAGATCAAATCAACGACGGAGATTCTTTTAATACCACGACGTACCTTGAGTTATCGCATGGGCATCTTCGGAGAGCGATCACCGTCTGATGAGCGGCCTCAGATCGGACGATGGACGTCAATATTGTACCGGGTCCATGTCCGAACTTTAACGCACGATGAGGGTGGTTTTTTGAACAATGCTCAAGACACGTGTCGGTCGGTGTATGGAATCGCTGCGAAATAGAAAAAACCGCCTCCCTCTTGAAAGCGGTGCGATGGATTCCGCCCAGTTTTTGCAATAGTGAGTGGTTGGCAGGGACCACCGAAGCGATGGATTGTGCGCCATCGATTTGCGGATCAGATTGACGGTGGAGAGCGATTAAAACCTTTACACCGATGGAAACTTTATCATATAATAAAACCGACAAATTTATATAAAACTAAGGTTTAAACTTTGGGACGAGAGATTAAATTTCAAATAAGGTTCGGCGCTCGTCAGCAGGGCCATGGGTTATATGGAAAACCATATGATCGGGGGTTTATGGAGGAAGGGCTAATTGAGATTGGGCGATGCGATAAGTGCTTGGAAGGCTAGCTCTTGGTTCTAGCACCAAGACGCATGGAGGGGAAGGGTTAAAGACTTAGCCCAAGGGGGCTTAAGTCTAAAATATATAAAAAAATATGATTTTCAGAGATTTTCAATGATTTTCAATGGTTGTTGGGGGTTTCGATAAGGCAAGAAAGGGTCTTAAAACCGTATCAAAGGGGTTTTGATGAAAGGGAAGGGGGAAAAAGTTGAAAATGAAAGATTTCATGGGGGATAAAGTGGTTAAAATGGGGTTAGTTTTGAAAGGGGATGGAGGGGGAAAAATGGAGTTTGCAGCAGTATTTTGGCTTTGAAATCAACAGAATTTCTGAGTGTGAAATGAGCACAAAGACAGTGTTAGGACTCCACTATGTATCATTTTTGCTATATACTATGCTTTTGAAATTGAGCATATCCAGTGCGTGATTATCTTTGAAATAAAAAGACTTCCTCGGGTTGACAATTTATGTGGAGCTTGAATTGTGAAAGCAATTAAAGCGACCAACACAAGAAGATTTAGATAGACATGTGGCTCTTTTTGAGAGTCTTCCAGAGCCAACGCTTTTTAGCAATAAAATATGTTCCTTGAAGACTTCAGAAAATGATTTAGCCACCTTTTGGTATAACATATTTTTATAGGTGGCTAACAGTGGCTCCACTTGGGGATGGTGCCTTCTTGAAGGCATCAAGAACTTCAGACTTGCCTTCTCTGGGAGGTTGATCAGTTGCCTCATCCATTGGGTTGCCTTTCTTTTTGTGGATGATCTTCTTATGCTCTGAAAACATATTAGCAACCATACAGACAATGGATCTCCATCAGTACAATCTCTCCACCTACCCAATCCTACTGATCTGACATTTTTTCTTCATTAGAGTGCACTTGGATTGGCAAACTCTTTCACAACATTTTATTATTTTGAAAGCAAGAAATATATTTTATTTATACTCCTTATTTGTCCATGGACTCAGATTAAATAGTCGAGCCCATATGATTCTCTACCTAATCTACTGTCTGTTGGGATTAAACTGTCTAACAGATTTTATTTCTCTAAATTCTACAACAGAAATTTAAAAAGAAATCAAGTCAGGATTGAAAAGTCTAACTTGATGCTGGTCTATGGCATAAGAACAAATTGCACATAGACATTATTTTGCACAAAAATTTAAAAACAAAAATGGAAGGCTTGAGATTCGAAATTTGAAAGCATTTCCTTCCTCCTCTTTACAGCTCTATTTGACTCTTACTTGAGTTGTCTTCCCTTTTTTAACTGGTTCAGATTTTAAGCTGTTCAGAACCAGACTTTTACATCTTTTGACTCAGAATTCAAAATAGATTTGAGTCATTTTCTCTTTGAAACTTTAGGTTCAGATTTTAAGCATGTTTGAACCTTTAGTTTCTATCCTAAACTTCCTACTCATAAACCAAGATTAAACAGTTTGGAAAATCGAATTCACTAATCCTATCAGCAGTAAATTTAAAGCTAATTAGTCAAGATTAGGTAGTATGACTAATTAGGAGTGTGTTTTTTAGGAGTGGAATTTAAGCTTTCACACTTTCAAATTTGTTTCTTTTTTTGGTATGGGGATATACCTTTCTTGTTTTCATAGTCTACCCTCTTTTCTTTCTTTCTTTGTTTTTGTATTTTTATTTTTATAAATTTGAATGCAATGTTTAGACTATGATATTTACAATGAAAATAAAATGCTTTAAAACTCAAGACTCTTGGCAGAAGTAATGCTTGAGCATCCTGCCATTGACAGGACCTCCATATAGATCTTCTCCATTCAATTCTTTCAGGAAAAATGCATTGTGACTCCTCTCAGCATGAATAATATAGGGCCCTTTCCACAAGTTCTCAAACTTGCCATGTTTTCCCTTCGCTTCTCTCCTTGAATCCCACTTAAGAACAATATTTCCAACTTGGAAATTGTTTGCCTTAGTTCTCTTATCAAATAGCTTCTTCATATTTTCTTGGACCAATTGTGTTCTTTCATAGATTTATTCTCTGGTCTACTGTAAATGGATGGTTTGATTGATTCTCCTCTGCATATCATTCTCTTCAGCCTGTACTTCTTGAAGGAGCTTCATGACTGGAAATCCTAAAGAGGTGGGAAAGACTGCATCCATGCCATAAACTAACTGATAGGGGGACATATTTATTTATTTCTTTGTAGTTAACCTATCAGCCCATAAGGCATGAACCAGTTTACTGTGCCATGATTTTTGATTTTGTTCCAACAATTTTTTAATGATATTGATGAGGCTCTTGTTGGAAGATTCAACTAATCCATTTCCTTGTTGCTATTGATTGCCAATGTTTTGAATTTGATTCAAGGGAAGATTTGATTGTTCTGGTGAACTGATTGGGTCCATGTTTTCCTTATCTTGTTGAGTAATTCCATCTTCGTTACATAAGATAAAGGAATCTAAACTTGATTGAATAGAATAGATTGGAGAGTTGTTTGGTTTGTCTATGTTGCTCACCATGTACTTCATGTGAGATTCCTTGTATCGTCTTCTGTTTTGGTTAAAAATAGGGATGGTGGCATAAGACATGTCCATTTGAAGGCTTCCCTAAAGTTTGGCTCCCCAAGATCTTGATAAGAGCATGCCATACTTAGGGGGAATGTGAGCTACAACTATGTCCATGAATAAACTCTTAGCAGGGATTTGGGATAAGTTAACACACAAATATTTGATTAAACCCAAAAATTTGACTCTGCTTGAGTCAAAGGAATACAATTCTTTGTATGGTTTAGTAATTTCTAAGCCTAAGCTTTCCATCACTACCCTGGGCATTAGATTGTGTGAAGCTCCTGAGTCTAACATGGCATTGTGTAAAATTTTCTCATGTATGTTCAAGCTAAGATAGAAGGGAGGGACAACCCCTTCTTGGTATTTTCCTTCAAATTATGGACCAAACAACAACCTAGGTTTGTCATCTATCAAGTTTAAGGTGTCATTATCACTTCCTAGGTTCAAAGCTTTCAAAACTTGGTTTTTGTACACTTCTTGGGTTACTAGTTCAGCTAAGGGAATGGTAATTTTTATCTTGGCGATCTCTCCCTCAAGGCTGAAAGGAATAATTGACTTGTTCATATTTACATCTGTCTTTTCAATTGAATTCTTTTAAGCAACTTTGATTTCTTGAACCTTGTTTGGACTGGTAATTGGGACAGTTTTATTAGGACCACTAGCTGAGGTGCTAGGGGTACTCTGTTCAACATTTGGCTGGACACTTTTGTCTTTGTTTATGTCTGGTTTCTTGGTCAAAATGTTGGTTTTTTCTGCTGTCTTTTTAGGCTGAGTTTCTGTGTTTTTCTTGATAGTAGTATTAGTGTTCTTTTCCTTTGAATTATCTATGTTTCCCTTTCTCCTAAGATCATACTGTTTGTGTACCTCCATCATTGCATTTTCAAACCCCAATCTATAGTCATCAGAATATTTATAGGTGTTTGTACTTTGATCAGAAAAGAAACCTTGTTCTTCCTCAGTGAGGAAAACATCATCCCCACTGTCTGATCCAATCAATTTTACATGAGATTCTCCCAACCTTTCCATCTCTCTATCTTCCTCATATTGATCTACATAGTTCTGTTGGAAGGGAGGTCTAATCTATTGGTCACTTTATTTTGGCTTATCTTGATTGTTTTCTCTTCTATAATTCTGATTTATATTTCTGCTCTGGTTATTTTGAGGTTCTCTTGGTGGCACTCTATCATTTAAGTTGATATTTTCAAGCATCCTCTCCATCACCTTCACTAGGTTGTCAATTTTTGTGTCAGAAGTTGAGGTTGAGGGTAGTAGGTCATCTTTATAAGTTACCCTCTTCTCTAATCTCAACCTATTTATTTTCTCAATTATGTTTGCTTCTACACTCACAACTCCTTTTTGCATGTCTTCTAAGGTTGAGTAATCCCTCTCCCTTAACTGGTACATCATGTCAGCATCAAGGCCTTCAGGATACCTTACTAGGGCCATGCCTTGAGGAGGTTTCATGTGAGGTGGAAGAGCATTGTAAACGCTATTGAACCTAATGGAGTAGTCATGAACACTCTCTCCTTGATTTCTCTTGAGGCTGCTATATTCTGCTAGTATTTGGAGAGGGTTCCTTTTGAGTTCCCATTTGTTGATGAATTTTTGGTGCAAGGCAGGAAGATAATTTATGCTGTTAGGAGGTAAGTTTTTAAACCATTTCTTTACATCTCCTCCTAAACTTTGGGCAAAGATCCTCATCTTCACAGTTTCCTCTTCTATCTCCATGTAATCAAATGCATCTTCCATCCTATTTAGATGATGTTAAGCTGTTGTAGACTCTTTTCCAGTGAAATGAGGAATTTTAGATTGATAATCATTTGGTAAGGGAAGTAGAGGTTGTGGTAACACTAATGGGGCATACCATGTTGCCATGGCTGGAAATAGGGGTGGATTTAAAAGAGGGGGATTTACAGTAGTGAAAGTGGGCTGAACAGGAGTGTTTTGCACAGTGGTAGTATGAATTGGAGTGGAAGAAATACTTGGGCCAGCAAACTGACTTTGAGCAGACTTGTTATGGAAAATACTATAGTGATGAAGAAGCTGGGAGTCAGGAGGAGTGGAAGGTGAGGCTTCTCTACTGAAGCTTTGTTGCAATTCTGTAATGTCAAGATCATTTTGGTTGAAATCACCTTGAGATATGGTTCTAAAGATGTTCTTTGTATGATGTAAATCAAAGTGTGAATCCTCCAAAACAACAATGTTTTCAGGAAAAGATTTTGTTCTTAAGAGGCTCCTATTAGCAACTGATTTTCTAGAGTTAGAGGTCTACCACAAAATTATTTCTGGATTGTCAACGATTAAAGGAGGATTTGGGTTTGGATGGGATCTAGTATTGATCCTATGTGGAGCCAGACTTTTTTTTTTCAAAAATGAGAGAGGTTAAGGATTTTAGGGACTGTTTTTGGGAGCTTTACCTCTCAGGATGTTTTATCTAGTATGGGACTAGGCTTCTAAACTTCCTCAAGGCTGGTTAACACAGTCCTAACAATATTTGGGAACCTAGATGAGTAATAGGCCTACTAGAGCTAGTGGAGTCACCAGGTGGAAACTTCTTAGCTTTTATGAAGGTAAAATATTGGATGGTTCCACCACTGTGTTTCTTATGAAGCCAAACTGAAATGTTTTGGGTTTTTCTGAGTTATTTTGGTCTTACCGGTTATGAGAGTGTCCTAAATCTGATTTAACACTTAGCTAAGGTGTTTAATCATACAGAGTTCACTCTTATGGATTGGTAACTGATTCCTTCAAGGTTTGATGAGGTTTAATGAGAATCCTAAGGGTTACTTAGTTTGTCACTAATTCAATTAAGTCCTATTATGATTACCATTTGTTAGGTAGTGCTTGAAGAAGGCTACTTATGTTATACTGGGCCTAAAAAGTTTGAAGAAGGGTTTTCAAACCACTATATTCTCAGTAGGTCCCACCATGATCGCCATTATGTTGGTGTCCTGTGTTTTGATAGTTTGGAAAATCAAAAGACAAGGCAACATCAGAACCAATCTTTAGAGTTCCAGGATCTAGTCCTCCTATTCTCAGAGAGGGATCTCTCAAATGTTTGTTTGCAAAGGTTTATCTTGTGTGCTTTGAGTATTGGTTTTAGACTAGTTATTAAGTGTAGGTGTTTGTTTGTTTGTTTGGTTGAATTGATACAGCACAACATGAAAGTTCTAGGAAAGATATATAGAAAGGAGAAACATCTAGTTCATTGGGCAATGGAGTCAAGAAGAGGTCATAACACACTCATCAATGGATATGGGATATCAGAGGGAAAATCTAACTTGGCCGCAGGATCCTTTGGTTTTGGAATGAGATGGACATCAATGATTTGGAAAGATAAATTTGATTCTCAACGAAGGGAACTTGAAAACATAACTTGAACAATAAAGAAATATTTGATAGACAGGGCTAACCATAAATTCTACAAACATTCTTTAAGAAAATAATGATTTCAAAACAACTTTTAAAATGAAATCTAAGATTCGGGGAACACCCTATTTCCTCAAAGATTTTATTTCAAATGACTTAGAAAACATAAAAGATTCACTGATAATTGCAGTCATAGAAGAGGGAACACCTAACACATCTATGATTACAACTATAAAGACCTTTAAGACAACTTTTCAAGTAAGGACAAAGGGCAAGATCAGAACAGACCTCCTTGGCTTACTGTAAACAGAAATACTTCAAAGGGAGACTTCAATAACAGCCTTTTAAGTGGCAGCAGACAAGCAGGGAGAACCATAAATCATGCTGAAACCATCTTATTCAAAATATCATAGAAATAAACAAGCATGAAGACTAAAGAGAGAGATTAAAGACTCTCAAATACCTCAGTAGAAGAAAACATGAAACAATGAAGGATGAACAGGTCTAAGGTGCTTCTAGGAGTCATTTCTTAGCCTAAAACTTTCACCCTACTGTAGTAAGAAATTATGAAACATAATGAGAATAGGGGAAAAACATTAAACAGTTTAGAATACTTCACCAACAACTAAGCTCATGGATCCAATGATAGAGCCTTTTCAAGAACAAGCATGCAACAACATCATCAGGACTTCCAAGACTTCAATTTCTTCTTCAAATTCAACAGACTATGTATTATTTCAGAGAGTTTCAATATTACAACTAGTGATCAACCAACCAACTTCTCATCTTCTATAGAAGTATTTATAGGAGAATGAGGAGGTTAGATTTGATAAAGATCTCCACGGATAATTAATACAATCTTAATGGCTTCTTGGCCTTTGGGGGGCTCAATGAATAAGCTTACATAGGTGTCCTCTATATTAAATAATTTACATTAAGATTTAAGCTCGGTGGGAGCTCTTTTTGACCTTTGAGGCTCTGTGTGATGTCAAAGTAACTCTGCTGATATTTTGTCATTAATTTTGTCTGTAGAATTTATCCTTTGGCTGCATTGTGAGGCAAACATTTGGTCTTGATCAATAACTTCGACCTCTGATATGAATTCTTTCAGGCACAGGTGGCAACGTGGCAGCTGGGAGGAATCAATTTTCCTCAGCTGTGGCGGTGGAGGCTTTCTGTCTGATGAACCTCTATGATTTTCCTCTTTAACTGTGTTTTAATCGGGGATTGGGCTTTTGATAAACCATCTTAGACGTAATCCCCACAAATCTGTCTTTAATCTTCTATCCCGATATTTTTTTTCTTCGGCGCTGATAGTCTCTTACTGTGCTTGATTTACTGTGTTTTATTGGTATGCAGGGTTGCGCAGGGGTAGATAGGGCATAAATGCCTCATGAAACACTGATGAAACGTGCAGTTTAAACCCTGTGGATGATTCTCTTAGATGAATCTAAGGCACGAGGATCTTCACCCTCTGCCTGTGACTTTTCTTCAGCATGGCAGAAAAACCATTTGAAACTTGCAAAATACAAAAAACATTATGAAATCCTGCATGTATAGGTTAACTTCTTCAGAAGGCGTGTGGAGAGAGCGTGGCCATTGGATGGCATCATCCAACGGTCGAGATTGATTAGAGGAGGTCAAACGAGAGCGGAGGAGGAAATTAAATCGGAACCGTTGATCGCGCAGAGATCAACGGTCGGGAGCGAGGGTGACTAAACAACGTGAAGGGGTCATGTTTAAAAAATAAAATAAAAATGGGAAAAAAGGTTTAAAACCTTTTTTTTGGCAAAAAAATGATCAAAAATCATGTTCAGGGTTCAAGAAGATCGTGGGCCATCGGATGAGATTGGCCCACGTGATCAACAACGGAGAACAGGTGCCAATAAACCTTAGAAACATGCCCAGACATCAAATTTTCAATAAAATCTAGATGAATAAAACCCTCGAGTCCAGAAATGCTGATTTGATGAGGAATCAAGGTGATGAATTTTGGGTTGTTGATCTACAGATCAGATTGATGGTGGAGATGCTTTTAATACCGCGTCGTACCCTGAGTTATCACACAGGCATCTTCGGAGAGCGATCAACGTCCGATGAGCGGCCTCAGATCGGACAGTGGATGTCAATATCGCGCCGGGTCCATGTCCGAAATTTAACGCGCTATGAGGGTGGTTTTTTGAACAGTGCTCAAGACACGTGTCGGCCGGTGTATGGAATCACTGCGAAATAGAAAAAACTACCTCCCTCTTGAAAGCGGTGCGATGGATTCCGCCTGGTTTTTGCAATAGTGAGTGGTTGGCAAGGACCACCGGAGTGATGGATTGCGCACCATCGATCTGCGGATCAGATCGACGGTGGAGAGCGATTAAAAAATTTACACCAGTGGAAAATTTATTATATAATAAAACCGACAAATTTATATAAAAATAAGGTTTAAACTTCGGGGCAAGAGATTAAATTTCAAATAAGATTCGGCACCCGTCTGCAGGGCCATGGGTTATATGGAAAACCATATGATCGAGGGTTTATGGAGGAAGGGCTAATTGTGATCAAGTGATGCGATAAGCGCTTGGAAGGCTAGCGCTTGGTTCTATCACCAAGACGCATGGAGGGGAAGGGTTAAGGACTTAGCCCAAGGGGGCTTAAGTCTATAATATATATAAAATATGATTTTCATAGATTTTCAATGATTTTCAATGGTTTTTGGGGGTTTTGATAAGGCAAGAAAGGGTCTTAAAACCTTATCAAAGGGGTTTTGATGAAATGGAAGGGGGAAAAAGATGAAAATGAAAGATTTCATGGGGGATAAAGGGGTTAAAATGGGGTTAGTTTTGAAAGGGGATGGAGGGGGAAAAATGGAGTATGTAGCAGTATTTTGGCTTTGAAATCAATAGAATTTCTGAGTGTGAAATGAGCACAGTAGTGAATATTTAGATAGAGGCATGAGGCCTTTTGAGAGTCTTCAAGAGCCAACACTTTCTAGCAATAAAATATGTTCCTTGAAGACTTCAGAAAATGATTTAGCCACCGTTTGGTATAAAAAAAAATTATAGGTGGCTAACACCATAAATTTGTGTTTTTTGTTGACTTTTTGGCCAAAAACACACAGTGATGTCCATAAGCACAGCGCCACCTTAAGCAAAAAATAGGTCCTTTTGCAGCCAAGTTTTGGGGGTCTTCCCGATGTCAAATTTTGCTCCATGATGGCTCGTTGGAAATATTTCTGAGTACGCATTCCAGATATGTATTTTTTTTCCAGATTGAGCACATGTATCCTATTAAATAATTTAATTTTCCAAGACAGCTCTGAGGGCAGCGCCAGGCCTGAAAAGGAGGCAAAATGGTGAAAAATAAGGTGTTTTTTGACTTTTGAGGGGTTAAAACTACTCCTAAAATTTAGTGAGAATAGTGTGCTAGCCATTAGTAATCCAAAAATGTAGAGTTTTCCCTATTAGGATGCCTAAGGGAAAAGTGTAGCGCCAGTGGCACTGCGCTAATAGGCCTCCAAAGTCTCAAAAAAAAAAACTTGCCCAAATTCCTTCAAAATTGGTGGAGGTCTTCTTCATGGGGTTTGAGAGACCTGTAGAGAAGCTTGGACCAAAAATCCAAGTATTTATTGACCTTTTTCCTCTTTTAGTACCTGTATCTTAGCAAGGGTTTTCTTCAGTTTAGCCCTTGCAAATTGATTTCTCTGGGCATAATGTTTGGTCATCTTTCTTTGTAGATCAAGGTCCTTATTTTCCTTTGTCTAGCTCTGGAGCAGAGGTGGAGGGCATGGTCGCTTGCCTTTTTGAGGTAGCAAACACAAGTCTAGGCCCTCTTTGGTATGCTAATGAAAAAGGATTGATTTTGGTCTTATTGGTATCTTTATCATGGCTCTGATCCTTGATGCTATCAGTAAGCTCTTCATTTTCATCATTAGCATCATCAATCATCACATTCTTTGTTTCATCACTGCCCTCTTGGTCCTCAACATCATCACCACCCTGACCCTCTTCATTGATTTCTACATTGTCACTTTGGTCTTCACTTGGACTGCTTGCCTCTTCACTGCTATGATCCTTTTCTTATCATCACCCTCACCACTTCCTTCACTCTCCCTATGACTGTCATGATTACCTTCAGCCTTTTCTTCACTTTTCTCATCATCATGGTCACTACGTGGGTCACTGTCTTCAATATTTTCATGACTGTCATGACTGTTTTCATGACTGTCATGAATTTTTTCTTCTTCACTCATAGTTGCCTCATTACCTTTTTCATATTTTCCATCTATTTCACTTGTATCCATGTTGTACTTTGCTTCATCATGAGTGTCATTTCTTTGAATGCTTTCCTGGTCATCTGAGATGCTACCCTGTTTGTCACCTTTGTCCATTTTCATGTCCCTTGCTTGTTCTTCATCATCTGCCTCTTCCTCATTGTCATTATCCTCTGTCTCCATGTAATCTTCCCTTTGTGGGCTCAACTCATTATCACCCTCAACCTAATTAGGTTTTGGCTCATTTTCATCTTTACCTCTATCTTCATTTCATTCTTCATTGCCACTTCCTTCTTCATTTGATGCATCAGGATAAGGGGAGGAAGGGAGGTTTTCTTGAGGAGCGGATAGAAGAGTAGAGGGAGGAGGATGAGATGAGGAAGGAAATTTTAGTTGATGATATGGCTGAGGGCTTGAATTTTAAAGAGCACTTATTTGGAACATGAAGTGTAACTACCCTAATTCACTCTCCCTCAAATGACGATTAATTTGTTCAAGGAGGCCAAAAACAAAGGTTTATTATGCATTGAAGACCTAGGGATTAAAAAACTAGGTTTTAGTCATTACATAGCCACCAAATGACTAAAAACACTTGAGAGGAGGATAAAAAAGGGCACCTACCAACTTCACTTGCTTGTAGGTCTTTTGAAGCAAATTTGAGGGTGTCCTTGAGCCTTTGGGAAAATTTGTTGCAGGTATGGAGGAAATTCTGCATTAGTGCAGCACTGGGCTATAAGTGTAGCGCCAACCTCTATATGCGCACTTAAGTGCAAAAAATGCACTGTGGATAACCCTATTCACGCAGTGCCAAGGTCTGTGAGTGCAGCACCAGTCTCTGAGCGTAGCGCCAACACTTGTAGAAAATAGGTCCACTTGTAGCCAATTTTTGATGACCTTTCCAATGTTGGATTTGGGCTTGTGATAGCACGTTGGAAATATTAACTTGAATAATTTACAAATACACCATTGTGTCCTTGATTGGATTTTATTTGCCTTGTTTAAAGTTGATTTTCCCAAGACTGGTCAAAAAGTGTTGAATGATAGTGTAGAAATGTAGAGTGTTGGTGTAGACCACTTTTGGATGCCTTCCTCAATTACAAATTGCACTCATTATAGATCATTGGAAATATATTCAAGTATAGTTGTCATTTGACTCATCAAGCAAGTCATTTGGACACTCTACCTATGAGAAAAACTAATTTTCCCAAGGTCACTCTAGGAGTGCAGAAATTCTCCCATGACACCTGTATTTTTGACATTGCTCCCAAACCATGATACCTGTGTAAAAAATTAATGAGGCTTTAATTTTGGGCCCTATGGTGGACAGAAACCTCTCTCATGTTTTCCAAATTCATCTCTGTTTGGTCAGAAACATATTTTTAAACAAAATTGGCCCTAGGTGTGGCAAATGAATTGGCCCATGGAATGAATTCTTGGAAAATGATGGAGGCATGATGTTTATGAGCTGGTATGGACTTATTTTTCTGATATGATATATCATATGGATCCTTTGATCCTATTCCTCCTTTCCATAGCAAACCCTAGCTTAGTTGGAAGGGGAAATTAGGGTTTGGTTTAGGCAAAACAAGGGATTTAGGACTGCCTTGTAGAGGGAGGGGGATGAAGGGGTTAGGGGTTGTATAAATTCTTGGGGAAATTTTTGGGAATAGGGATGGATGTTAGAGAGTAGGGGAAAGTGGAATTTGAAGGATTGAGTGAGGGGAAGGGGTCCAAAATAGAAAAACACAGGCCTAGTCTCGAAAAAGTGTCAAATTGTAGCAATAGGCTAGGTTTTGTAGAGAAATGATTATTTTGAGGGATAGGAGTGATGGGAAGTGTTTATGAAGGTATATCAAGGATAGGAGGAGGTGTAAGAGCATCATGATACAAGCCTTGTTGATGTTTTAACCATGGAAGTCACGAAACCAAGAAAAATGCCCTAAAAAACCTTTGATGGACAATGGAGTCATAAGTAAGGGATAAACAGAGTAATGAGATTATGGGTAGGAAAAAGGATGGAAATGAGAGGAAAAAGACATTTGGAGTCTGTAGGAGTTACAAGGTGGTCAAGAAATGGCAAAATGGTAGGATGGTTAAAAAATTTATCTCAGGATAATGAAGGCAGTGAGATTTCTAGAACTCACAATGTTCATGGAATTTTGTTTTTAGAAATCTAGAACCAATAATTAGTCATCTATGGATAGCAAAATTATTGATGACTAAAAGACACCAGCTGAGGCCCAGTTTCCATATATCGAGACAGATATGTGTGAAGTTGCACGTTATGTAACTGTGTGGAACTCCAAGGTTCCTTCATGCATCAAAGAGAAAAAAATCTTCTTGGTCTTGTTTGATTCTTGTTTGATTCTAAGGTATTTCAAGCTGTGTAGTCCAAGCCGTGTTTATTACGGACATTTTATTAGTACAAAAATATTGTCTATTTCGAGGCCACTTTTCACAACATCCTCATGCATGCAAAAGGGGATGTTTTGAGTGTTTGGTATGAACTACCCTACATGATCACAGAGGACGATCGTGCGCATGTGACGATGAATTGGCCCACCTTATGGTTAGAAGTGTGACACATTTGTGGGGCATTCTCTTCAGTGCCTGTCAAAACTTCGATAAAGCCACACACAACGAAGGATAAGAATAAGCAGAAGGATATGGGAAAGGAGATGTAGAAAGATCTGCAGGAGAAGGATGTAGAGATAGAGACAGAGTCGACCCCGATGGGTGAAACTATTCACCTGGAGAAGGAGACAAAGGATAAATAAGGTGATGGTATGGGGGAACTTGTGACACAAACAGGGTCAAAAAAAGTGTTATCACCAAAATTTGGCCATCTAACCATTTACAATTAGATGTATCGAAGTACACCATGTAAGACCAATTTTACCATAGTAAAATTTCTTTCACTATAATAAATAATCTAATAAACCATATTTTATTAAGTTATTTATGTTTAAAAGACGAAACCTCATGAGTAATAATTAAATCAATCCTTATTCCTTTGATTTTCCTCTAGGAATAATTAATTAAACCATCGTTTAAATAACATTCCTGGTCATATTTAACCCAATTATGAGAAATAATTAGATAAATAATTATTTTTCTTATTTTTCTCTAGCAATAATTAATTAAATCATTATTTAATTATTATTCCTTGTTAAATTGGACTAAATAACCTACAAATAATTAAACAAATCATTATTTGTTAATTATTCCTTAACCGCATTCTTGAAATGATAAATAAATCATTTATTTGTTTATTATTTCTAAATAAAGGTATTTAACCAATTTAAACACATTTTCCCTCCAACAAAATATAATAAAATAAGCAGTTAGATCTAGATCTTGGTTAATAATATTTTATTATCTCCCATTATTGAGGATAACTCAATATTTTGTTATAAATAGGAGGGTTTTCCATTCATTCTTCACTTTGATCACTTTCATTTTCGCACTTTGATAATTCTCATTTCTGCTACTGTTTTCTTTTCTTCCTGAGCTCCCACAGAGTTCAACATATTTTTGGTTTTCTACACCATTGAGAGAGAGAAAATTCTGGATCTGAAGTGTTGAAGACAACCAAGAACCCATCCCATTATAGGGGACTAGTAACACTGTTATTTGTTCCCTTCCCAGGTGTTATAATATATTCAAATTCTTTAAATCTTGTCTTGTCCATTGGATGCATGGAGAAATTCTTATTTATTTTCATCGGTTATCTGCTTTTACTGCATAGATATTGTTTTTTTGAAGCATTTTTTTTAACTATTGATTGAATATATAAATAAGTTAAGCAACCATTTCTATTGTTAGGGTTGTTTGTCACACACAACTAAAGTGATCTCTTTTTGTACACTTGTGTTAATAATTTATGCTAAAAAAAAGGGACTAAGAGAGGATATCAGTCCTCCTCTGGCCTGCACAAAAAGAGGAAGGGATCCAAGAAGATAGGGATAGAGGCCCTGTCCCTCACATAATATGACCTCAATGAGATTGAAAAAATAACCAAGAATGAAATTGAGGACCTCTAGAATGACATGGAAACTCTGTAAAAATCAGTCGTCATAAATGTACAACTGGGTCTTCAGGATTTGAAGGTACAAGCGAGCATGATTCAAGAGAGTGTGAAGAAAGTAAGACTGCAGTAAGTGAGCCTACATAAAGTGAGCACGAAGTCATCAAGAATTGGAAAATAAATTACACAACCCATCAGCACTGTGTTGGGATTCCGTATAGACAACCAGGTGTTTAAAATTCCAGGACTTGCAATTACAGTAGAACAACCCGACTTGTGCGCTAATGTGCAAGCCTGCACAGAGGTTGGCATCAACTTGGAAATGATTCCCGGATGAAAAATTCATGCCATGCACATAATAATCGTGGAAGATCTGCAGTACCTGGAGGTCCACGCCTCCAAATTATCTAAATATTCTCAGCAATAAGTCGCTACGATGCAGAAGGAACAACAGAATGCATAGGAGGCACGTCGAGCGACCAAAGATCAATGCACGACACTAGAATCAATGATTGATCAACTCTGCAGTGACTTGCCAGAGGTCACAGTACCTGCCATATCCACGCTAACAATTAAGCTCGAAATCTTGGTATATGTGCTCAAGACATCGCACTCTGAGATCACGACTATCTGGGAAAAACTCGAGCATAATATTTTTGATCTCTAGATGAAGCTGCAACTAGAAATTCCTTGAGAGGTACATGCACTACTTAGGGGTAAAATTCACAGGTAGTAGTTAGACTAACATCGATCTTTGGCCTTCCCGGGACCCAAGGCAAATAATCATATTAGCTACAAAATTCACAAATAAAATAGATGCTTGTTTATAAAAGTATTTGATTGACAATGCGAAATAGTGAAGGATTATCCCGATTCATTGTGCTGATCTATTGGAGAGCTCAAGGTAGTGTGGTGGAAGCCTACTTCACGAGCTCCAAGTCTGAATCCTACAAGCCAACATCGAGACTAGTAGTCTTCACAGTGTGATCACAAATAAACAATAAAATACAAACATATATTTAAACATGAACTAACATAACCCTAGACCACTTATAACATATATATCAAAAAAATAAATCAATAAATGTAATCAGAAGACATCAAGTGGGCAAAATAGAAGCAATTGTATTATATTGAATGAAGGAGAGTTACAACCATCAGTTTGGTCAAGCCTCCCTCAGTCCTCTAACTCCAAGCTCTCTCTCCTCAATATCCTAGTGTCAAAATGCTTAGACAAATAGTTCTCAATGAACCATGCCAACCAGGAAACCTCACACTAACAAAATTTTGCTCCTTGCACAATCAACCTTTCAAACTTTGACAATGAGGCCTTGCCTCCAATTTATAAGAGTTTGGGAGGAAGAACCTTTCCATTCTTCTCCATTAGTCTGATTAGGGAAAAATCTATGATGTTTCCTTGTTTTTCTTGATTTTTCCATTTTTGGATTCTTAACTAGGTTTAGAAATGTTTAATTAGAGGCTTACACTGAGCTTGCCATATTTTTTGACTGAATATTTTTTGATTGACTCCTTGAGAAAAAGCTAGAAATATCAGTTAGTTGACTCAGAATTTTCCCCTCATTCTTCATGGAACACGGGTAACGCAACACTTTAGGAAAAATAGGGTGTTAACCTAGGCACTCACGCTCCCTACAAGAAGCAGAGAAGAATTATAACTTAGCCTGGTAGTTTCTGTGGTGTGTTACCATGGAAAAATAGGTCTCTGTCTAGGTCAATTCCTTCCATACATGTGTCCTTCTCATCTAAGATGATGAGGAGGTCATTTGCAGTATAACAGATGCCCCTTAAAGTGTGAGGTCAAAGACGAGGATGATGGCCGAAATAATTTATATATGTGTAGTAGAGCAAGAGAGGAGTTGGAGGGCTGTGGGAAACCTGAGACAAAGAACATATGTAAAAAATATATAAATATGTCCTGAGTCGGGCATTCCCTTTCTCAATAGTTGTATCAAAGTGATTTCTTTAGGAAGAGATATGACCACTATGTCCACCGATAAGCACAATGTGGAAGTTTGTGTCATGATAGGGTCAATATGATAAGTTGTCTCCGAAAACTATATAAACAACTTGGAAGAGGAAACAAAGTTGAGTGATGTAATCCTTTACCATATGTCTTGGTCGCCAATTCTCTAAACTGCATATTTATACACATGTGAATAAAGGAGTTGTAGTCGAACATGTGAGAAATTGTCTGATTATCAGTCAATGATAAAAAATGTTAACAAACGCGAGGATGGCCACTGATAAGGATGATGGTCTCCAAGATTCCCAATGCGATCTAGCAAGTGTTACAAAATGGTGTTAATGGGAAACACTCTTAGAATTATTCGACCGGGAGCCAGTGCTGAAACCCCCCAATCAAACACGAGGTAACCTAGCACTTAGGTCTACAAGTTCCAGGGTACTTATATGTTTCTGGATCACCTTCCTAGATAAGATGTTGAAGTTGACAGGAAGAGATATGTCAGAATGCATGCAATAAGGTGTCCTACATCAGTTGACACGAAATGGGACAAATATGATTTTTTTTTTAAGATAGAATATAGAAATGGTGCAAACAGATGGTGGGAAAATTATTTTTTGCATATGATGGCTTGGTCAATACATGAAGTAGTAGATAGCATGATCTCTTGAATAATAGAAGGCACAACATATAGGTTACCAGACAACTTAGACTCAAGAACACCAAAGAGTGTTAGGATTCAAATATGCAGGAACATCGGAATATGAAGGCTAAACTCATAGAATGGTAGGGCTCGATGAGAACTTGGTGAAAGGAATTTTTCAAAGGAGTTCCATGTTCAAGGTGGTGCTGCCAAATTTTCCTTCAAATCTTAAAGAGTGAATCTCTACTTTGTCCGAATTTTCCCCCTCTTGATTAGGGTTAATGAGTTCATAAGGTTAAACTCGGTGATATTTTCATGTTTAGGGAGTCTAAAAGAGATCGTAAAAGACAACTCCAAGGGGGTATCTTTGTTATATTTGGTGTCCAGGTGCAAAAAATGGGTAATATTATACCTGAAAAAATTCCTTTTCTGTAAGTTAGTCCATTGGTTCTGGATAAAGTGATAGACCTATGTTCAATGGACGTCTACCTCATTTTAATATGAGTACAAGGAGACAAAGTAAACTCAATATTATTCATGAATTTTAAACGAGTCAGGAGAGGAAAAAATTAATTCTCTTTGTGAAATTCTAATGAGTCCAACGAAGAAAAACTTGATGTATTTTTTGGTTTTTAAAGAGCCAGAAAAAGGTGGAAAATAATGGCTCATAATCTTATTCATGGAATTTTAATGAGCTTGAAGAAGAAAACTCAGGGTTTTATTTATTTATTTATTTATTTATTTATTTTTTTTAGTTTTACGAGATAGAATAAAGTCCCTAAAAATAAATATCTATCTGTGTCAAGCATGGTAAATTTTGCAGAAAAACATTGGAAATTCATTAGAGCATAGATAACATTGAAAAAATAATGAAATAGTTACATCAAAACATAGCAGAAATTTATAAAGCCCCAATTTAAATAACTAGCTATGTGAGTAATACCTCCAGAATGTCTATAAGAAGGATAGGAGACCTTCATTTTCATTGTTTTTTATTCAGTGAAAGAGCTTTGGAGTGTGAAAGAGGGAAAAAATTCCGAGCTTGATTGTGGACGATCTGAGCAACTATTTTTTATTCTTTCTGTTCCAGGTAGGAGCTTAGACCCTTATCCTACTTTTCATTAGTGTTTACATGTGTTTTCTGGTAAAAATTTAGATTTTTGGCAAGCCCTAGATATTTTAGGCAGCTAACAAAGTCACCTAGTGGGTGGGCCATGTTAAATGCTCTATCCGTTAAGGGACAGTGCATTAGCATGCCCTGTTCAACACATGGGGTCGGGTTAGCTAGCCCAAACCGAATTTAAATAATGATCTTGTGTTCCAGATGATTGAGTTAGATTCTAATCCATTAAAAATTTGTATTGTGCAGGTATTATGCTGCCACCATGAGTATCTAGCACGAAGGAGAGCACGAGAGAGAGGAACGAGAAATGATTACTGATTCGACATTCTTGTTTGTTCTGTGGAGATGTGGATTGTTAAAGTATGCCAGACATGAGCTGATGAAGGGGCATGATGACCTTCTCAGCTAGATCATCCAGTGGTGGGTTGAGAATCATCATGTGTTCCATATTTGGGGTCACAAGCTCTTGATAGAGAAAGAGGATATCTACTTTCTTACCGGCCAATCATGTAGAGGGCCAAGACCTAGCTTGACCGGATCAAGAGTTGATCCCTGCAACACCATGGGATTGATTCACACTCACTGCATAAATAACACCAAGATAATGAAAAACATAATTTTGATAGTTTGAGTTGCCTCTATACCCTTGAAAAATTTGCTTTGGATGATTGTACGGTTGGCACGAGCCAAGAGTCAGTATGTGGCCACCAAGGCTCAGTTTTTACTTCCACCATATTTTCAGCAGTCACAAGTATTTGACTGGTGTGAAGGTGTTGTTTGTTGTGTTAGAGAGAAGTTGACTTCTTGAAAGACCCAGGCCCAAAGAGAATTTGAGTATGGCACACTGATCATTTCATTCATACTAGAGAGAGTTCCCTTAATGAGGCCTCGAATTCTCATGATCATTGCTAGACCTAGGGAGCCTAGATAGGGTCGATGGTCTACCCTCATGCCTTAGACTAGAGAGGGTCCAATCCGACACTTCTTTGAAGATGCATTATTCAAGTGGCTTAGCGGCTAGATTATGATGATCGAGGATTATCCCTATGTTGGGATGAACCTTATCGGAGATCTGGAGCTGATATTTCCACCTTGCACTCAGTGGGGGCCAATAAGTAAGATGATAAATCAGTGCAGAATTATTTTGTGCCTTTTGAATTTTTATGCAATTTTTATTTTTGTTTAATGGGTGAAATGTTTTGACGTGATGTGTTTTCTTAACACAGATGTGGCACTTGTATGACCAGCTGGAGCCTCTTGTTATGTAAGGAGATGTATGAAACTACCTAGGGCTGGAGCAACAGTAGAGGTTACAGTAGCCACCAAATAGGGGATGACACCCAGAGTCTGCATGAGGTTCCTAGGAACCTCGAAGGATTGAGCATGGGTGTGCTGCCTCTTTCCATGAGGGAGATCCGAGTCCATCTACATCGAAATACAGTGGGCGTGTCGAAGATATTTTTTTTCTACCTCTTTGGAGGTTATCTAGGGAATTTATCTGCTATCATGAGCAACAACCTCAGTAGGAGTAATCATAGATTGTAGATTTCATAACGAGGCTTAGCAGAGGCATTTTTTGTATAAAACACCAAATTTTTGAGAAGTGTTTTTTGATGAAAACATATATATCGATATATATATATATATATATATATATATATATATATCCATATTTTCGTGATCTGATGATAATGCATTTTTTAATTTTTATGTTATTTTTTATGATAAAAAAAATGTACACTCATGCGTGACTCTTTCTATAATAAATGCGAAATCTTCCAATCCAATACAGAGTTTTCTAATGAATCATACAATGCATTAGATTCTCTAGGAATGTGTTCAAAAGAAATAAATTCAAATTGATGCTCTAGAAGTCATACCCTTAAGAAATAACATAATAAGACAGGATTTCGAATGCAATAATGATTGGTCAAATGCATAACAATTAGCTGGGAATATAACTGGACCACCAGATTGGAGATTTCGCAAGACACAACTAAATAATGGACATATACTTAGAAATAATGTTGGTGGTATCTCCAAGGAAGATTCCCCTGGAACCAAGTAGTTCCGACTCAGGTATATAGAGAACCCAAGAAATCGATGCAATGTGCCATGTGTGATGATTGGCACCATCCGTGTATCCAACTTATGGTAAGGGTGATGAAGAAATCTATGCAAAAGAAGAGATTTTTATGAGAAAAAATACTAAAAAAAAAAAAAATCCAGAAACACCAAAAAAAAACAAAAAAAATTATATACATAAAATTACAAAGAAAATGCCCATTAAAGTACTGGGTGAAATTATTCTTCAGATAGAGGCCGTTGCAGGGCTCAATGAGAGGGATTCAATTACATTCTTTAAGTTCATAGTATCATTTAGAAAGAACCATGGTGATGACATATGGACCGAGCCATAATGATGTAAGTATTCCTACCCCCCAGAGGTTGTGTTTCTGATCGTAAAATAAAACTAGATCTCCCTCTTGGAACGAACGAGGCTTGACAGTTTTGTCGTATTGAGCTTTGGCATGGTGCTTTTGGGCTTCGAGGTCTAGTGTGGCATCTCGATGAGTTTTTTATAATTTATTAAGTGAGAGAAATTTATCTTCATCGGCAGTAGTGTTGGGTAGGAGTTAAACGGCCAATTTAAGTGATGGAATCTCACACTCGATTGGGAGAAATGCTTCCATATTGTATGCTAATTGGAATGGCGTGAAGCCTGCAGTAGTTTTCATTGACGTTTGGTATGGCCATAATGCAGAGTATAATTTTCGATGCCAAATGGTTTTGTGGTTGTCAACTAACCTCCGAATCATGGTCTTGAGGACACCATTAACGACTTCAACTTGACTGTTAGCTTGCAGATAGTAGCACAAAGAATGATCTTGCTGAATACCTTGCAAGGAGGTTAACTCTATCATTATGTGGTTCTAAAAATGGCGACCATGATCAGTGATAATTCATCGGGGTACATTGAACCAACAGATAACCTAATTGAATAGGAAAAGAGTAGTGGTTTATCCATTGGCTCGAAAAGTGGGAATGGCTTTAATCCATTTCGTGAAATAGTCAACCGCAACTACAATGTAGTTGTGTCCAGTAGTAGAAGTGGGATTACATGTTACTAAATCTATTCCCCATTTGGTGAAATGATCGACAAAGATAACCAGGTGCAGAGGGGAAGGATGGGTGGGCATTTTTTAAGTAAATATTTGACATCGATGGCACTTCTGGACTGCAGTAACACAATATTTAAACAAAGTGGGCTAGTAGTATCCCACACATAATATTTTCTGGGTAGTAGCTATTCCTGAAAGATGACCACCACACACCCTGACATGGCAATAATTTAAAACTTTCTCTACCTCAATAAGGGTGAGACAATGTAGAAGAAATGAATCGACACCACGATAATATAGAGTATCGTTAATCACTAAATAGTGTCTAGCTTGATGACGAATGTGACGATGGTCGTCTGACATTAGATTTGGGTAGAACCATTGAGTTTGGAGGGAGACAAGAATTTCTCCATACCAAGGATTAGTAGAGTCCACCAGATAGAACAATTTACCAAGTAATGGATCATGAGCTACTTCTTTTGGGTCAAATCTGTGAAAATCCAATAGTAAGTCGGCGAAGACTAGATATTTCTTGGCTTTGGTAGAAATGAAAACCAAGTCAAATTATTGGAGGATTACAATCCATTTGGAATATTTTCCTCCAACGATTTAGTGAGACAGGATGTGTCTCATGGGATTCTCCAAATAAACGACAATAGGATGTCGCAGCAGTATGTAATGTCAGAGGCAACTGACACCAAATAAAACCGCTAAATATAGCTTCTCCACATGTGAATATCATAATTTAGGCCCAACAAGGCCTTTCGACAGATAATATACCACATTCTCACTATCATCATCATGCACTTGAACCAGAACCATTCCTAGGGAGGATGGTGAGGTTATCAGGTAGAGGAGAAAGTCACACGAATAGTTGGGGGCACTAAGAATTAGGGTGGAAATGAGTGCCTGTTTCAAGATGTCAAACAATATTTTAGCTTGATCATCCCACATATATTATACCCCTTTCTTAAGTAAGTTCATAAATCCTTTCATTAACTCAACATATTTTACTATGAAGCGACGTAAGATGTTTTCATTCCCTTGAAAACCTTGGAGTTGTAAGATGGATTGTGGTTTGGGTAATTCAATAATTTCCCTTACCTTATTGGGATCAACCCTAATCCCATGATTGGAGATAATGAACTGAAGAAGTCATCCAGACTCCAAAAAAATTTGCATTTATGCAGATTCAAACAGATGTTTTAGAACCTACAGCTATTGAAGTTTGCTAGAAGATGATCGAGGTGTTGAGCTCGTTTCTTGGAATGAACAGGAATATCATTGAAGTAAACTTGAAAAATGTGTCTGATATTGTGAAATGCATAGTCCATAGCCCTTTAAAATGTGACTCCAAAATTCTTGAGACCGAATGGAAGTTTTTGATACGCAAAGGTTCCCCAAGGACAAATGAAGGTGGTTTTATGTTGGTCATCCTTTTTAATAATGATCTGGTTATACCCCAAGAAGCCATCCATAAAGGAGAAAGTTTCACATCCAGCGCAATCGTCGATAATATGATCCATAAATGAAGTTTCATAATGGTCTTTTGGACATGCGATGTTTAGATCACGATAATCAATATAGACCCAGATGGTGCCTTGTTTCTTATCTATGGGAACTGGATTGGATACCCCTTCTATTAAAGGAATGGGATAGATGAACCCAATGCATAAGAGATTTTCAACTTCTGTCTAGATTCTTGCTGCTTTACAAGGGTGGTAGGTCAAAGTCTTTGCCAGACAGGCTTGGAATTGTCATAAATATTGATCTCATGCTCGAATATAAAAGGATATATGTTGGGCATCTCCTCGTAAGACTAATCAGAAACATCGTGGAACTCCCTAAAAATGGATGTGAAGCGTGCAATTCCTCTAGACTGCAATCTTCTCCAATCTGTATATTTTCTATAATACCTATTTTGACAGAGATTTTTGTGAGCATAGTATTAGAAATATTTCCCAAGTTACCTCCCGAATCGATAGTTTGAATAGTCGTGTACGCGGATGGAATGATTTCAGGTTGGTCAAAAGGTAGGATTTTCATAGTGGTTGAGTTTGAATCAGATATTGAAGCGCACTGGTGAAACTCAGCCCTAGGTCACTCTTCTAGATACATGATCTCTCAAATAGATTCATTCGAAGGTAGGACTTAATCAAGGAGATATTTAGAAGGAACTGTGTTGGGTGAGATGGTGGTACCATTTGTCGAAACCAAAGCAGTGGAGGGTTCATATGCAAATTGGATGGCTTGATAACCCAAGTCATCTAGTGAAAGTGACATCTATTCTCTGTAAGAATCAATTTCTAAAGGGGAGGGTAGGATCTAGGGATCTATAGAGCCCTCTAAGATAGTGGATATCATTGAAAACGTTTGTGTAACCTCAGGTGGTGGGAGAGGAAAACAACCCATAAGGGAAGATGCCTTCATAAGACTGGTACTTATACTGACGTAAGAGTCAGGGATTCCTCCTACTAGGGGTATGGTATTGCTAGATAATGCCAAATAATCTAGGGTGTAGAAGAATAGTTGGTCCACTGTAACTATCTTCCCATCCAGTGGAAATAGGATGAGTCAAAAAAATTAAGAGACAATGGCGGTCATGGCATAAGACTAATTGTGTCCCAAAAGGAGCTTATAGTCGAGATGATGATCTACGACTTCAATGTCCAGTGTTATCATTGTCCCACTAAGAGTAATTGGGTTGCTATCAAGGTAGCCTTTTGGGAGGAAGGTGTGGTCGTTGAATGCTTTGAGGGAATCCAATAGTGGAGACAAAGTAGGAGAACCCAAGGTGAGCCGAAACACAGCTGACATTATGCAGGTTGAAGCACCTTCATCAATGATAGTGCGATGGATGGGCATGCCTTTCGACGCAAATTTAACTTTAAAGGAAAGTTGATGAGAAAGGTGACATTTTCATTTTTCCATGTCAAGCATAGCTAGTATAGAATCTTGAGGGTCAATTCCATGAATTTCCGAAAGCAGAGCTTTCCTTTCCACTTCGTAGCTTTGCAACACTTCGAGAGGAGACATAACTGATGGTGCTTGTGCCAAGTATACAATATTGTTGTTCTGGGAAGCACATGCATAGTTGTTATGAGTCATACAAGAAGGGTCCCTTTGGGTGGATGAATGACAGAGTTAGAAGTAGGCCTTTTGATATGAATATCGTTGGGCAGTGGTGGATTGAACTTGAAGAAGCTACTTGAGCATTAATGGCTGGATTTAAATAGGTTTTGTCTCACGTTTGGATTTCAATTGTCTCCATGCCATAAATGGCAGATGGTCCTTAAACAGAAGGATGTGAACCACCATTTCCACCTTCTGGGGGTTGTGGTGGGTTTGCAACAATATGTTGCTTTTGATGTCGATTAGGGAAAGGGTTATGTAGGACAACATGGGTCCTCCCAGTATCGTTTCGTGTAATAAATTTTGTGCATTTCTGAAGGCGAGGAAATTTATATGTCAAGTGGTCCTCAACACAAATTTTGTAAAGGAATCTGGTAGTTTTTTATTTACCTTTAATAGTTTTAGTAGCTTTTCTCTGATTTGGATTATTTTGAGTCTTCGGCAGCTCCTTAGAAGGAGAGGTCTTTTTCTTGTCGTTTTTATTCTTACTGATGGGGTTTTTTGTAGACTTCACAGAATTTACCTCAGCGTTTGGAAGAGAATTCAATTTCTCGGCAGTGGTGGTAGCTAAAGATGGCTAGGAAGCATGCCCTCTAAGCTGTTTTATAGCAACCTCGCAGGTTGTGTCAATGAGGTCATCAGAATGTGATCTGGATTGTTGAGTAGAGGGATAATTGGAGTTTCTAGGAGCATGGAAGAGTAAATCATACAACATGCAAGATTGTGAATATATTAGATACAGATGTTGTGCATGACAGATGGATTGGTCTTCTGTGACTGCACCCGCTAAGGCAACATCCTTAGCAATGGGAGGGAGGAGTGACTTGCAGAACCAATCCACTAATAGATGATCTAGAATTGGGTCTTTGACAATCCTCTGCCTACATATCCATTCATGGATGTGATCGAAGATGTTGGTGGCAGAGTCTTGGCGCAACATGGTTAGAATTTCTATTCCAGTTTCGTAGTGGATAGGGACCTGAAATTGTTTGAGAAATTCCATTGATAAGGCACCAAATGTGTTAACTGCAGCTCATGGTAACTCAATGTAAAACTTGGCAGCATTGCCTATGAAGGATCGAGGAAATAGCATGAGCCGGATACTGTCATCCACCATGGAATTATAAACAAACAATAGATTATAGATGGTGATATGTGTGGCCGAGTCATCCCCTTGTTTCCCTTTGAACTTAGCGATATCTGAAGGAATCTTATGCAGTATAGGAGGCCAAAGTGGGTTGTGCTTGATGGGATCATTGGTCAATTTATATAGACCAAGGATTTCTAAAGTTTCCAAAAATGGTAATTGCATTGTTACCCCCAAGTATGACCAAGGAGGTGTTGGTTGACCAATTAGATGGTAGGGTCCTTTCATCAAAGTGTTCCCAATGCGATATGCAGGACTCATCGGATAATAGTTTCTGGGTAGTGGCGGTGTAGGGATGTAAGGTGGTTGTCCATAAGGGTTATTATAATGCAGGGAAAAAGGCTGGTTACCCCCAGGGTAATAGTTCCCCCCTTATCCCAATTGAGTTTTGGGAAGGGCTGCCTAGATAGACGCGACAATGTTTGCTTGTGGCATACCGTTGGATGCATAATTTACATTTCAAATAGACCCTACACCAAGAGGTTGACCACTAAGAGGAATTGGATTAACAATGGATGGACCTTCTTGTCCCATGGATTGGAGGGGTATCAAAGTGCCCCCCAACACATATGTGTTGGAAACACTGGCCCCTAGAATAAAGGTCAAGGGGTTGAAACTCAAAAAGGGATTCTAACTAAAAGGGATATTAAAAGGAACCATGCTAGCCATACTAGTAGAAATGGTAGCTAGAAGTCTGAGAGCATACTAGAAAGGAGTAGATACCGAAAGGATCATAATCCCACTCACATATGTTGTGACCAAGTTTATGGGACTAGGCATATTCTGGCTATTAGGGTTTCTAGTCAGTTGTGAATAACTAACAATTGGCAGGGGAGGTGGTGGTGGAACCAAGTTGGCCCCATAAAGGACCATCACTATATACACTTACAGTGACGGTTTTTTAATGATCAATGATGACGGACATTTTTTGACCGTCACCAAAAGTAACAAAAAGAGCATTGGTGAGGGTCATTAAAAGTTCGTCACTAGAAGTGTCACCAAAGCGAGAATTAGTGACGGGCCTTCAACAACCCTCACCAAAAGTGTCATTGAAAATGTCTTTGGTGACGGACCATAAAGGACCATCACTATATACACTTACAGTGACGGTTTTTTAAAGGCTGTCACCATATGTGACATTGGTGACGGACCTTAAAGGTCCGTCACATGACCCTCACCAATGTGCTTTTTTCTTGTAGGTGTCATCGGCTAATGACCCATTGGTCACATTTTGTTCATTGGATGTGTGTGTAGCCAAAGACATTGTAGGTACTAATGCTACCTGAATCACCACAGGCCCAAATGGGTTAGGGAGAGGAGGATTATGAGGTAAAACTCCTTCCATGAAATGATCCTCAGGAAACGCAATATATTGGGAAGAAATGTGTGAAATAGGGTTCAACACTAGAGATTGTTCTTTCTAATAATACGTTGGGTCAATGAGAATCGACAACTCCTCCAATTTCAATGGAGGAAGGCCTCTTTACCATCCAAATATACGACAAGGGTCGAAGGATGCCACAATGACCAATAAATTTTTTCAAGATTTTTATGTGATGTATTATTAAGTCTCAGTGATAATCAAACCAACAACTAAAAAACAAAATAACTCTAAAATTCAATCGACAAGTAGCCAGAGGGGAAAGACTTTGTTTAAGAACTACCATTCACTGGAGATGAAACCTAGTATCACAATAGAAAATAAAGACAGATGGTCATATGTATAGTTATGGTTACTCTTGAGCTTCGCCCGAACCTCAAATAATGGGGCCAAGTAATCTCATGAAGACGATCACTCTCCCAAAAACCAAAGAAATGGTAGGACTGTTTGTGTCAGGTACTAGGGCAGCCTGCACTAGTCACCTTATGTTTGTCCCTAAAGTATGGAAATTATGGGTACCTCAAATCACAGACACTACCATGGGGGTCACAGTTGTAGACAACACGTTGTATGGGCAGAACACCTAGATCCTTGATCTAGTTTCAAAATCCCCAAGGGGAACCCTGATACACAAAATTCCCACTGGATATGCGATCAAAGATAGTCTAAATTCTCACATACACCAATGTTTTTCCATTCTTAACTCTGTTGTGAGTGGAGAGGTCTCGATAGTATGAGTGCAGCAGGATTTTCACTCTTTAATGATACTAGTCTCTAGTTTTCTGATCTTGGGAAGTTTTCCCACTTTGCCTATCCCAAGATCCTATCATGAACTAATATTTGTATAATATAAGAAAAGAGTTATTTATTTATTTTATTAAGCGGTTAATTTTAGTGTACTTTCATTTAAGTCTATGGAGGGGGATTGGACGTATGAAATTTATGTGACTCTGACACAAACCATGCAAAAAATCCTTCTTAATTCACTTTAATGAAAGAGTTACTTCTACAAGGAGAAATTCTCCATACATCCATGCAACAACACATATCCAATAATGGATTTCAGCCTATGAAAGATACAAATACCAATGCTCTCTAACAACTATTTAACCCAATATTTTATATAATGTAATCAACTATATCAGACAAACTAAAAAAAAAAAACACTTTTTTTTCCTTTTCTCTTTAGAAAGCAAATGCAACTAGGATAATTTTCAAAAGAAAAAAATAATATGCCAACAAGAAACTAAGAAAAAATATTCAGTTACAAGTACCAGTCTGACAACCAACAGCTCAACAACCAAGGAAATCACAACATGGGTGAGATAGTTAGGTTTTGGCTGAGTAACACTACCTAGAAAAGGATATAATGCGTTAATATCTAGACTAACACAATGTTCACAAGAATATACTGCGTTATAATTCTCTGGAGTGCACACAGGGGGTATGTTACAGAGGATAATTTGTGAAATATGGTTAAGTAAGCTCTGTTATGAAAACTGTGAGCATATGAGATGGTTGCAGAGCACACCAAATGGTCAGAAAGGGATGTGAGTAGAATGGGAAGTGATAGAGGGAAAGAACCAAGATTTTGAAATGAAAAAACTAGGAACTAAAGATTAGTCCCCAGTGGATTCACAAATTCTAATTAGGGGTAAAATCCACAAGTATTACTTGCTATAAGATCCCTGTTGGGCCTTCCTGAGACCCGAGGCAGACAGTCAGATTAGATGCAAAATTCACAAAGACAATAGATGCATGTTTATAAAAACATTTTATTGATAATGTGAAATAGAGAAGGATTACCTGAATGCCTTGTGACGATATTTTGGAGAGCTCAAGGTAGTGTAGTGGAATCTCGCCTCACCAGCTCCAAGTCTGAATCCTGCAAGCCAACAATGAGACTAGTAATATTCACAGTGTTATCACAAATAAACAATCAAATACAAACATATATTCAAACATGAACTAACATAATTCTAGGCCACTTATAACATAAATCTCAAACAAATAACTCAATAAATGTAATCACGAGACATCAAGTGGACAAAATAGAAGCAATTATATTATATCAAATGAAGGAGGGTTACAACTATCAGTCTGGTCATGCCTCCCTCAGTCCTCCGACTCCAAGCTCTCTTTCCTCCATATCATAGTGTGACAATGCTTAGCCAAATAGTTCTCAATGAACCATGCCAACCATAAAACCTCACACAAACAAAAGTTCGCTCCTTCTGTTAGTGTTAGTATTTGCATACTTCCACCATGGATCAAAACACATTTTTCATGTGCATCTTAGGTGTACCACTCTAAATAATTTTCAATCGTTCCATTAGGTCATGATATAAAATTGTTCCATTGGTGGTTTTCCTTGTCAAGTGTCCCATTTTCCTTCACAAGTATATGCCTGCTGACCCTCTTCCATGTATTCATCATGCTGAAAACAAGTCTACTCTCATTCCACTTTATTCAAAGTCACTTATTGAGTCATTTTCTTTCTTTTCTCATAGGGTCACTAGGGTTTCATTAGGTCAAATCATTGCATTGTCTCATTTTCAATAAAGGACAGTAGAAGGTGTGAAGGTGACCCAGAATAAACTCATGATTTGATTTAGTCAGTTCAAATGTAATAAGTACTCAATCTCCCAAGGCTGCCAACTAAGATTTCCACATGCCAACACATCAAGTGTCAAATACAAAAAGTGTCTACTTCATCAATTTATCAAATTTCAAAGGGATTTGTCTTTTCTCAAAGGTGCCCAAGTCATCATTGTTCACAAGCACTAAACCCTAAATTTCCTCTACCATTGAGCTAGGGTTTGTTATGAAAAAGAGGCATATGAGAAGGGGAGCCATAATATAGGTCATATCAGTAATTATGAGGCCATTCCAACTCATAAGATCATGTCTCCATCACCTTTTAAGAAATTATTCCAAGGGTCAAGTCATTTATTTTGGGAAAAATACTGAGAGGGGGGGGGGGGTGAATCAGTATTTATTGCATATTCAAAAATTTTACTTTTTCTTGCTTCTAAAACCCATACGCTACTTTCCTGATACAGACTCGCATATATATGCGAATACCCTTTCTGAAACTCGCGTATGCACAGAGATATTAATAAATAATCAATTCTTTACTAAGATCCTTACATGTATTCATTCATTAGATGTTTATATAGTAGTAGACATGTGCAGTAATAACAGAATGAAACATCACACAAAAGCATCACGTATGAACACCATGATTTTTAGGTGGAAACCCAAGTCGGGAGAGAACCACCGCTGTCGTTGTCTCAGACTTCAATATTTTATTATAGAGAAAGACTTCTTACAATCATGTACTGGTGCAGACTTATACCAGCACGCAGGCACCCACCTGTAGAAGGCTACAACCTTCTCTCGTTTACTAGCCTCTCCTGGAAGGGAGCTTCAACCCCCTGCTCTCGTTTACCATTCTCACCTGGAAGGGAGCTACTACCCCCCTGATATTAGCACCAGCCTCTGCTGATATTATCAGACTGAAGGCTTCAACCCTCAGATCCACTGCAGACCACGTTTCATCAATTTTCAAACTGGATCCAACAGCTCCAACACAACCCTTCACTCTTCAATAAACATACTTTGCCCAATGCTACAAACAGAACAGTGAACTCACTGTAACCAAAATATCAGAGTTAACCCAGACTTCAGATCAGACATTCAAAAACACTTTCAACTTTGAGACCCCACTAATTCAGATTCCATACGCGCTTTTAGTATAACAGACCCACGTATGTACGCGTGCTTCATAAGACTAACCCGCGTATACTTCAGTAAACTTTTCAAATAAATTCTAACACGCGCCTTTCCCTGAACAGAGCCGCGTATACATGCGCTTTTCATGAAACCAACCTGTGTATGGATCTCCAAAAGATAAACTTTGCACAACAGATTAGATCTATGAACTTACCTAGATTTCTTCGACTTCTTCAACTAATTTGCGCCAGGTCTTCATCACTTCCTTTCAGATCATCCAAGAGATTCACCATTTCAAGATCTAGAGATCTTGAACCTTCATTATGTTCATAGATGCATCATAGATTCAGGTCTATCAATTAAGAGCAGAATTTAACCATACAGATATACTCCAGAGTGAAGTATTCATTAAAGCCCAGACGCATGCTCACCTCTTTGCACAATAAATTTCTTCTCCTTATATAGGATTACCCTTTATCAATACCATGAGCCAAAACCACATTACTTTTGATAGTATTCCTGGACGGGGTCACATAGACAAATCATTACTCAATAAAATGGGTCAATACCATGGTGGTTACCCCTAGTTTTACATAATTAGAGCGCTTTTTCCCATACGTGACTTGGCACGTTGTTTCCAGTGTGCATACGCTACTTGGTCTAGACAAATCCGCGTATGCCTTGAGACACACTCTTTTCATCATTGTTTCAACACATACTGAAATTCCTTTCATCATTTTATCATATCACATTAGATTTACATCATTACCAAGTCCATCAAGTAAAGAACAACTTCATCAAGTAGGTTGCCATCATCTTCATCAAGTGGGTTGCCATCAAGGACAACACTCAGCATCATATTGCCAACAATCTCCCCCTTTGGACTTGATGGCAACCACGATGGTGTTTGATCACTACCGCAGATAGATACATTGAATAACACCATGTCATTCTCCCCCTTTGACATCAAGGGCAAAGGGCGGATCAAAAGAAGGAAGTGCTTTGCAGATCGGATGTGTACTGAAAGTATCATGCTCCCCCTGAGTTCATGCTGCGTCTTCAAACATATTTTACAATGAAGTACTTGACTCTATGACCTTCCTATCACTAAGGAATCATACTTACATCAAAGATCCAACCAAGTGAATTTACAAATAACAAGTTCTTACAAGACTAAATATTACAATTGTACATCATGTGTCTCAACAAGACTTGTTCATCAAGATACAAATATGACTTTACATGACCAATACTAGAAAGACCTCAAGAAAGAGATCGCATTTCAGAATCATCATAATGCCAAAAATGCATTACACTCAGCAAGGCTAATGCTCCCCCTGAAAATGTGCATCCAAGAAGCTTTTCTATATGACCAAGGCTCCCCATTTGCTTGTGCATCCTGAACACTTTCAACAAATCATCAAGGCATCTTCACCCAAAATCAGAGAATGAAAGAGCTGAAATACCAACAGTGACTCCAAACAGCATCAGAGATACCAAACAACACTGTAGCTGAGCTGAATAATGTTGAACCCAAACAAAAATTGCCAGCAACCAACAATACGCGGCTTTATATGATGAAACTCGCGTATATACACGACTGTCTTTCATGGAACCCGCGTATACAATTTAATATTCTGAATTTAATTAGATCTGATCTTCTGAGAGGCAGAGACAACACCCAACTTCTGTTTGAGATATTCGAATTCTTCCCTGGGCAGAGGTTTGGTAAAGATATAAGTAGCTTGTTCTTTGGAGGGAACATACTCCAACTTAACCTTTTGTTCAAGCACTTGTTCACGTAAGAAGTGATACTTGATGGGAATGTGCTTGGTCTTTGAATGCATAACAGGATTCTTTGAGATACTGATGGCACTTGTATTATCACACATAATGGAGATAGGAGAAGTACATTTGATTTGAAAATATCCCAAGGTTTGCATCATCCAAAGGAGTTGAGTGCAACAAGATGCGGCAGCCACATATTCTGCTTCAGCAGTAGATAAGGCAATAGAACTTTGCTTCTTACTGAACCAAGATACCAACCGAGGCCCCATATAAAATGCACCACCACTTGTGCTTTTTCGATCATCAACATTTCCGGCCCAATCTGCATCAGAGTAAGCATGAAGAGTAAGATCAGCATCCTTTGGATACCATAGTCCAAAGTCTTGAGTTCCTTGCAGATATTTGAATATTCTTTTGACAGCCTGAAGATGAGACTCTTTTGGATTAGCTTGGAATCGTCCAACAATCCCAACAGCATGCATAATGTCTGGTCTAGTCCCGATGAGATAAAGTAGACTTCCTATCATTGATCTGTATTCTAGTTGATTCACCATGGGAGAATCATCAAGAGAACTGAGATTGCATCCGGTTATCATTGGTGTACTTACAGGCTTGCATTCTTCCATGCCATACTTCTTCAAAATTTGCTTAAGATATTTTGCTTGTGATAGGAATATACCATATGTAGTTTGATGCACTTGCAAGCCAAGAAAGAATTTTAGTTCCCCAAGTAAAGACATCTCAAATTCTTGCTGCATAACAGAAGCAAATTTTTGACTCAAGGATTCTTCATTACTCCCAAAAATGATATCATCAACATATACAATTACAATCAAAAGTTTGTCATGTTCAATTTTTGTGTATAAGTTGCTATCAGCAGACCCCTTTGAAAATCCTTGTTGATGGAGATATTTGTCAAGACGATAGTACCATGCCCTTGGAGCTTGTTTGAGACCATATAGAGCCTTTTTGAGTTTACAAACAAGATTCTTATCATTTCCCAAAATTAATCCCTCTGGTTTTTCTATATAAACTTCTTGTTCAAGATCACCATTGAGGAAAGCAGATTTGACATCCATTTGATAGACTTTGATTTGTTGAGAACTTGAAAAAGAAAGAAACATTCTTATGGCTTCAAGTCTAGCTACAGGAGAAAAAGTTTCTTCAAAGTCTATACCTTCTTGTTGAGTGTACCCTTTGCAAACCAATCTGGCTTTGTTTCTTATAACATCCCCATTTTCATTTAACTTGTTCTTGAATATCCATTTAGTTCCAATGACATTTTTATCATGTGGCCTTGGTACCAATTCCCAAGTGTGATTCTTTTCAATTTGATCAAGCTCTTCATTCATGGCTTGAATCCAAAATTCATCTTTGCTAGCTTGATTGACATTTTGGGGTTCAATTGAAGATAGGAATGCCAGATAGGTAGAAGATCCCACAAGAGTCCTCCTTGTTTGTACACCCGATTCCTTGTTTCCCAAAATTTGAGATTCAGGATGATTCTTTTGAACATATCTGGATGGAGCCTTTTCTGATAAATCATCTTCAGGTTCTTCATTGGATCCACTGTCTATATCATTTCCATTTGATGTAGAAGGACAAAAATCACCATCATATTCTTCTGTTGCTTGTTTTTCTTCTTTAGGAGCTGCAGGAGACTCATCAATGACAACATCAATACATTCAACAATCTTTCGAAGCCTTTTATTGTAACATTTGTATGCTCTTCTTGTAGATGAGTAACCAAGAAGTATCCCTTCATCTGATCTAGGTTCAAACTTGCCAAGCTTTTCATCATTATTTTTGATAAAGCATTTACTTCCAAAAATTTTGAAATGCTTTACAGAGGGAGAATTACCATACCAGAGTTCATATGGAGTTTTGTCACTATTTACCCGAATATGTGCCTTGTTGAGAATATTTGCTGCTGTATGTGCTGCTTCTCCCCAGAACATGTGAGGAGTTCCAGAATCATCAAGCATAGCTCTAGCCATTTGTTGAATTGTTCTATTCATTCTTTCTGCTACGCCATTTTGTTGTGGAGTGCCTGCTACAGAGAATTGTCTCTTTATGCCATGTTGTTCAAAAAATTCAAGGAATTCATTTGATGTATATTCTCCTCCTCGATCAGATCTAAGGCATTTGATTTTTAGATCTAATTCATTTTCAACCAGAGCTTTGAAGACCTGAAATTTCTCAAATGCTTCATCTTTGTGTTTAAGTAACCCAATCCAACACATTCTAGAGAAGTCATCAATAAATAAGATATAGTATTCTTCTCCACGTGGTGAATTTTTCCTCATAGGTCCACAGATGTCAGTATGAACAAGTTCAAGAGGCCTACTTGATGATCCTTCTTTGGCATTAAATTGTACTCTAGTCTGCTTACCAAACTGGCAGGATTTTCATATGATACTCTCTGGTAGATTAATATTGGGAAGACCAAGAACAGCTTGAAGTCTGCTTGCTTTGTTGATTTGAGAGAAGCTTAGATGCCCCAGCCTTCTATGCCATAGCCAATTTTCTGAAGATTTGCTCAAGTAACATTGATCTTTGCAGTTCTTCAATACATATAGGTTGCTTGGAGTTCTTTTCCCTTTTATAATAGTTCTACCTGTATCCAGATCACGAACCACAAATTATTTTGAACTGAAGACAACTTCTGTACCTTGATCACACATTTGACTTACACTTAACAGGTTATGCCTTAATCCATCCACATACATGACATCATTAGCCTTCACCTTTTCTTTTAGAAACACGGACCATTTTCCTTTAATTACAGCAGGATTATCATTTCCAAATGTAGCTTTCTTTTCCTTTTCTAGAGCATTATATGAAAGAAGTTTGCTTTTGTCACTTGTCATGTGTCTAGAGCACCCACTATCAATGTACCATTGATTTTCTTCACCTTCTTAAAATAACGATATCCCACAATTTTCAACCTGTAATTCCTTCTTTTTCCATAATTTGGAACTTGAAGGAAAATGTTGTTTTGGCTGGACTTTGCTCCTGCATTCAGATTCTTCATGCCCAAAGTTATTGCAATAAGCACATTCAACTTCATTTTGAAGAGGATAAAAGTTGTTATAAGTGTTCCTTTTTCGTTCAATGTCCATCCTTTTATTTCTTGCTTCTCTTGTCATGATGGTTTTATATGCAACACATTGAACAGCTTTATGACCAAAATTGTGACATGAGAAACATTGTCCATTGAAGTAGAAATTTCTGCGATCATGAAATCTTCTATTTGAATTTACCTGTTGATTGTTGCTTCTTTGAGAGATATCCCTGTTAGTTTTCCTTGTATTGTGATGATCATGCTTTACCTGTGAAGATTCTTTATTCCCGTGTTGTGAGGCTGAATGAAGTAAACCAGTTGTAGCTGCTTTTAGATAGTTTGGTGCTGAAGCCTGAGAGGATTCTTCGGTATATCCAAGACCTGTCTTAATCAGAGGAGATCGTTGAACCTTGATAATCTCATCTAAGGTTTCAGATCCTTTAGCAAATCTAAGATTCATAGTCTTTACTTTCTCAAGTTCTTTTCTTAGACTTACTACTTCACATTCTAATTTTTCATTATGTTTCTTTGCTTCTTCATTCTTCCTTTTCAGAGTCTCTATGATTATCTTACTTTCTTCCAAGCATATTTTGAGTTGATTGTTTTGATCAAGAAAATCATTGTCATCTAGAGCATCCATAAAAGCATCCTTATCATCTCTAGAGTTATTTTCAAATGCCATGAGAAGTCTAAGATCTTGTTCACATTCTTCCTCACTGTCAGATAACTCATCACTGTCTTCATTTGTATAGTAGCTTTTCTTAGTGCTAGACCGGTTTTTATTTCTTCTTGCTACTACTTTCTCCTTAGCAGATGTTTCTTTATAAGGACATTTTGCAGCACAATGAACAACTCTTCCACAATTAAAACATTTGAAAGGAAGCTTACCTTTGAATCTTTCGGTTCCTAGTTGGAGTTTTCTCACAAAGTTTGCCTCATCTTCTTTTGAGATATATCCTGACCCTTCTGGTTTTTGAACTTATTTCCCTTTTGTAGAAGCTTTAAAAACAACTTCTTTGACTTCAGATGGTCCTCCTCTCCTCATTTCGTATGCAGTCAATATGCCATGAAGTTGCACCATAGTAAGATTTTGAAGGTCCTGTTTTTCTTCAAGAGCAGAAACTTTTGACTCAAACTTGGCCGTTAGGGATCTAAAAATTTTCTCAACCAAAGTGGATTCAGTTATTGTTTCTCCCAGATTTCTCATACGGTTTACAACATCATCAACACGTAAAAAGAAACCAACAATATTTTCATCACTATGCATTTTTAAATTTTCATACTCAATTCTGAGAGATTGAAGTTTTGCACTTTTTACCTTTGCATCACCTTCATAGCTTAGGATGATTTTGTCCCATATCTCCTTTGCTGTATTTAGCTGCATGAATTTGACAAATTCTTCTTCAGTTAGACTTCCAGTTATAGCATTGACCGCTTTTGCATTTGATTCATAATTCTTTCTTTCAGTTGGATCTGTTGGTGTAGCAGCTGGATATTGATATCCTTGTTCAATAATGGCCCATATATCTGCTCCCATAGACTAAAGATAGGATCTCATCCTTATTTTCCAGAAGATTAAATTGCTTTCGTTGAAGAGCGGAGGTTTGATAGATGTTGTTTCCTCGCGATTTCTCATCCTGCTTGATCTTCCTTCTAGCGGTTAAGCTTTTTCAGAAGGACCTTCTTTGATACCAATTGTTGGGAAAAATACTGAGAAGGGGGGGGGGGGGGAATCGGTATTTACTACATATTCAAAACTTTTACTTTTTCTTGCTTCTAAAACCCATACGCTACTTTCCTGATACAGACTCGCGTATATACACGGATACCCTTTCTGAAACTCGTGTATGCACAAAGATATTAATAAATAATCAATTCTTTACTAAGATCCTTACATGTATTCATTCATTAGATGTTTATATAGCAGTAGACATGTGTAGTAATAACATAATGAAACATCACACAAAAGCATCACATATGAACACCATGATTTTTAGGTGGAAACCCAAGTCAGGAGAAAACCACCGCTGTCGTTGTCTCAGCCTTCAATATTTTATTATAGAGAAAGACTTCTTACAATCATGTACTGGTGCAGACTTATACCAACACGCATGCACCCACATGCAGAAGGCTACAACCTTCTCTCGTTTACCAACCTCTCCTGGAAGGGAGCTTCAACCCCCTGCTCTCGTTTACCAGTCTCACCTGGAAGGGAGCTACTACCCCCTGATATTAGCACCAGCCTCTGCTGATATTATCAAACTGAAGGCTTCAACCCTCAGATCCACTGCAGACCACGTTTCATCAATTTTCAAACTGGATCCAACAGCTCCAACACAACCCTTCACTCTTCAATAAACATACTTTTCCCAATGATACAAACAGAACAGTGAACTCACTGTAACCAGAATATCAGAGTTAACCCAGACTCCAGATCAGACATTCAGAAACACATTCAACTTTGAGACCCTATTATTTCAGATTCCATACGCGCTTTTAGTATAACAGACCCGCATATGTACGCGTTTTTCATAAGACTAACCCGCGTATACTTCAGTAAATTTTTAAAATAAATTCTAACTGCACATACGGGCCTTTCCTTGAACAGAGCCGCGTATACACGCGCTTTTCACGAAACCAACCTGCGTATGGATCTCCAAAAGATAAAATTTGCACAACAGATCAGATCTATGAACATACCTAGATTTCTTCGACTTCTTCAACTAATTTGTGCCAGGTCTTCATCACTTCTTTTCAGATCATTCAAGAGATTCACCATTTCAAGATCTAGAGATCTTGAACCTTCATTATGTTCATAGATGCATCATAGATTCAGGTCTATCAATTAAGAGCAGAATTTAACCATACAGATATACTCCAGAGTGAAGTATTCATTAAATCCCAGACACTTCCTCACACTCTGCACAATAAATTTCTTCTCCTTATATAGGATTACCCTTTATCAATACCATGAGCCAAAACCACATTACTTTTGATGGTATTCCTGGACGAGGTCACATAGACGAATCATTACTCAATACAATGGGTCAATACCATGGTGGTTACCCCTAGTTTTACATAATTAGAGCGCTTTTTCCCATACGCGACTTGGCACATTGTTTCCCGCATGCATACGCTACTTTGTCTAGACAAATCCGCGTATGCCTTGAGACACACTCTTTTCATCATTGTTTCAACACATACTGAAATTCCTTTCATCATTACATCATATCACATCAGATTTACATCATTACCAAGTCCATCAAGTAAAGAACAACTTCATCAAGTAAGTTGCCATCAGCTTCATCAAGTGGGTTGCCATCAAGGACAACACTCAGCATCATATTGCCAACAATTTTCCACTCATAGGGCCAATTTTGCTTCAAACTATGTTTCTGACAAAAAACCGATGAATTTAACGAACGTTAGAGAGGTTTTTGTCCATAATAGGTCCAAGAAGAAGACCCTCCTTAAATTTTTTCATAGGTGTCATGATTTTAGATAAATTTCAAAAAAATAGGTGCCACAGGAGAGTTAATGCACTTTTGGAGTGACCTTGGGAAAATCAATTTTTTCACATAGCTGGAGTGTCCAAATGACTTTCTTGATGAGTCAAATGATAACTAGATATAAAGAGATTTCCAATGAACTATTAGGAGCTCAATTAGGAGTTGAGTAAGGCCTCCAAAAGTTTCATGTACTAGCACTTTGCATTTTTTCACCCTCATTCAACACTTTTTGACCAGTCTTGGGAAAATCAACTTTTGATAGATCAAATCAACACCAATAAGAAAAAAAGAGGTATATTTTGAAAGTAGATAGAATAAAATTTCCAAAAATTTATCCTAGGCCCAATTTGGACACCACGAAGGCCTCCAAATTTAGTCCTAAAAAAGGTGTTTCATTGGCACTGTGTGTTTGCCAGTGGCACTGCGCGTTTGACTGATTTTGCCAAGGGCACAACGCCCTTGGCACTGAGCTCTTCTTTGGAGCCTACAATAGAAAAATGGCCACTTTCATCATGTTTAGAATGATGATTACACCAACCCTAGCAATTTTCAGATAATTTGGAGGAGAAATGGTCCCTCAAAAGTGCAAAAAACCACCAAATTTTCATGTTTCTGCCTTCTTTTTACCTTGGTACTGCGCGTTTACTAGTCTTGGGAGATTTAATTTTTGACAGAGAAGATGTGCACCATTTTGGAAACTAGAGGCATATTTGGAAACTAGACTTAGAGATATTTCCAATGAGCTACCTTGGATCTGATTTGGACACAGAGAATGCCTCCAAAAGTTGCTTGCAAAAGAGGCTATTTTTCTTGTCATGGCGCTGTGCGTTTGCCAGGAAAATGCAATTTTCATCATCTTTAGAAAATTTTAACTTTTTGACTTTTTATCTTTTGAAATGAGAAATTAATGATGTAAAAGGTCAATATAAATGTAAATTTCATGTTTTTATTGTTATCTAGGGTAGATACATTAGATAAGCTCTCTAGAGGTCAAATGATTTAGTTTCCTCTCTTTTAGAGGCAAATTGTTAGGTCTTCCTAGTCTTCAGTTTCTTTTGGAATAGGTGAAACTGATCCCTATCTCATATATTCAAATCCTTGAGGCTAGGAAGAGTGGTTTTGAGGTCTATATGGTGTATTTGCTCAGTCATTGTAATGGTTGGATTCATTTGGAGCTTTGGCATCTCAAGGACACAATTTTGTATCAGTTTGGCCTGGACATTAATGATAGATTTGCAACTATTTCTTTGGGATCCACGTGGTATGCAATGTTTGACATACTTTATTCTTTGTGATAATTTGTATGAATGTATTGTAATATCATAAACCATTTTCGTGTCTATGATATGCTTAATTTCAAGTTGAAAGGCAAAATTCATGCTTTCATGCTCTGTTTTGGGGAATTTAGCATAATTTGTTTATTTTCTTCAGTTTAGGGAGAATTCATCTCATATGATCTTCCTAACTCCTATGTCGTATATTTTACCTTACCATAATCATCCTTTAAATGTTAAACCTTCTACCTACCTTTCCCTTAGAACACCCAGCAAATTTTGACCTAATTTCCTCGCCCTAGTTGTTTGACTCCTCCTGATCCAGCAAAACCCTACACAATCAAAATATCAAAAGCTTGAGCTACTATAATTAGCCTAATATCTTCTTTCCTCATTCATTTTGGTTGTGATAATTACATATATATCCCTCTCCTGGCCTATTAGGGCTAGCTACTTAGTTAAGCGTGGTTTGAGGTTACCTCAGAATTGCCTTCTTCAGCCTGAGGTTCAATCCGAGTGATAACATTCTGGCGACCATACTGGGGAATGAGAAATATCATATCTTCCCTAGGAAATAATGACAAATATCATCTAATTGTGGATGGTGAACAATAGTTGGACACGTATGAAGGTTGAACCATTCACTCACCTGGCGACTCCATTGACTGAAAGATCCAGAAAATCAACACTTCATGGCGACTCCACTGCATCAAGATCAATAGCTTCAAGAATTTTCAAGATGGAATCTATTGCAAGAAGGTATGCTCCCATGATCCGGGACCACATTATAGGTTTCCCAAATAAAATTCCTAAGGTAGATTGGGAAATGAATTTTCCTATGTTTAAAGATGATGATAGGAATGATGCTGCTTTACATCTGGTTAAATTTCACATGCATACATGCAAGTTGAAGGTTGAATTTACTGAATATTTTCTTTTAGAGATGTTCATGGCTTCTCTTGAAGGACAAGCATGATCTTGGTATGAAGGTTTGCCACCTACCAGTATTTTTTCTCTTAAAGTTTTCCATTCAATATTTTATGAAAAATACAAGAAGTCCTACCCATCTTTTTCTTTGGTTAATAATTGTTGTGATCAATTTGAGGTTTTCATTCAAAACCTAGAGGATTCTTATGATGATAATGAGTTCACGGATGAAGAGATCTTGGAGGCTTTACATGATAATCCATTTCTTCACCAAAAAGAGAAAGTGTTTTCTTTCAAGGAAGAAAAAGATCATGTATATTGTCTTGATGTTCATAAAGACTTCCCACAGGAGAAAATTCTTGCAGCAGTACAGCAAGCTGATCAGCCAAAGGTTAAAGAAGATATTAAACATCCTTCTGAATCTTTAAAAGAGGAAGAAGAAAATTACCGTGTTATCAAAATAATAGAGAGTACTTTCTCTACTGTCTGAAGATGAGATAGACCAGCTCCTAAACTGTCATATTACAGCCCAAGCTAATGTAGGTTTGCAGTGTTGACATAGTCAAGAAAGTGTTGGTAAAACTTCTTCCATTTTTGAAAATGAAAATCTAAGTTTAAATGAGGACAATCCTAAAACTAGATTTATAGATCAACATGAAGAAAGCCAATATCCTTTTTCAATGTTCATATTTGATGAAGTTTCTCCTGAACCTGATTCGCTTAAGTATGATAAATATGAAGATAATTTAGATAAGAAGTTTTATGAAACTATACAGGATATTTTTGTGAGTAAAACAATTGATGATGATTCCCTGCAAGGAGATGAGCTACTAGATACTAGTGTCTTTCATGAAGATGATAGGGCTGTCATGTTTGATAACTTTGAAGAATGTTTCTTGTTTAAGGATGACATAGAATATGAACCTGAGAGAGACAGTATGCCAAAGAAAGAATCAGAGTTTCTCATGCTTCAGGAATTTTCAACCAACACTCAGATAGCAGAAATTCATACTTCCCCATGCCTTCATATCGTTCAACAACCAAGTGTTCTTTTAGATCAGAATGAAGGGAGTACTTGTATTTTTGTTGTTGGATCTCAAGATAAGGTAATGCTTCAGGATTTTCAAGATCCCTTCGATATTATTTTTAAATCATTGGAGAAGATGAATGTTGTTTTGTTTGTCAGAATAAGCCTTGGTTTCAGTTTCTATCATGAGTTTCCTACATGTACATCATTCTACCTACTCAAGGAAAGTGAGAGCATAACTTCAGTAAGTAGCCATCTCCTCGATTGATTACACTAGAAGGATTCTGTAGTAGATTAGAGTAGGTTGGTATCATTTCAGTTTGATTTTATTTTATTTTCAGCAAGTGTTGATATAATTCATCAAGGTTTGAAGCCCGAGGTGAAGGCCTTAAGGCTTCGATGATCTGTTAGTGTGGACTGAAGTTTGTAGTATGTTTTTAGTTTCAGTTTATAGATTTTACTCCATGCCTAATGAATAGACACATGGTCTATGATGTTCTTGGCACCTCCAAGGAGCTACCATCCCCAGCTGGAGCCAATGTTAGTGTCAGTATTTTCATACTTCCACCAAGGATCAAAACACATTTTTCATGTGCATCTTAGGCTTCCCACTATAAATAATTTTCAATCATTCCATTAGGTCATGATATAAAAATTTTCCATTGGTGGTTGTCCTTTTCAAGTGTCCCATTTTCCTTCACAAGTATATGCCTGCTGACGCTCTTCCATGTCTTCATCATGCTGAAAACAAGTTTTCTCTCATTCCACTTTTAGTCAAAGTCACTTATTGAGTCAATTTCTTTCATTTATCATAGGGTCAGTAGGGTTTCATTAGGTCAAATCATTACTTTGTATCATTTTCAATAAAGGGTAGTAGAAGGTGTGAAGGTGACCCAAAATAAACTCATGATTTCCTTCAGTCAGTTCAAATGTAATAAGTACACTGCCAACTTAGAGTTCCACATGCCAAAAAATCAAGTTTCAAATACAAAAAGTGTCTACTTCATTGATTTATCAAATTTCAAAGGGAGTTGTCTTTTCACAAAGGTGCCTAAGTAATCATTGTTCACAAGCACTAAACCCTAAATTTCCTCTCCCATTGAGTTAGGGTTTGGTATGAAAAAGAGGCATATGTGCAGAGGAGCCACAAGGTAGGCCATATCAGTAAGTATGATTCCATTCCAACTCATAAGACCATGTCTCCATCAATTTTTAAGAAATCATTCCAAGAGTCAAGTCACTTGCCACTCATAGGGCCAACTTTGCTTCAAACTATGTTTATGACCAAACAAAGATGAATTTGACAAAAGTGAGAGATTTTTCTGTCCATAATAGGTCCAAGAAGAAAAAAATCCTTCATTTTTTACAAATGTGTCATGGTTTTAGATAAATTTCAAAAACATAGGTTCCATAGGAGAGTTGCTGCACTTTTGGAGTGACCTTGGGAAAATCAATTTTTCTCATAGCTGGAGTGTCCAAATGACTTGCTTGATGAGTCAAATGATAAATAGACAGATATATATGTCCAATGAGCTATCATGAGCTCAATTTTTATTTGAGGAGGGCCTCCAAAACTTTCCTGCACCATCACTCTACATTTCTGCACCCCCATTCAACACCTTTTGACCAGTCTTGGGAAAATCAACTTTTGATAGGTAAAATCAACTCCAATTAGCAAAAAAAATGTATATTTGTATAGTATATAGAATTTTATTTCCCAAAATCTACCTTGGGCCCAATTTTGACACAAGGAAGGACTCTAGATGTATTCCTCAAAATGGTGTTGCACTGGCGTTGCACGTTTGACTGATTTTTCCAAGGGCGCAACGCTATTTTTTGGAGCCTCCAATGGAAAAATGGCCACAACAATCATGTTCATAATGATGAATACATCAACCCTAGCAAGTTTGAGAAAATTTGGAGGAGAAATGGTCCCTCAAAAGTGCAAAAAACCACCAAATTTTCATGTTTCTGCCTCCTTTTACCTTGGCGTTGTGAGTTTACCAGTCTTGGGAGATTCACTTTTTGACAAGGTATATGGGAACCATTTTGGAAAGTGGAGGCATATTTGGAAACTAGACTCAGAGAGGTTTCCAATGAGCTATCTTGGATCTGATTTGGACACCAGGAAGTAATCCAAAATTTGCTTGCAAACGAGGCTAGCTTTCATGTCATGGCGCTATGTGTTTGCCAGGAAAATGCAATTTTCATCACCTTCAGCAAATTTTGACTTTTTGAATTTTTATCTTGGGAAATGATAAATTGCTGATGTAAAAAATCAAAATAAATTTAAATTTCATTTTTTTATTGTTATCTAGGGTAGACATATCAGATAAGTCCTCTAGAGGTCAAATGAATCCGTTTCCTCTCTTTTAGAGGCAAATTGTGGGGTCTTCCTAGTCTTCAGTTTCTTGTTTGGGAGTAGGTAAAACTTATCCCTATCTCATGTATTTGATTCCCTGAGGCTCGGAAGAGTGGTTTTTAGGTCTATATGATGTATTTCCTTAGTCATTGTAATGGTTGGATTCACTTGGAGCTTTGGCATCTCAAGGACACAATTTTGTATCAGTTTGGCTTGGACATTAATGATAAATTTGCAGTTGTTTCTTTAGGATCCATGTGGTATGCAGTGTTTGACATAGTTTATTCTTTGTGATAATTTGTATGAATGTATTATAAGCTCATAAACCATGTTAATGTCTATGATATTCTTAATTTCAAGTTGAAAGGTAGAATTCATGTTTTCATGCTCTGTTTTCGGGAATTTAGCATAATTTGTTTATTTTCTTCAGTTTAGGGAGAATTAATCTCATATGCTCTTCCTAACGCCTCGTATTTTTATTTCATATCACCATAATCATCCTTTAAATGTCAAAACTTCTACCTACATTGCCCCTTAGGACACCCTGCAAATTTTGACATAATTTCCTTACCCTAGCTGTTTGACTCCTCCTGATCCAAGAAAACCCTACATAATCAAAAAATCAAAACCCTGAGCTACTATACCTAGCCTAATATCTTCTTTCCTAATTCATTTTGTTTGTGATAATTATGGAGAGAGCCCTCCCCTAGCCTAGTAGGACTAGCTACTTGGCTAAGAGTGGTTTGAGGTTACCTCGGAATTTCCTTCGTCAGCCGGAGGTTCAATCCGAGTGACAACACCTTGCACAATCAACCTTTCGACCATTGGAAATGAGGCCTTGCTCCAATTTATAAGAGTTTGGGAGGACGAACCTTGACATTATTCTCTATTAGTTTTATTAGGGAAAATCTATGATGTTTGCTTGTTTTTATTTCTTTTTCCCTCTTTGGATGCTTATTTAGGTTTAGAAATGTCCAATCAGAGGCTTGCACCACAGGTTTCCAAGTTTTTTGACTGAATCGTTGAGAAAAAGCCATAAATGTCAGTCAGTTGACTCAGAATTTTCTCCCCATTCTTGATGGAACACGAGTAACACGACCCTTTAGGAAAAACATGACATTAACCTAGGCACTAATGCTCATTACAAGAAGAAGAGAAGTGTTATAACTCAACCTGGTATTTTCTAGGGTGCGCTTGTTAAGTCCCTATATTAATAGTGTAGTCCCTTGTTATATTAGTTTAGCCCCCCTTATTGTTATTTTTGTACCCTTGTAACCCCCATATTGTTATTATTTTTCCCTTACATTGTTATTTTTAGGTCGGCTAGGGTTACATTCTGGCCCCACTAGGATTACATTGTTGCCCCATGGACTCCTATATATATAAAGGAGGTTTTTTCATTTGTGTCATCCAAGAATTGTTCATTAATGTAATGTATTGGAGGTTTACCCCTCGAAGTGGCTTATTTATAAGGCGTTGATATATATTTTCTTCTATTTTTGGAGCTGGTTTCACAACATTTGGTATCAGAGCTTTGGATTCTAGGGTTTCGCTGCTCTAAACAGGTCATCGTGGAAATTTTGCTATAAAGTTTTTTCTACGAAGGTTCAAAAGTTGAAATTTTTAGAGTGAAAAGCCAAAATCCTAAGGAACATCTTCACAAAATTTTAGAGATTGATTCACAATATTTTCGAGATATGATCTGTGGAAGTTAGGGCTTTTTACAGGATCCTAACTTTCACTTAACAAGGTCATCACGGAATTTTCGCTATAACATTTCTTCTACCAAGTTTCAAAAGCTGAAATGTTTATATCATGAAGCCAAAATATTTTGGAATAGCGTCGCAAAATTTCAGAGCTTGGTTTGCAATATTGTCAGAGATATGATATGTGGAAGTTAGGTCTTTTTCAGGCTCCCAGATTTCATCTCAAAGCGGTGATTGTGGGAAAATATTCATAACTCTCTCTCTGAACATCAGATTAGAATTCTGTAAAAATTAGCTAGAATTAAACAGATGCTAGTTTCCACCCTATCAATTTCAGAGCCAAATGAGGAAATAGTGACATGTGGAAAGTCGTACAAGTTCGCTCTACTGAACCAGTCCATAATTAGGTCATCGTAGGAGATTGTGCCCCAATTTGTCTTAAAGAATCCAAATAAGGTCATACCTATGGCATTAGAAAGAGAATTAATAGGGCTACCTTAGTGCCCATTTTCAGATATTTAAGATCTGAAATCATAGAGATAATTCAGTTTCAATATCGAGCTCCTCAAAATAAAAAACAAAGTGTGTATTTGGTTTTTAAAATTGCATAACGTTTTTTTGAAAAAGCAGTTTGAAGTGATTCCAAGGGAATATTTTAGAATTTTTATCAGTATTGGGTCCTATAATGCCTCCAAAAAATAATTCCATACCCATTAAGCCCTCAAAAATCTATACTATGATGCATGAAGTGGAAGAATTGTAGTATGATATATCAAAATTACAGTACCAAGTACAACAGATTTTGATCTTACAAAGAGCAACCAAAGATGATATAGATGGTTTAAAAGCAGAAATGGAGGCTAATTTGGATGGTTTGAATGATCAAATAATAGCTAATATGGATGATAAATTAGTGGAAGATAACATCAAGCATCAACAACAAGTTCTCCAACTCTCAAAGGATAACCTATTTTGGTGCAGAATCTAATGAAACAATAAGAAGATCAACTTCACATCTAAATAAGTTATGAAGCAGTCACATAAACAAGAACTCAACAAGTATGATCAATTTCAGAGCATCTTATCAAGTGGAAGAAATTTCCTATAGAAGATTCCACATGGGAGGGTGAGATTTTATACAAAAGCATCAAGAAATAATCAAGCGTTGAGGACAACACTTGTTTGAAGGAGAGGGGCATGTTAAGTCCCTATATTAATAGTGTAGTCCCTTATTATGTTAGTTTAGTCCCCCTTATTGTTATTGTTGTACCCCTGTAGCCCCCATATTGTTATTATTATGCCCTTACATTATTATTGTTAGGTCGTCTAGGGTTACATTGTGGCCCCACTAGGATTACATTGTTGCCCCGTGGACTCCTATATATATAAAGAAGGTTTTTTCATTTGTATCATCCAAGAATTGTCCATTCATGTAATGTATTGGAGGTTTCCCCCTTGAAGTGGCTTATTTCTAAGGCATTGATATATATTTTCTTCTATTTTTGGAGTTGGTTTCACAACAGCATTACCATGGATAAATAGGTCTCTGTCTAGCTCAATTCCTTCCATATATGTGTCCTTCTCCTTTGAGATGATGAGGAGGTAACTTGCAATATAACACACACAATGTTTTACAGTAGTCCAAGAATCGAATGCTAGCATCACTGTTGCCATGAATGCTGGTGGTCGATTGCTTGAAGAAGCCACGGGTCTATGGACTTACGTCCAAAATGACCCCGTCATCTAGAAGTTCAATTTTGATCTAAAGGCCAAATAGCGATAATTTGTTGACATCCGGGTCGCGGCGCTGACCCTTATGCCCACCTAAAGACTAGCCTAGTTGTGGGAGAGTCATGTCATCCAAGAAGAGATTGAGATGTTGCAGCAGTGAGAGCATCTATTGGAGGAAAAAATGAAGTCATGGGTGGATGATACCATGCAACTCTCATAGACAATTGACACATCCCTTAATAAGCTGCAAACAACAATTGACACATCCCTCTCAAAGGCCTTTGTTGTAATCAGAGATTTTTCAAGGCTCTTGGAAGTGTCTTGGAATTTCTTTTGCAGAGGAATATTATCAACTTGATTTTCATTGTTCTTTGAATTTATAGCACGATTATATTCCTTCCATATTTCTTGTAGCCTATCTTTAGGCAAAGGATCTTCTTCTTGTGAAGAAGAGGAAGAAATTGTTTCTTTTGACTGAGGAACATCAATAGTTTGTGCATAACCAATAATTATCACATAATCAGAAACTTTTTCCTCCTAGGGAATCCTTAATGAATCAATAGGTAAATTATCTAACCTAGAATCCATATATTATGTAAACTGCATCATATGTTGTGTAGTCAACTACTACTCTGCATGTTTCATACCAATTGAAAAAGTAGGAGCTTTCTCAAATAGATCATGAAATATATTAGGTTCATGGGAAAACTTCCTAATACTTGATGTTGTTGTAACCTTTTTTAGAATTTGATTTGAGTCATACTATCTGTTGGGAATGTTGGGAAAATTTAATTCTTGAATTTCACTAATTTCAAGTAGAGCATGCTTGAAATTAGCTAAAACATACATACCACACTAGATTGGAAAAGTAGGGAATACCTTTTTGTTTGATTCTCTCAATACTTTTGAGATACCATTTCCTATGGTTTGGTAGGTTATCTCCGTAGCAAAAAGCTTATGAGGAATGAATAAGGGTAGCACATGGGGGTTGGATAGACTCCAAAAGACTCAAACATAGGTAAAAAAAATATTCCCCAAAATAGTTTCCTATTCGAATAGTTTCCTATAGTTTCCATGAATTTCCTGTCATATTTCAACTATGGGTTGGGTAAATGGTATAGCTTGTTCAAATATTCACCGAAAAATGATCCAATCATTGTTTTCCTTGTTTTCATAATGTTTATGTTGTTAATATTCAAGTCTATGAAAACCCACTGAATCATGTATGTGTAGGTAAGAATTCGAGGTGAGGCCACAATCCTATGTAAGAAGGAATTAGTTGCATCACTATAGGTAGCACTAGATACCGAGGTAGAGTCATTGATAGTCACTATCCTCTTTGTAATTATATCTTCTTCATATTCAAGGAACTTGTACATAGATTCCCATGAGGAATTTCCAGCATCTTTGGTGCAAACTGTGTCATAAAATAACCCTAGCATGGATTTCTTGTCTTCAACAGTTTCGGTGGGAGAAGTGGCTGATGGTTGTCGTGCTACATTCTTCTTCTTCCCTTTTCCTGCTTTAGACATTTCTTGAATATTGTGACCGTCGGTACTAGCTTGTAGTAGAAGAACACAAGAATAAGTGATAACTTCTTAACTGTCAAAACTTAGCACGAATATTGAAATATTACAACTATAATCTTTCTTTTGATGAAATTGAGGTGAAATGAATGCAAATTATTATAATTTCAAAAAACATAACTTCTCCACTTCATGACATTTAAAGGATGAAACATGATTTCATGTGGGCTTGACACATCAGTATATAGGAGGAAGAGTATCAAAGGAATGAAATGTTGCAAGCTTAAAAAGTTACAATATTAGAGAGGTATGATAATGGAAATCCCGATAAGGTAAGGGTTATGGAGAAAAGAGGGAAGGTATATCGGGGAAATCATATCGGAGAAGACATATATCGGAGATGGAAGATATCAAAGGTGAGAGGCATTAGAGGTGTCACCTTTCAAAAGATATGATATAATGGGTGTCAGTATTAATAAAATATTGTTTGTGGGGCCATCGTCTAGGTGTAATATTCAATTTTATATCTACACTCGCTATTTTATGATAAAACCTTAATATAAATCCCTTCTTTGAAAACAAAACATCTGGGGAGAAATATCGGGGATGGCTTTTAAATCGTAACTTTCACAAAAGGAAAGTTATGTTATAGAAGGAGTCTGACAGGGAAATTTTGTGATATAAACTTTTAATTCAAATAAAAGGTGGCTTTTAAAAGGTTTATGATTATCACACATTTCTAAAGGTGAACCTTCGTTCTATGGGTTCTGACAAAGGCATTCTTCAAGCTTATATGATGCTAATAATTTCCTAGCATTATTTAAAATATAGGAAATTTTATTAACATGAGAGAAGGATCCCCATTATTTATTAATACCTAAATAAAAATGAATGGGGGGTTCTTGTAGGATACAATAGTTCTATAATTAAATTTGATCCCTCAGTAATTCCAAAATTATTGTGGTAATACCGAGGGTCATCACTTTTTCCAGGCAGGGTTTCAAAGAAATAACTCTGTTGTTCTTTGACTGATTCATTCTTTCCTTTCCGCATTCATATTTTCTGCCCAAAAAAATTCATTAGACATCTTTAATTTAAAAAAAAAAAATTGTATTGCATTAGAATTCTTATTCATTTTTTTAAAATAAAAACATAAAAATATTTATTCAATACCACAACCTCCCCACTTGATCATGTGGTGTTGTAAGAACCACATCACCAACCACTTTTTTAGGTAGTAGAAGAATAGGTGACAGATAAGTTAGGAAGCATGGAGTAACTATTTTCAACCCATATCAACAAAGTATGAACTACCCTCCTCTTTCAATACACGTTATAATGCACAATTTTAACCTTGGTATCCATCAAGCACCTCACCTTGGTCTATCCACACTCCATGGTATTATCCTTCGGAATGGGGCATGTTAGTCATGAGTAATTTTTGCTATTTGCAAATGACTAAATACTTGTCCTAGATTTCTAAAAACAAGATTCATGAATATTGTGAGTTTTATAAATCTCACTGCCTTCATTATCCTTAAAACAAAATTTTCACTATTTTACTACTTTGCCATTCCGTGGTTAGATTACCACTCCTAAAAGATTCCTCATGGGCTCATACCACTCATCTCTATCCTATTTTCTCACCCATAACCTCAACTCTCTGTTTTTCCTCTACCTAACCCTTCCACTTTCCATCTATGGATTTCCAAAACAACCTACTCCTTCTCATATTCACCAGGTGCCTCAAGCATTGATGGTATCAAAAATATCTCTGTAGGCTCTTTAGATAAATCAAGTACATTGGATTTTGGATCTTCAATACAACAATTTGTCAAAAACTTTGTTTTTTACACTTGAATAACCCAAGCCAAGCTTTCAGTCAAAGACCAAGTCAAGGGAGCCTTCCACTAGGTCATTAGGGTTTCATAGGTTGTAAGGTTGTCCTTGGTGTTTTGAGCTCCGTTTTTCCTATGCTAGAGGCTGTTTCAATTGTAAAGGAAGAACAACACATAATTGCCCAATAAAAATCATAAAATATCCAAGGAAGACCACCTCATCAAGTTCAAGTTTTGCAATGGGAAACTATTCATTTTGACATTTCTACAGGAGTGTCAAGGTGACTAACGACAGGAAATTGGTAAGTTAAGAGGCCTGCTCATATTTAAAGACATTCATATAGAAAAAATAAATGTCTAAAAAGGTTAAATTTATTTTCCTAAGACAATAAAGGGTCATTGTGTTTACCACTTGGCTCAGTGTTCACTTGCAAAAGAATCAAAAACCTTCAAGGAGAAAAATTTGAGTTTTCAGTCAAAAAATTGAACAAGTTGCTCAGCATTGCACATTAGTGCAGGTGCTACGCATTCAGTGCTCGACGCTATGCATTCAGGAGGTTTTCCAGTGTAAATTTACACCGTGCTACGCATTCAAGGAAACACGTTGTGTGTTCAGGTAGCCACTACCCGTTCACCCAGAACAGCCCAGCAGACCTAGAAAAGGACATGCAAGCACTATGCCCATGAAGCCTGATAGGAAAAAGGACGTGGAATCATTGCACCGAGGAGGCTCGAAAGGTAGAAAATGCATTTATGTGCTACGCCCAGGGACCCCGACACCCATGAAAGCGTGCAGGCGCTATGTGTTGGGTAGAAGGGACCCAACTGTGCATGCAGGAGCTACGCCTTCACTAGAAACCCTTCCTCCACCTACAAATTGACAAAAAATGACAAAATTACTCCTCCAAGCTACATCCAAGGACCTTCAAAGACATTGAAATTTGGTAAGTGGATGTCTAGCCTTGTCCTCTAATGAATTTTTGATGATTCAATGTTAAAGGAAAATTGGAAAAATCCAAAGGACTAGAAACCCTAAGTCTTCATGCTAAAAGCCATGTTTCCAACTGCATCATCTACAAACAAGAATTAATCAGTCAAGTAGGGTATGAAATAGGGTAATTGCAGTGAGTCAAGTTAACCATTCATCAAGGCTTAAAGGGCTTAGTCATAAACTTACACCTTCCTATCACTCACTTGCAAAGGCTACCTTTCACCATCATCCCAAATCAATCTTCATATCAGTTTTGACAAACAGAGCTAGGATTTTTTTAAATGCAGTAGAAATAAAAATGTCAGGAGAAGGAGGGAGTGTTAGAAATGAAGGAGGCCAAGTGCCTATGAGGCAGAAGCACAAAGGTGGGAAGGTTAATAGGTTTGAACCCCAAGAAAATTTGGAGCTTAAAACCTCTCTTATGATAATCACATGCTTTCAAAATGTAGGGTGTTTCCAGTTTTGTGAAAAGGTCCAACGAGTGAAATTTCACCCTGAGCTCACTAGGTTTTTCATCCTCAACCTACACAATAAACAAGTGAATCTTGCAGGGGTAGACTTTGAGTTGTCATCAGATGCAATTTCTAGTGCCACTGGAATACTTGATGTTGGTGAAAAATGGTTCAAAAGAGAAAAGTTGGACTTGAGCTGCTATGAGCCATTTCTCAAACCTAGGTACAAAGAAGGCTGCAAATCTATTTTCCCCTTTTCACACTTGCTAGAGAGGTATGCACCCTTGATGAGGGTCATCATGAAATATTTTACTTGTGAGGGAAGGTAATCTAGACTCTACTCCTATCATATCATATTGCTCATGCACTTCACTAGGGTCAAGATGCTTCATTTACCCTACTACCTCTATAGGATTATTGACAATATGTCTACCATTGTCCAAACGAGGAACTATTCCGAGAAAATGCAAAGTTTCTTACATCACTCCTTGATCAATATGGTTGTGCTACATCAGTTGGAGCAAAAATGCATACCATGGGAGGTGTTCATTTCTCATGAAGTATTCACAAACCCACAACGCCATCATTAGCCAAATTTACCCTCATCATCTCATCCTCCTCCTTCTACTCGTCCATCACCTCGTACTGATCATGCCTCATCATCTACACAAGTATCCTCTCCTCGAGAAAACATCCCTTCCTCACCCGCTCCTAATGCATCATCCAAAGAATAAAGTGACCATAATGGGAAATCAAGTACTAGTGAAGGAGAGAGCAAAGATTAATTAAGCAATGATGAAGAATAGGACAGTAAAGAGGAAGAACATGAAGAAGTATGGGGCAGTGATGTTAGGATGGAAGAAACAAATGATGATAAGGGCAATGATGATTTTGAAGATGAAGAGGCAGAAGAAAGTATGGACACAAAAGAAGAAAGTGGCAGTGAAGAAGAAAGTGACACAGAAACAGATGATAATGATTGATGTTGAATATGAAGAGGTAGAGGTAAGCAATGAAACAGAAAAAATGGAGGAAAATGAAGATTATAACAATAAAGAAAATGAAGAGGCTGAAGATAGCATCAACACGAATGAAGCAAGCATCAATGAGGAAAAGGACAACAAGGAAAATGACAAAAGTGACACGAAGGACCAAAGTATCAAAGAAGACAATCATAACAGTCATGGAAATAGTCATGATAGTTATGAAAATAGTGAAGAAAATGAAGAATTTGATGAGAGCAGTAAAGAGCACAACATAACCATGAGACTCCTAGAAGTAATGATGAACAAGATGAAGGCAGTACAAAGGATAGTGATGAAATTAATAAAGAGGCCAATAGTGAGGTTGATGTTGAAGGTAATGAGGTAAGCAACAGTCAAGGTAATGAGGAGGAAGACATGGAGACAAATGATGGCAGCCATGTGGAAGACACCAAAAAGATCACAAGCAAACCTCTTCCATTGACGTATGAAAGAGGAGAAAGGCATGTGTTTGCTGCCTCTAAAAGGCAAGGGGCCATGCCTTCCACTTCTGCCAAGTAGTTAGATATAGGAAAATAAGAGGTGAAGAAAGGTAAGAAAGGTAAGCAGGAGCTTGAACAAGAATTTGACATCATTGACCTTGACAGTGAAAATGTAGATAAGGAGAGGGCCACTAGCATACTTATCCAAAGAAAAGATGCAGAAATTAGGGATCTAGAAAGATGCCTTGGCATGGAAATGTGTAACATTGAGTATTATAATAATGAAAACAAGCAATTGAAGAAGACAAAGAGGGACCTTAACCTCCAAAAGAAGATAACCAAGCACTATGCATTGCAAAATAAAATTGTAAGGGCCAAGCTCAAAGGAGCCCTTGCCGAAATAAAATCACTCAAGGAGGCAAAAGACCAATATAACCTTGGACTATTGGCCTAAGATTCTCTATAGGTCTCCCAAACCCCATAAGGAAGATATCTACCAATTTTGGGAACTTTTTGAGAATTTTTGTTTTTTGCTAATTTTAAGGCATGAAGGAACAACACCCCTGGTGCTACGCTTTCACCTCAGGCATCCTCAGGAGGAAAAATTTTAATTTTTAGAATCCTCAACTCAATTACAGCATGCTCACCAAATTTCAGAGCATTCGTAGCATTTTTGGTCCCTCAAAAGCCTAAAAAACACCTCATTTTTCACCTTTCTGCCTCATTTTCAGGACTGGCGTTGCACCTAGAGTAGCCTTGGTAGATTCAATTTTTGGATAGCTAAATGGAGGCCAATAATAAAAAAAGGGAAATTTTGGAAAGTAGACTCTACGGGCTTTCCAACGAGCCATCACAGAGCAAATTCCGACATCGGGAAGGGCATCAAAACTTGGCTGCAAGTGAACCCATTTTTCCTGTGCATGTGCTACGCCTTCAGAGCTCACTGTTGCACCTTTAAAGTGAAAAAGTCAACAAAAGACACTCATTTATGGAAAAATGGTTTTTTTTTTTTTTGGGGGAAAGTCACTCCAAAGTTAGGTGCTAAGAGTTATTTGTGCATTTATTTCATGAGATATTTTGTGTCTTCTTGGGCCTTGCATGGTCTCCTAGACATAAAAGACATTTATGGGTGTTTTTGACATTTTCAAACCCTAGTTAGGGTTTTGTCCCTCCTTTTCTAGATAAATAAATCATGAGGGCCTTATTGTAAAAGGTTGGCATTTGATGACTCTTGGGAGCAATACATAGTTTTTTTTGGAGATTGAAGATAAATTGGTGTTGTGGAATTTGTGGATGGTTTGTTTTGATTGATGATGGAGAAGGCTTTCTTTCAGGATCCTTGAGCATGGTTAATGGTGATGTGCTTCTATTCAGTTCTTGTTTAATTATGTATCATTGTGTTTCATCCTTCTACATTGTAGTAGTACAAATATTTTAGACTAAGAAATGTTTTTCAAAGGCACCTTAGCTCTGTTTGTCCTTCACTGCCTCTATGCTTTCCTCTGCTAGGTCAGTTTAGAGAATTCTTAGTTGCTCTCTAGACCCACCCAAGCTTTTTTATCTGATGAATGGTTCAATATAGTAGATATCAAAGATGTTTTATGGTTAGCCCTGCTTGTTTGATGTCACTAAAACATTTTTCTTGAGATCTTCCTTTGAAGTATCACTAATTAGGTTTTGCCAAAGAGGCTATGTTTCGATCATACCCTTTGTCCATTCTTGAAAGGTTGCTTTGGAGGTCATTATGGCTATGATAAATTACATTTAGGATTTCCCTATTCTTTGATTAATGTTATATGTTTATATTAAAAAAATTTCTAGCCTTGAAGGTGAAATCACTAGAAGTTAAATAAGTTTCTTGCCTTCTATAGTTCACTAGATTGTTTGTCTTAAATGCTTATTTGCTTGAGTTTAATCAAAGAGTTATTGGTTTGACTTGTCTTGTGATTACTTCTTTATGCTAAATAGTGTTGAAGGCCCTTCTTGTTAAAGTATTTGACAAAGGATTCTTAACTGCCCTTTGCCCTACTTTTATCACAAACTTGATGTTCATTTCATCTAGCACAAACCTTAAAAATCCATTTGACCATGTTAGATTTTCCCTGTGGTGCACCCTGATTCATTGTTGAAACTTTCCATGACTTTTTACAAACTCCATAGCCCAATGAATTGAATATTTCCTCAAGCCATCTATTCTACTTGATCATCTACCCAACCAAAACAAAAAAACAAACCCTAAACTTAACAACTAGCCTAAAATCAAACCCTTAAAGCAAACAAGTTCACATCCTTTGCACAAACTAGAGAGAGCCCTCTATTAGTCCAGGAAGGCTAGGTCCTAGGACTCTAAAGACTAGTTTTATGTTACCCCTGTTCATTTTTTCTCACAAATCTAAAAAATTACGGGGAAATAACATAATGGTGATCATGGTGGGACTTTTTGGGTAAGTAACAAGCTTATACATCCTTAGAAAATTCAGAAGCACTTGTCAAACAATATCTATTGATTTATCTCCACCTCATCGCCTAACATAATGGCGATCATGATGGGACTTTGAGTCAATAAAATCTTTGGTATCCCTTAGGAACTCTCAAATCTCTGTCAAACTTAGAAATCTCAAGTGTTAGCCAGAAGTAGAATCTAATTGTTTCAGCATCCTAGAAAAATGATGACTCAATTGGAGAACACTCACTAAGCCTTAGGGCTACATAAAGGAACTCAGAAAACCCCAAAAAATCTCTAGTTTGGTTTTTGTAATTTTTTTTTGTTGGACCATAAGTACATATCCTCAAAATAACAAAAAACATCCACCTGACAACACCACTAGCCTCCAGTAGGCCTAATAACCCCACTAGTTCTTGAAGACTCCCATAGGAATGCATTAATAAGTCCTCGTATTGCTGATGGTTAACAAAAAAGTTGAAATCTTCCACCTGGTGAGTTCACAACTATCAATATAACTAAATACTCCAATGGTAGAGAACTCTAGACTGGTTGAAAAGATACAGTGACCCCTTTCTGATTTACAAACATGTATCCAAGAATAAAACCAAGATATGCCCCAAGAGTAGAGATCATATCCCTGGATTCCCACACAAAATGCCTCAAATAAATTGGATAAAAAACCTACCTATATTTCAAGATGAAAAATTTGATGACCCCGCGTTACATCTGTTGGGTGCAGGAATTACACTTAAGTAAAAATCCTCAACACTTAATTGTCAACCAGGGGGATTCGTAAACTTAGAGACGAAGCACAGGCAATGCCAAAGATGGTATGAATATTTCTAATATCAAATCCTACTTTTGAAAAGAAGAATTGCAGAATCAAAATTTAGATAAGAAAGAGGAAAATCAAACCATCAAAACAATCTGAGGCTAGAACAAGAAGAAATGTACTTGCAAAAGAGATTTAAAAATAAAGAGGAGAAATCAGTCTAGCTAAATATTGATTAGCTACTGAGAATGTGTTTCCTTCAGCAAATACAGCTTAGCAGTTTTCAAAAAATGGTCCCCTTCAATCCTGCATATATAAAGATATCCTTCTTGCGACAATCGATCTTGCACTAGTGTAGTATTCTTGCACTAGTGCAGGAACAATGATTTATGCAGAAAGTGTAAAGTAATGTCTTTAATAAAAAATGATTTTCTCCATGCAAGGGCTTTGAATTTCCTCAAGTCCGCAGCACTCAGATCCAATACCAAGAAATTGTTTCTTGTACTCGATCTAAGCTTCTTGCACTTTAACTTTTGATCCTTGAAATCAATGATTCATTTCTGCAGTGTGATAAAGCCAAATCATATATCAGTAAAGATGAATATCTATAGAAAATAATAAAATAGTCTCTTTTAATTAAGAGATGACTGAAAGCAAGAAATCTATTAGAAGTAATATAAAAAGACTTGCTGCATCATATTACCTAGCGCTGGTGCGAGAATAGTTCTGCTGCTTGCACCAGGGAGAAACCAAACTAATGTGCAGAAAATAAATAGCACACCAACGTGCACTGGTGAAAGAACGAACTAGGCAGAGAAAATAAACCAAATCGTGCAGAAAAATGAATAGCACACCAACGTGCACTGTGCAGGAACAAACCAGGCAAAGGAAATAAACCAGATCGTGCATAAAGTGAATAGCACACTAGCGTGCACTGGGTAGGTAACTCCTCCTGCTCGAACTAGGCGAGGGAAAGAAATCAACCGTGCAAAAATAACTTAACTACTTCACACAGTAGATCTGCTTCCACTCAAATAGAAATTCAAATACTGCAAATTAAATCACACTTGAAAGTTTAAAACATAAATTACAGGAACAACAAGGTGGGAGAACGTGCTGGATTGGCTGGGCCCTTTGCCAACCAACATGTTTCCCTTTCAAACGAGAATGCTACTCAGAATTAGGTCATCAACTATTTAAGCCAAATGATAAAATGTACAAAACAAGAGGCAGAGCTCTTCTTATTAGATCCTTAAAGAAATTACATACATGATTACATATCCAGCCCAGATTTGGGCGATAACACAAAATAACCATGTTACTGCCTCCTGGTTCTATTCTCTAATCTATTCGATTCTTAAAAACAATGAACTATTTGTCCTATTTACATTTCTACTTATATATATCCTTTTGGTCGCAGGCCAAAAGGATCGTTTACCATTACATAGCCAATTACAGAAATCGTTATAACAAATTACATAACCGATCACAAAATAAGATTTCGGCCTTCAAAATTAAATCGCTTTTAAAAAAATGGGCCACGGCTATCTCTAGTTGTTCATCTCTCTTAAGTCCGATCTCAACTAATCTCACTTTACCTGCTATCATAGTTGGGACTCAGTTGCCTTCAGATATATCCTCATTGTTCGTATACAAAACCGGGAATTCAACCCGGGTGATGCGGATTCATTTGCCCGAATTCCACGATCTTTGGTCTTTGGTGTGGGATCTATTCTACACTTAAAATTAGCGATCAAGATAAGTGATCATCTATTAAATATCATAGGAGGTAATGATAAGTTACGAAAGTAATTCTAAGTTATAAATCACGTAATAGGTAGTTAATAAATGCTAAGATAAGTTTAAAAATTTAAAATATGAATTTTATGCAAAATGTGTCATTGTTCTCGCACTAGTGCAGGATGAGGGCGCATAAGATAGGTAAAACAGGGTAAATGATTAGGATTTGGGAAGGGAAGAATGGTAAAAGAGAATGCAATTTAGGGGACTAGCATCCCCCCATCCCTAAACTGTTGTCTGTCCTCACACAAATTTTTTACCTCTACAAAAAACCAAAATTTTTTAATACTCCAACTCAGTCCTGTTCCAGCATGTTGTCCTCAGGCTGCACTATTTCGGCCTTCTTCCTCTTGATGTACCTTAACTTCTTTGAAACCTTTTTTAACTTCCTGAAACAACATCCAGCCCAATATTTCAAAACTCTAACCTCACTTTTCTTTTTTTTGAGTTCTACCATCAATTCTACTTTGCTTTTTTCCTTCTCCTCTTGTGCTTTGGTCACAAGATGCTCCAAATTTTGTACTTGGAGTTCTAATTCTGCTATGCGAGAAACATGAGTCACCAACTCTTTTCCTTCCTCTGTCTCAGCAGGGGCCGTCATTGGCTCTAGAACTTCTATATCTCCCATGGTTGCATCAAGGAACTCTTCTTCCTGTAGTCCTTATTTTTCTGGTTCCTCTTTCTCAGGTTCTTCTTCTGATTCATCTTCATCCAGTTCCTCATCTAATTTTTCTTCCTCAGGTTCCTCTTCTTCCTCTGGTTCTTCTTCTTCTGGTTCCTCTTCCTCAGGTTCTTCTTCCTCCTCCAGTTCTTCTTCCTCTTCCGGGTCTTCTTCCTCAGGTTCTTCTTCCATAGGTTCATCTTCCTTTGATTCATCTTCATCTTCCGGGTCTTCTTCCTCAGGTTCATCTTCCTCAGGTGCTTCTGTGTCCTCCTTTTCTTCAGCTCCTCCTTCAATTTATGGTTCTCTTCTCGGGCCATGGCTTCTTCTTGTACTGATGCACGATGGGGTTCCATACCCTGTGGAGGTTGTGGTTCTTCTTCTACATCCGAAACTTTCCTCTTCTTTTGGGGCTTTCTAATAAGATTTTCCAGTGGAACATCGTCCCTAATTTGTGCAATATTCACTGCATCTGGAAGAACCGACAGCCTATCGTGCTCAGAGGCCTGTGCCTGTGTAGAATATGTTTCTCCATCAAGTGCATCGGCTATTTCCTTAGTGGAAGATGAAGCCTTCCCTTCTGTCTGCCTCCTTTTCACACTACTGCGAGAAGGACTTCCCTTTCTGCTTCTCTTCAGGTCCTTGCTTGTACTAGGGGCTTGTGTCTTCTCTTCCTCTGCCGAGTTCCCGTGTAGCTATTTTAACAGCTCTTCCCATGTCATACCTTTGTTTTCTAGCTACTTTAAGACCAGGATTTTTATTAGTCTATGGTGGTATAATCGTGCATCGGCCTGGTCCTCCCTTCCATCCTGTACACTTCTAGCCATTTTCTCCAAACTTCTGAGAAAAAAGTAGGGGAAGTTCATCCTCCAACAAATGTGTCGGCCTCCTTAAAAATGTTGTAGCAGTCTGAAATGATACACCGGGGTAGAGGTGTATCTCCCTTTGCAGGTCACAAATTTTTGCAAAACAAACAGGAGATCCTGCCATTGACCTAGCAAGGCTTTGCGCAGAACTCTGCATTTCCAATTGACCTCCATCTTCTTATCCATGAAAAAATGCTGCCATCATTTACCTTCCAACTTCTGGTTTTTGAACCATTCCACTCTCGTATTCTCTAGACCTGTTGCTGCTGCTACAAATTTCTTCATGACTTTGAATTTGAGTGGCCCAATTCTCACTTGGCCATTTTTAAAACTTCTTGAAAATTGTAAGGCGACATCCCTACTATACCCATCAAACTTCTGCAGGAATTGTAAAAATCCAAACTCCTGCAACAAAGGAAGACAACTGCGAAATTCGGCAGTTTGCTGAATCTTGTTGAGATATAGGGGTTCATTTCGGACTGGCAACATTACTGCTATTGGCTATGAATGATGAGTTCTGAGGCTTGCATGCAACACCGGGGGATCAACATTCATAAACAGGAATTTAACCATTCGTCCATCGTGTCTCCAATTTACCTACCGTAGGTACTCATCATTTCTGGTCAGGCTTAATTGGTACACGTGACGGTGGTTTAATCGTCAGGTACAACAATGACGAGATGTTTGGAATGAAGGTAGGAGAGGGGAAGTTATGAGTGAAGGAGATTTCACATTATGGAGGAATGGGGTGGATTATATGCAAATAAGGATTACATGATTTCACATTCCTTCATAATTACAAAAAAAATACTTAGCATTCATTTAAAAAGATCATGATTCCTACATAAAAAAACTTTGTAATTTCAACTAATTTCCTCCTAAGTAATATAATAGCGTAACCGCTTATCAATGATATGAAGAACATCATATAACTTTCTATCATGAACACTTTCTTATGTAATATGATAATCTGTAATGCTGCTGATAAGATGTATGCTTGTATTGATCTTTGCACCACGTAAATCACATCATTCTGCTGGTACTTTTCTACTCATATTATATAGGACAATATGCTTGTACTAGTGCAAGCATAATGTTAAGACAGAGAATTAAAATATAGGTTGGATTTCCCATGATTTCTTTAACTTATTCTGAATTTTGCTTCGCCCTTTGATGCTTCAGAGCACAACCTTCTTCTCTTTATATGTAATATCCTGCAATGAACTTCATGAGGGAATAAAGGAGCAGGAAAAGGAAATTTTAGAATGGGAAGGAATTCTATCATAGGGATTCCAGGAAAGTACCAAAAGAGGGAAAATAGAAGTGGGATAGGGGAAAACATTTCAGGGTTAAAGTGGGATTTCTTTTTCGAAGCGGGTAGGGTGAATTTAGAAGAATATGGGAAGGTTAATTATACTAGGATTTCAAGAAGAAAGCTGAGGGAAAAGTATGAAATGAGATATGAATAAAGGAAGAAAATTTTCTGGAAGGTTTGCCTGCACTGGTGCAAGAAAAAATAACTGCAGCGAGAATTAAGCGTTACTTGGAAAAAATATCCATGCTAATTACCCCAATTGTATAAAGGTTGGTTATACTGAACCTGCTTTTACTTTGGTGGTTACTAGCATATCTAAAGATCAGGCAAGATTCTCTTTTTATTAGAAATTTTTGATCTTCCCACCAGCAAGCTGGTTTTCAGGTGGATCCTTCTACAATCATGTCAGTGGACTAATTTTCATAATTACAGGAAATTATTTTTTTCTTAATTTTTTCTTTTTATTTTATTTTTGTTAATTTTTTTCGAATAAGAGGGATTCAAATTTTCAAGAGGTTGGTATTACCATTTACCACTACCGTTCCAAATTTCTACTGAACTTGCTGTGTAAAATCTCTCTTGGCAAGTGGTTGAAAATATTTCTTTAATCTATGTCCATTTACCAAGAATATTGTATCATGTCCATCAATAGTTTTGACTTCTACATCTCCATTATCAAATACTCGGATTACTTCATATGGTCCCATCCAACGTGTATGGAATTTCCCTTTAAAATTTTTAAATATAGAATCATAAAGGAGTACCCAATCACCTGGTTGGAACTGCTTTTTCTGAATGGACTTGTCATGCCACCTTTTCCGTTGTTGTTGGATTAATATATTTTGCTGAACAACATCTCTACGAAATTCATCTAACTCATTTAACTAAAGAATACGTTGTTTTTGTGCCTCAGAGAGATCGAGTCATAGCTAAACTGCAGTTCTGAAAGTTTTGATCTGGAACTCAATCGGTAACAGAACTTGTTTGTCATATACCAGCTCATATGGTGTGTGCCCCATACTATTTCTCCAACTGGTTTTGTATGCCCAAAAACCTTATGGTAATATTTCAGCCCAATATTTTTGATGCATATTCACTGTCTTCATGAGAATGGACTCAATCACCTTGTTTGTAGACTCCACCTGGCCATTTTCTTGCGGGTGATACGGTGTAGACTTTCGGTGCCGGATCTTGTATTGCTCTATCACTCCCTGTACCAGATTAGAAATAAACCGCGGACCATTGCCAGAAAAAATTTCTCTAGGCACACCAAATCTAGTAAATATTTCAGAAAAGAGAAAATCAACAACAACTTTTTCAGTAGCAAAATAAATAGCTTTAGCTTCCACCCATTTTGTAACAAAATCTGTACAAACCAAAATATGTTTTTTACCTAATGATGCTGGATTTATTGGCCCTACAAAATCAATAGCCCATTTTTCAAATGGATCAATCATAACTTGAGGGTATAAAGGCATTTCTTTGGTTTGGTTAGGTTGGCCCATTCGTTGACAGCTATCACATCGCCTGACATACTGCTTGGCATCCTTAAACAAGGAAGGCCAAAAGTAGCCAGAACGTAATATTTTATATGCAGTTCACTTGTCAGCGAAGTGGCCTCCACAAGGTTCATCATGAGCATATTTCAATATGTCAAACACTTCCTCCTCTCTTACACATCTACGGATAATCAAATCTAGACCAGTGTAAAAGAGGTATCCTTGAATCCAGGAGTATGTAGCACTTTTCTGAATAATGTTCCACTTTTCATGGGCGAGCAGGTGAGGTGGTGTTTTTCCAGTAACCAAATAATTGGCGATGTCAGCAAGCCATAGAGAATCTGTAGACACAGTAAAAATATGTTCATTTGGAAAATCATCATCAACAGTAGTTATGTCACCAGGATTATCTAGTCTAGAAAGAAAATCTGCTACAACATTCGATTTTCCTGGTCTATCAACAATAGTAATATTGAATTCCTGCAACAATAGCAACCACCTAGTCACTCTACTACTAGTGAATGGTTTTTTCATCAAGTATTTAATTACGGAATGATCAGTATGAACAAATACTTCATATCCTGTAATATAGTGTCCGAACTTATTAATTGCAAAGATTATAGCTAAAAACTCTTTCTCTGTAACTGTATAGTTTAGTTCAGTGGAAGAAAAATTATTACTAATATAATAAATAGCATAATATTTCTTGTCTTCCTCTTGTCCCAAAGCTGCGCCAACCGCCAGGTCTGAAGCATCGAAAGAAATGTGAAAGGGCAGGGACCAGTTTGGACCTCTCAAAACTGGCGCCTGTACCAACCTTTCCTTCAATGTTTCAAAAGACTGTTGGCAAGTCGTGGACCAAGAAAACTCACTGTCCTTAGCTAGAAGTTGGAAAAGAGGAGTAGCTATCTTAGAAAAAATTTCAATGAATCTTCTATAGTAACCAACATGTCCTAAAAAACCTCTTACTTCCCTTTGAGTTTTGGGTGCAGGAAGATGCAGAATGATTTCAATCTTTGACGGATCAACCTGGATACCTTTGTCAGAAATCAGATGGTCAAGTACCACTCCTGCTTTGCACATTAATCTACATTTCTTATCACTCAAAGAAAGGTTTGCTTCTTGGCAACGAAGAAGTACTTTCTCCAAATTTTTGAGAGCTTCCTGAAAAGAATTACCAAACACAGAAAAGTCATCCATATAAATTTCTAAAAATTCAAGATTAGCAAAAATAGCCAAGACTTCCCTTTGAAAGGTAGCTGGAGCATTAAATAATCCAAAGGGAAGCACTTTATAAGCAAAGGTACCCCATGGGCATGCAAAAGTAGTTTTATCCTGATCTTTGGGTGCAATCTATATCTGGTTATAACCACTAAAACCATCCAAAAAGGAGAAATATTTCTTTCCTGCAAGGGTATCAAGCACCTGGTCAATGAAAGGGAGAGGGAAGTAATCTTTGAGAGTGGATTTGTTTAATTCGTGACAATTAATACAAATACGCCACCTTCGATCTTTCTTAGGCACTAGCACTAATGGAGAGACCCACTTACTATCAGAAATAAGATAGATAAAACCATCATCTAAAAGTTTATGTATTTCTTCTTTCACAACATCTCTTAGAGCTGGATTCATTCGTCTTTGGGGTTTTCGGATAGGTCGGGTTCCTTCCTGAATATAGATATGATGTGTACAATTTTCAGGAGGGATCCCCTTCATGTCTTCATATCCCCAAGAAAATGCACTAAGATGGTTTTGCAAAAAATTCACAAGCTGCTCTTGCTGAGATGGGTCTAAATCTGAACTAATATGCAAAGACTTACCAGGACTAATCTCAACAAGAGTAGTATCAGGCTCCGGATTACTCAAAGGAGTGGTCAAAGATAGTGGTATAGAAGAATGAGAATCATGGTTTTCTTGGAAATCTAGGATAAAAATATGGCTTAAAGGCTATGAGATAGGCATGGTGTCTAGATTGTTCAAGAAATCTTGAATCTCATCTTCTTGTGAAGACCCAGTATAATGATGAATAAGAGAAATAGACTGAGTCTCCACATCACTGCTTTGATCCAACCATAAAGTGTCTCGAAGGTCCTGAATGGATCTGGTAGGGGGGTATAAGGTAACTTTCTTCCTATAATCTCCATGTGAAATATACATATCTCCGAAACGACATCCAATATATGCATCGGCTGTAGCAAGCCATGGTCGACCCAAGATCAAGGGATGTCCTCCTACCGAGTTCTTTCGCTGAAGCACAATGAAATCAACAGGATATTCCCAAGAATATAATGAGATGATCAAATCATCCAATACTCCTTTCATCTTACTTTTGGATCTATCTGCTAATTCAAGCACAATGGGAGTAGGTCGAAGATGAGATAACCGAAGTTGATCCATCGTTTGCTTATTCATTACATTAATGGCTTCCCCTAGGTCTATAAGAACATTAGAGACAAGGACATTACCAATATGAATTGTGACAACAGGGTTTCCGGGATCAGTATATTTTCCCACAGACACACATCCCGTCATTAACTCTGCTGCCCTACCAACAAATTGAATAGTTTGGGGTTCCAGTCTCTTCCTCCTGGGTTTCTTGAGACAAAGTTCCCTAATAATCGTGGTACAAATGGGGATCTCTTTAATGGCTTGGAGCATAGGTATCTTAATGAAAATATTCTTTAGTTCTGATGCTAAGTTAGTCTCAGAAACAATCTCTCTTCTTTCCGTTGCTAGCCTCTCTGGAAAGGGAGGCTGGTTGGAAGAAGATGGCAAGGACTCAGAGGGTAAGGGTTGTTTAGTGACAATTTTCGGAGAACGGCTAAGAGTTTCCTCTTCCCATTTCTATTCAACAATCACCATAGGTTTTTTCTGATTTTTTGGTATTACAGGCCTTCCTTATCTTAATTGAATATTATTAACTCCAACTGGAATAGACTAGTATTCGAATGGCAACGACGGGTTTGTTACATGAATCATTTGCACTGATTTATTATTATTATTAGAATTTGGCATAGATTTAGCAGGAAACTGAGGAGGTAAGAAGGGTGGAGGTAAAGGTAATGGGGTGGCCTGACTTGGAAGTTGAGGCATTGGATAAGGTACATGTCATATTCCTTTTCAGGAATTTCAGCAATCTCACCACTGAGGACGTTGTATAAGTGAACCAGTGCAAGAATAACGTAGTCCAGGGCTTTGAACCTCAATAATATACTATATATGACTTAAATATAGAATGGAATTAGAAACCAATAACTCTATCTATAATAAATAGATCTCCCCAACTCAAATGTAGGAAAATGCATCATAACCCCAATACATCATAAAATAGAAATTCCAGAGGCAGAAACAAAGTTATTCTTATTATGTAAACTACTGAAATAGATGCAATGAAATATATATGGAGATTTCATTCATTATAAGATCATAATTGAGAGGATTTATCTCTTTTACAAACACATTGGGACCTCCCGGCAAGAGTTTTTGGAAAAATAACAACACAATGTACAACACTGTTGAAAATAACGCTATACCCAACTACTCTGTATTAAGAAATATATGATATGCTCAAAGAGGAATACAAAATATAGAAATAGGATCAATACCCTCCCTAATAGAACTCCTGGAGAGGAAATCACCTCCTCCCCTCCTGAAATAAGCTCAAATGGGTAGATCTAACCCCAGCTACTACAGCTACTACAGAAATAACACACTCATTAAGAGTGACTACACAGTCCAGGTTAGAGGATGGCTTCCTCAAGATATGTGATGAGAATGGAACTCAAGACCTCCTCCTTGAATCTCCCAATCAGCCTGCAACAACAATGGAACTATAATTCTCGCATGAGAACCCTTGCACTAAACAGTGCTGCAACTCTAGCTAAATAGCTGAAGATTGAAATTAGTCATAAGAATGAATCAATAAGTATGAATGAATTCCCTCCATTGATACAATTTCTTCATTTTTTATTCCAAGTGAGCTTCTCCATCCCGGGCCCCACACATGTAGCTTCCTTGAGAAGCTTCCTCCTTCAAAACTGTGCTGCCCTAGAGGCTTTCCCTCCCTTTTTACAGCACTGGTTGACTTGGTCAAATATAGTAGCTCCTTTCTTTTTCTCCTCTTCATACTCAAGTGGCTTTATTTTATCTTCTTATCTCAATCCCTTTTCACACTGGGATATATTTTATTGTGTTTCTCACTTCTTATTTCAAAAATGGGGTAATTATAATGTCCCAAGTAGCTATGGCTAATTGGGAACATTACAGTCCTCCCTGCTCAAAATTTGCTTGCCCACAAGCAACAGTAAATAAAGATGCTGCAAGATCTGCTCCCCCTCCCAAGTGGCATCCTCATCTGGTAGATTCCTCCATCGAATCAGATATTATTTGATGACTCTGTTTCTCAACTTCGTCTCTCTTGTGTCTAAGATTGCTTTTGGCTACAAGATCAAATGGCCCTCATAATCAATTGGAGGAAGTTCCAAGTTCGAAAATGCATTCCTCCCTATGGCCTTCTTGAGGCAAGATACATGGAAGATATTGTGGATCTTACTTCATTTAGGAAGCTCCAGCTCATAAGCTACCTTACCGACACATTTGTTCACCTTGTATGGCCCATAGAAACGTGGTTTGATATTTTCAGCTCTTTTCACCTTGAGTGTGGACTAATTGTAAGGCTGAAGGCATAGATAGACAAGATCCCCCACCTCAAACTATCTATCTATCCAACCAGGGGCTGCATACATCTTCTGCTGGTTCTGAGCAGTGGCCATGTTATCTTTGAGGACCTTGAGTATTTCCTGGTTCTCTTGAATCCAATCTCTTGCCCTTGGAGCTTTAATTGCCCCAAACATAAAATTGGAAAATGAAAGTGCCTCATATCCATACAAGGCTTAGAATGGTGTCATGCCAATAAAGAGATGGTGAGTAGTGTTGTAACAATACTCCCCTAAGTGGAGCCACCGCAGCCAAGATTTCTGCTACCCGGACACATAGTTTCTCAAGTAGCTTTCTAGCCACTTGTTCACTATCTCAGTCTGCCCATCAGTTTGGGGGTGATAGCTGGTGCTGGGGGTCAAATAAATTCTCACTAATTGGAAAATTTCCTACCAAAAGCCACCCATGAAGCGGTTGTCTCGATCACTCACTATGGTCCTAGGGAGACCATGGAGTCTAAATACATCTCTCAAGAAGAGCTCAGCTACCTGTGAAGTAGTATAATGTGCAGAAATGGAAAAGAAATGAGCATGCTTTGTTAGTCTATCAACAAAAACATAGATATAGTCCTTACTATTGGAAATATGATGCAAAGTGTTGTCCTTGATGGCAACCTACTTGATAAAGTTGATGGCAACCTACTTGATGAACTTTTCCTTGATGGAAAAGGAATTGGCAAAGAAGGAGTAGAGATAGAATGAAAGAAAAGAGTACAAAGGCGCAGCAGAGTTTTGGTGAACAACAACACGAATTCAAAAAGAATGAGACATGTAAGGATGAATGAATTGTCATTATGGTAATAGGCAGTCGCGTTTTATAGTGGAATGAAGACAGTTGTAGTTCTAGACTACAGAGGAGCAGAGTTTATTTAAAAACAGTCATTTCGGGCATTTAAGCCCTCAACAACCAAGTATGAAGAAAATTGAATAAAACAGTGGAAGGACTTTAAATCTTTGAAAGCGGCAGGACAAGTGGTCCCTACCACTTAAGCGCAAATCGCAGAGCACAATTTTGGAAGTTTCAAGTGTCTTGTTGATATGGATTATTTGCAATATGCGATCGTCGCGCCATTGCACGATCGCAACATCAAAATGTCACAAACTCACCCTCCGCCCAAACCAGATTTTGGTGATTGTTGCGATATGCGATCATCGCACATTGCACAATTGCATGGTATATATATATGTGCGCCCCGATTGAATGTTGCGATATGAGATCATCGCAATATCGAAATATCGCATATTTGTTATTTTCGCCATATGTTTCCACCGTTTGTAAGTTGCGATGCGATGTCGCGCCATTGCATATCGCACATCGCAAATGGCCGACTGCGATGTGGGCCCAGGGTCCAAAAAAAAATGAAATCCAGTTTGGTTGAAGATTGAAGTCCGGGTTAAAAGTTTATTGAAATATGATGAAAATTAATGTTACGGGGGGCAGTGTAAAGTTTTAAAATAACCATTGGGGTTATAGTTATAATATTATATGGCAGAGATAAAAGACTACCTTTGGGACGATTCATGCATGGAAGAACGAAATTTGGGGTTTTCAATTTAAATTGGATTGATTTTTAATACGCTGGATTATCTATTGTGACCCCATCCAGGAATACCATTAGCGGTTCGTGGTTTTGACCTAAGGTTTTATTAAAATAGAAAACTATATAAGGTGATGAGAATCATGAAGATGGGTGTGCGTGCAAAAGGTTCGATAATAAACGAATATATTTTAGAGATATCTGAATGAATAAACTCTGATATATGTAAATCTATGGCGCACCTGTTTATATGATGATTGATCAAGATCTTTAGATCAGATGATGATTAATTCCTGGTTCAATCATGAAGAACGTATAAGGGTTGTGAATGAATACTTCACTCTGAAGTATATCTGTTTGGAATGGGTAACAGATTGCTGAATTAAGGATGCACCTCTGAAGAAAATAAGTAAATTTGGTGGCCTACAAGGTATGTTGTGTGATGCTATTGGATCCAATATGAAAATTGATGAAACGTGGTCCGTGGTGGTGCTGAGGGTTGTAGCCTTCAGTCAGGGGGTTGTAGCTCCCTTCCAGGAGAGGTTGGTAAACAAGAGTAGGGGGTCATAGCTCCCTTCTAGGAGAGGCTGGTAAACGAGAGCAGGGGGTCGTAGCTCCCTTCCAGGAGAGGCTGGTAAACGAGAGCAGGGGGTCGTAGCTCCCTTCCAAGAGAGGCTGGTAAACAAGAGCAAGGGGTTGTAGCTCCCTTCTAGGAGAGGCTGGTAAACGAGAGAAGGTTGTAGCCTTCTGCAGGTGGGTGCCTGCATGCTGGTATGAGTCTGCTCCAATACATGGTTGTAAGATGTTTTCTCTATAATAAAATATTGAAGGCTGAAACAACGGCATCGGTGGTTTTCTCCTGACTTGGGTTTCCACCTAAAATCCTGGTGTTCATATGTGTGTTGCTTATGTGTGATGGTTTATTCTGTTATTACTGCACATACTTACTGTTAACTAAACATCTGATGAATGAATGATGCATAGAACTAAGTAAAGAAATAAATGCATAGTAAGATCTCTGTGTATATGTGAGTTTTATGAAGGATATCCACATTTATACGCAAGTTGGGCTCAGTGAAGTAGTGCGTGGGTTTTAGAGAAAGAAAAAGTAAAAATTTTTGAGTATGCCCTAAATACTGATTCACCCCCCCTCTCAGTATTTTTCCCAACAATTGGTATCAGAGGTGGTCCTTCTGCAGAAGCTTGATCGCTTGAAGGAGATCCATCGCAATGGGAAGTCATGAAGGCATAATGTCTATAAGGCCACCTCTATTCAATGGAAATAATCTGTTATTCTGGAAGATACGAACAAAAGCATATCTGCAAAGTCTTGGTGCAGAAGTATGGGCAATCGTGGAAGGAGGTTATCAATATACGTCAAGTATTCCTACTAATGCAGCAGAAAGGAAGAAATATGAAATCAATGCCAAAGGAGTCAATGTCTTATTAGGAAGCATGTCTGAACCTGAATTTGCTAAAGTGATGCAGCTAAATTCAGCAAAAGAAATATGGGACAAAATCATTCTGAGCTATGAAGGAGATACAAAGGTAAAAAGTGAAAAACTCCAAACTCTCATAATTGAATATAAAAATTTAAGGATGCATAGTGATGAGAGTATTTCCAGTTTCGTTTTACGTCTAGATGATATTGTAAATCGTATGAGAAGTTTGGGTGAAACCATAACCGATACTACTCTAGTGGAAAAAGTCTTAAGATCTTTGACTTCAAAATTTGAGTCAAAAGTATCAGCTGTTGAAGAAAGGCAAGATCTACAAACTCTTACTTATTGTTCAACTACATGGTGTTCTGACTGCTTATGAAATGAGACAAGGAGGTCCCCCTCAAATCAAAGAAGCTTCTTTTAAGGCGTGTGCAAAAGGAAAAGAAAAGGAAGATGTCAAGGAATAAAGTTATATATCAAAAAAAGAAGAAGCAAATTTTGTAAGCAGACTCCAACCAGGTACTGGAAGATTCAAAGGTAAGCTACCCTTCAAGTGTTTTACTTGTGGGAGAGTTGGTCATTATGCTGCTAAATGTCCTTATGAAGAAAATCATGGAAAAGAGAAACAATTTGAAAAGAGAAAGAGTTATTATACAAATGAAGAGAATGATGAGGATGAAGAAGATTCTTACCAAGATCTACAAGTGCTCATGGCAAAGAAGAAAAAGAAGAAGGCTACTCAAGGAAAGGAGATACCTCAGAAAACATGTGCAGCAGAAAATTGAGAAGATGAAACAGATATTGATTTTTTTTCTTGTGATTCACTTTCTTGTGCATGCAATGGTGAAGATAGTGAAAGTAACAGTATAAGTCTAGAAGCAAATCTCAAGATCAATGATGAAAGAAATGATTGGAATCAATTTCATAAGAGAGAATCTATCTACAAAGATATGATCTCTAAAATGAATGAAAAAAAAGAAATACTGAACGGACAGATAGACAAGTATCAAAAGTTGTATGTTAATGCAACCAATCAAAGTGAAAGACTTGAAGTAGAAATCATCTCTCTCAAATAAGGTCTGGAAAAATCAAATAAGAAGAATGAAGAACCCCTACCATTTGAAAAGGAAGGACTTGAAGCAGAAATCATCTCTCTCAAAGAAGATCTAGAAAAATCAAATAAGAAGAATGAAGAACTTCTACAAACATGTGAAGATCAAGAAAATTGGTTGAAGGAAGAAATCTTAAAATTAAATGATCAAGTAGAAGAAGGAAAAAGGGTCGAAGAAAACATGAAGAAGCAATGCCAAAAATTGGAGGTTGAGGTAAACATTCTCAAAGGTAAATTAGAAGAAAAGGATAAAATCTTGAGGTTTCAAGATAGTACTAAGATTTTGGACAATATTCTTAGTAATCAAAGGTCTCCTGCTATTAAACTTGGTCTTGGTTTTCATGAAACTGTTAAAGGAGAATCTAGTTCACAAGGAAGTGCTAAAGATTCAAAGGATGTCAATGCAAAACCAAAAGAGTTGAAAGAAACAAGAAGTCAACCGAAAATCATGAAAACTCAAAAGAAATCATTCAATAATGTTGAATTCTTTAAATGTCATAATTATGGGCATATTGCAGCCAATTGCAGAAGAATATTGTTTCAATCACAAAAAAACAGATTCTACACAGAAAGGTACTTTGGTTTCTTCAAGGGATATTGTTTTTCATGCAGCAAGTATGGTCATAAAGCAGCCGATTGCAATAGAAGGAAGAATAGAACAACACATTATGATCCTTATGCTTACTTTTTTGGTCACATAAGATGCTATACTTGTAACAAGTATGGACATGTAGAAAAATAATGCAGGATGAATAGATCTGAAAAATTGGAGAACTTCCAACACACAATAAGAAAGTTCAAGAAAAGTTGGAAAAAGAAGGAGGACCGGTCAGAAACGTAGGGAATATTGACCCTACTGCAGTCATCTGCTTCTAAAGCTTACTTATCTTAATGACTGCAGGAGTGATGTGAGATACATTATAGGGATTAGTAATGTATCGTCATAGGGGGAGTGATGTATGGTGATTCCCATGATGGTTTTGGTTATTCTGGTTATGTTTATTTCTGACAGAGCATCTGATGTGAAGAAGACAGGTACAGGTGGTACAAATTCAGGGGGAGATGAAGGAATGTGAAGTTTTCAATGTTTCACTTTCCATACGTGGGTTCTGTAAACTAAAGCCGCGTATACACGGGAGTTACAGTGGAGACAGTCGCGTATTCATTTATGACAAGAAAAATAGTATGACAAGCTAAAGATCAGGAGCACAGATTCATGGGGAGCATCAGTATGACTATTAATGATTGCATTATTGACATTATATCTTCTTAATTCTCAGTTCTAAATGATGATGACATGATACATAGTTTCTTATGATGAGATTATGGATGAGCCCTGTTTTCTTTTTGCTGAAGAGTATTATTTTTTTCACACATGGATGAGATGGAAGTCTTATGATTCAGAGATAAGGATAGATCATGCAGATATTGTTGCTGATAACTTGCTATTGAAAGAATTTCAAGTTGCACAAGCTAAGGAGGAGCCTTGGTCATATGGAAAGGATGCTTGGATGGACATTTTCATGGGGAGCATTAGCCTTGCTGAGTGTAATGCATTGTTGGCATTATGATGATTCTGAAATAAGGTCTCTCTCTCTTGAGGTCTTTCTAGTACTGGTCATAAAATTCATATTTGTAATTTGATAAAAAGGTCATGTTGAGACCTATGATGTAAAATTGTAATATTCAGTCATGTAAGGACTTGATCAAATGTGTAAACCTTCTTGGTTGGGTAGTTGAGTCTCATATGTAAATCCACTTGGTTGGATCTTTTATGTAAGTATGAGTCCTTAGTGATAGGAAGGTCATAGAGTCATGTACTTCATTGAAAAAAAAAAAAATATGTTTGAAGATTCAGCATGAACTCAGGGGGAGCATGGTAACTTCAGTGCACATCAGATCTACAACGCTCTTCTATCTACATGAGGACAAAACAACCTTGTGTTGGCTTTGATCTTCCCTTTTCCCTTGATGTCAAAGGGGGAGAGTGACATGGTGTTTGAATAGGGGAGAATATCATTATGCTTAATGTATATATCTATTGTGATCGTGATCAAACACCATCATGGTTGCCATCAAGTCCAAAGGGGGATATTGTTGGCAATATGATGCAGAGTGTTGTCCTTGATGGCAACCTAATTGATAAAGTTGATGGCAACCTACTTGATGAAGTTGTCCTTGATGGCAAAGGAATTGGCAAAGAAGGAGCAGAGATAGAATGGGAGAAAAGAGTACAAAGGCACAGCAGAGTTTTGGTGAACAACAACACGAATTCAAAAAGAATGAGACATGTAAGGATGAATGAATTGTCATTATGGTAATAGGCAGTGGCGTTTTACAGTGGAATGAAGACATTTGTAGTTCCAGACTACGGAGGAGCAGAGTTTATTTAAAAACAGTCATTTTGGGCGTTTAAGCCCTCAACAACCAAGTATGAAGAAAATTGAATAAAACAACGGAAGGACTTTAAATCTTTGAAAGCGGCAAGACAAGTGGTCCCTACCACTTGAGCGCAAATCGAAAAGCACAATTTTGGAAGTTTCAAGTGTCTTGTTGATATGGATTATTTGTGATATGCGATCGTCATTCCATCGCATGATCGCAACATCGAAATGTTGCAAACTCACCCTCTGCCCAAACCAGAGTTTGGTGATTGTTGCGATATGCGATCATCGCACATCGCACAATTGCATGGTATATATATACATGCGCGCCGATTGAATGTTGTGATATGCGATCATCGCAATATCGCAATATCGCATATTTGTTATTTCCGCCATATGTTTCCACCGGTTGTAAGTTGCGATGCGATGTCGCGCCATTGCATATCGCACATCACAAATGGCCGACTGCGATGTGGGCCCGGGGTCAAAAAAAAATGAAATCCAATTTGGTTGAAGATTGAAGTCCGGGTTAAAATTTTATTGAAATATGATTAAAAGTAATGTTACGGGGGGGAGTGTAAAGTTTTAAAATAACCATTGGGGTTATAGTTATAATATTATATGGCGGAGATAAAAGACTACCTTTGGGACGATTCATGCATGGAAGAATGAAGTTTGGGGTTTTCAATTTAAATTGGCTCGATTTTTAATACGCTGGATTATCTATTATGACCCCGTCCAGGAATACCATTAGCGGTTCGTGGTTTTGACCCAAGGTTTTATTAAAAGAGAAAACTATATAAGGTGATGAGAATCATGAAGAAGGGTGTGCATGTGAAAGGGTCGATAATAAACGAATATCTTTTAGAGATATCTGAATGAATAAACTCTGATATATCTGAATCTATGGCGCACCTGTGTATATGATGATTGATCAAGATCTTTAGATCAGATGATGATTAATTCCTGGTTCAATCATGAAGAACGTATAAGGGTTGTGAATGAATACTTCACTCTGAAGTGTATCTATTTGGAATTGGTAACAGATTGATGAATTAAGGATGCACCTCTGAAGAAAATAAGTAAATTTGGTGGCTTACAAGGTATGTTGTGTGATGCTATTGGATCCAGTCTGAAAATTGATGAAACATGGTCTGTGGTGGTGCTGAGGGTTGTAGCCTTCAGTCAGGGGGTTGTAGCCCCCTTCCAGGAGAGGCTGGTAAATGAGAGCAGGGGGTCATAGCTCCCTTCCAGGAGAGGCTGGTAAATGAGAGCAGGGGGTCATAGCTCCCTTCCAGGAGAGGCTAGTAAACGAGAGCAGGGGGTCATAGCTCCCTTCCAGGAGAGGCTAGTAAATGAAAGCAGGGGGTTGTAGCTCCCTTCCAGGACAGGCTGGTAAACGAGAGAAGGTTGTAGCCTTCTGCAGGTGGGTGCCTACGTGTTGGTATGAGTCTGCACCAGTACATGGTTGTAAGATGTTTTCTCTATAATAAAATATTGAAGGATGAAACAATGACAGTGGTGGTTTTCTCCCGACTTGGGTTTCCACCTAAAATCCTGGTGTTCATATGTGTGTTGCTTATGTGTGATGGTTTATTCTATTATTACTGCACATACTTACTGTTAACTAAACATCTTATGAATGAATGATGCATAGAACTAAGTAAAGAAATAAATTCATAATAAGATCTCTGTGTATACGCGAGTTTTATGAAGGATATCCGCATGTATACGCGAGTTGGGCTCAGTGAAGTAGCATGTGGATTTTAGAGAAAGAAAAAGTAAAAATTTTTGAGTATGCCCTAAATACTGATTCACCCCCCCTCTCAGTATTTTTCCCAACACTTACCCTACACTATCGGTAAGCCGGTGATGAAGTCCATAGAGATTCTTTCCCACTTCCCATCCGGAATAGGTAGTGGCTGTAACAACCCAACAATATAAGAGTGCTCTCCCTTGTTCTGTTGGCAAGTGGTACATTCCTTGACATGCCGGAGCACATCCTCCTTGAGACCCTTCCATGGGAATCTCTCCCTGATATATCTGTAGGTTTTTGTGAAACCTTGATGCCCGGAGAGTAGGGAATCATGGGAGGCCACTAAGATCTTCTCCTTGAACTTAGAATTCTTAGCCAAGTAGATCCGATTCTTGTAGTATATAATCTCATCCATCACTTTAAATCTCTCATCCAGTACCACTCCATCAAGTATCTCCCATGCAAGGTCATCTTTGGAGTACTCAACTAGAAATTGAGCCTTCCAATCTACGTCCAGGCCCCTCATGGACAGTGTTGTAGGCCTCCTATAAAGTGCATCAGCTACTATATTGCTCTTCCACTTGACATATTCTATGTCAAAGTCATAGGCCTGAATTTTTCTCACCCATTTCTGTTGTCTTTCCTGAAGCTGCCTTTTCTCAAGAAATAATCTAAGGTTGTTGTGATTAGTCTTCACCTTGAACTTATTCCCCACCAAATATTTCCAGAATTTGGCTAATGCATGCATGATAGCTGACATTTCTTTATCATAGATGGGGTATAGCTTCTCATGAGGGAGCAAATTCCTACTCTAAAAAGCTATAGGATGACCTCCTTGCATCAAAACTGCCCCAATACCTTCACTTGATGCATCACATTCTAACACAAAAGGTTGAGAAAAATCAGATAAAACCAAAATAGGACAACTACTCATTACCTCTTTGAGCTTATCAAAAGCTCTCTACACTATGGATGTCCATTGGAAAGCCCCTTTCTTTGTCAAGTATGTAAGAGGTGCTTCTAGCTGTGAGAACCCTTTCACAAACTTCCAGTAATATGTGCATATGCCCACAAGCCCTCTAAGTTCTGTCACATTCCTAGGTTCTGTCCAATCTCTGATGGCTTGAATATTCTCCTCATGTACCTTGACTCCATCTATCCCCATGATATGACCCAAATACAACATCTCTGTGAGGCCAAATTCACATTTGGAGAGCTTGGCATAGAATTGTTGCTCCTTGAGGATATGTAAGGATGTCTCAATATGCTACAAGTCCTCCTCCCAAGTGTGGCTGTAAATCAGAATATCATCAAAGAAGACTAATACAAACTTCCGCCAATGATCCTCGAAGATATGGTTCATACAGGATTGGAAAGTTGTTGAAGCATTATTCAATCCAAAGGGCATCACCAGAAACTCAAAATTCCCATAGTGACACCTGAACGCTGTCTTGGGGATATCTTTCTCCCTTACCTTGATTTGATAGTACTCGGACCTCAAATCAATCTTGGAGAAATATTTGGATCCCCTCAGCTCATCCATGAGTTCATCAATCCTGGGTATAGGATACCTGTTCTTCAAATTCTTCTTGTTGAAGGCCCTATAATCGATGCACATCCTCAATGTGCCATCTTTATTCTTTACCAAAACCACCGAGGAAGCAAAAGGACTAGTACTATCCCAGATGTGCCCTATTGCTAACAACTCTTGGATATATTTTTCAATTTCATCCCTATAAGTCTTTGGATGTCTCTAAGGAGTGGTGATTACTACTTGTACTCCTTGTTCCAACTCAATGGTGTGTTCAAACCCTCTGTCAGGAGGTCTCCCTAGTGGGATATCTCCAAATACTGTAGAATACTGGTCCAAAAGGGATTGAACATTTGAATGCACCGGTGTGTCCTTGCCCTTAACCTCGAATACATGTAGCTCCAAAACCCATGCAATGTCTCCTATGTGAAGATTTTCCTCCATCCTATGTGCTGAAACAGCCTGAGGAGTATATGTGTTCATACCCTTGATCTTTTGTTGTTGGCCATATTCTTCTCTAGTCCATTCCATCTCTAGAGTTCTCCAGTTGGTGGTAACTCTCCCAAGAGTGACTAACCACTGGACTCCTAATATGACATTGGTATCTGGAATTTCCACCACAAAGAAGTGGTCTGTTAATGTATAGGTACCCATAGTAATGGTCAGTTCTGGAACATACTTGACACATTGTAGAGTCATGGCCCTTGGAACTAAAACTGAAAATCCCTCAAACTCCTTCGCGGGGATCCCTCTCTTTTGTACTAGCCGTGAATCAATAAAATTGTGAGTGGCTCCACTATCTATCAATACATAAACTCTTTGCCCCATGATGGTGCCTCTTACTCTTAAGGTAAGGTATTTTGGGACTCCTCTTAACACTCCAACAGCTCCTCCCTTTGCAGCAAAGTCTTATCTATTTTGAACAGCGTTGTCACCCTTATTGGAGAAGGTCTTGATAGGATGTGCCTCCCCTATAAAAAAATTCCCCCGAACAAAGAGTGTCTCCCTTGGCCTTGAATGGGGTTTCTGCTGTAAAAAGGTTCTTACCCTGGGTAAGATATATTGTAGATCTCTAGCTTTCTCCATAGCTTCAAGGAGTGTAGTTGGTTCTGTAGACTTGACCAACCCTTGTAATGGTTCATCCATCCCATTCAAGAACATGCATACCTTCCTGCTCATAGTGAAGTTGGAGACAATCACTGAAAGTTGTAGAGACTCAGCAATATAATCCTCAAGATCTCCCTCTTGCTTGAGTTTGGTTATTTTGGAAAAGTGGGCTTCCGGATCCCTTGGATCAAATCTCTCTAATAGATTCTTGGTAAAAGATGAGTATGAAGTGATATGATGATTCCCAAGTGTGGTTAGTCCATGAAACCACCAGTCTTGAGCCTCCCCTTCTAGATGCAATGCAGCTATCTTGATAGCTTTCATTTCCGAAACCTTGGGAAGCTGGAAGTATGTATCCAACTTATCTACCCATGCCTTTGTTGTGTGCTTAGATGTCCCATCAAATGTGAGAAAGAAGACCCCCACCATACTGCACTGTATGGCTGATCCCTGCATCAATTTACCTTCCCTTTGATGAGAATCATTCCTCCTTCCATCCTTGACCCGAAAAAACTCCTGAAAGCTCAGATGCTCCTTGAACCTTTGAGACTGGAGCTCATATTCTTCAAAATATTCTCCCAGAGAACCCTCCTTATATAATTCAATTAAAAATGAAGGCATGGTGGAGCATTGTGATGGATTTGAATTTGCCATGTCATTTGCAGTGCTGGTACTTGCCTTAGGGCAGAGCCCTAAAGAGTCTTCTCCCTGCCTCATATCCTTGAGATCCCTTGTAATGTTCTATAGGGTTTGAAGCACGAGCCTTGAGATGTATTCCTTCTCCATGCTGAAGAGAAATACCCCCCCCCCCCCACAAGCTGAGCCAAGAGCAGAGCTCTGACACCACTGTGATATTCCTTTTTAGGAATTTCAGCAATCTCACCACTGAGGATGTTGTATAAGTGAACCAGTGCAAGAATAACATAGTCCAGGGATTGGACCCTCAAGAATATGATGTATATGACTTAAATGTAGAATGGAATCGGAAACCAGTAACTCTAACTATAATAAACAGATCTCCCCAACTCAAATGTAGGAAAAGGCATCATAACCCCAATACATCATAAAATAGAAATGCCGGAGGCAACAACAAAGTTATTATTATTATGTAAACTGCTGAAATAGATGGAATAAAATATATCTAGAACTTTCATTCATTATAATAGCATAATTGAGAGTATTGACCTCTTTTACAAACACATTGGGACCTCCCGGCAAGAGCTTCCGACAAAATAACAACACAATGTACAACACTGCTGAAAATAACATTGTACCCAGCTACTCTGTATTAAGAAATACATTATATGATAAAAGAGGAATAAAAAATACAGAAATAGGCTCAAGGCCCTCCTTAATAGAACTCCTGGAGAGGAAATCACCTCCTCCCCTCCTGAAATAAGCTCAAATGGGTATATCTAACCCCAACTACTGCAACTACTGCAGAAATAACACATTCACTGAGAGTGACTACACATTCCAGGTTAGAGGATGGCTTCCTCAAGATATGTGATGAGAATGGAACTCAAGACCTCCTCCTTGAATCTCCCAATCAACCTACAACAATAATGGAACTAGAATTCCCGCATGAGAACCCTTGCACTGAACAGTGCTGCAACTCCGGATAAATAGCTGAAGATTGAAATTAGTCATAAGACTGAATCAAGAAGTATGAATGAATGCCCTCCCTTACTACAATTTTTTTCCTTTTTATTCGAAGTGAGCTTCTACATCCCAGGCCCCACACATGTAGCTTCCTTGAGAAACTTCCTCCTTCAAAACTGCGCTGCCCTAGAGGCTTTCCCTCCCTTTTTACAACGCTGGTTGACTTGGTCAACTATAGTAGCTCCTTGATTTTTCTCCTCTTCATACTCAAGGGGATTTATTTTATCTTCTTATCTGAATCCCTTTTCACACTAGGATAGATTTTATTGTGTTTCTCACTTCTTATTTCAAAAATGGGGTAATTATAATGTTCCAAGTAGCTATGTCTAATTGGGAACATTAAAGTACATTTGTAGATGGATATGGTTGCATAGGTGGCTGGTAGGAATATGGAGAATGAGTTGGGCCTTTCCAACCATGTTTCCACGGTTGGGAAGGTTGCCCATGCTGATACTGATTTCCATACTTCCACTGCTAATGAAAGTTAGGATATGAATATGCATGTGGACTATAACCAAAATAGTGTGGAGGAAATTCAGGAGCCATACCTGCACCTACCTGAGGCCAATTTCTTCTTGCTCCCATAGCATACAATTGTTTAGCTTCAGGCTGCCCCCTTGTAAATACTACTTTAAGTCCAAGTATAGAGGGAAATTTTTTTGTGATATGGTCTTAACACAAATAGCACACTTATTAGTTTCTTTCAAGTTAAGAGGGAATGATTTAGGGGGATGCTTGTCTCTACATTTAGGACAGAAAATACATAATGACTCTTGTTCCTTCATAAGTTTTTGTTGAAATTTTAAAGAGTCTAATTGTTTAGTAACAATGTTCATTATATCAATTTTCATGTTTTCCATTTTATTTTCTAGTCCTATAATCATAGCATCAGTAGATTCAATTTTTCTATTTTTATTTCGAGTTCCTCTACCAGATCTATACTGATTCCTTGAAAATTTCTGGCATAATTCACAAATTTGATCAAAATTTTGCTGAAAAATATCACCTTGTCCTAACAGATTCAAATTGTTTCTAGCATTATCAGTAAGTCCTCTTAAGAACAAGGTTATAATAGTGTTGGGATCAAGCCTAAGTTTTGACCTTTGTAAAATATACAGAAATCTTTCCAAATAATCTTCAAGAATTTCATCATCATCTTGTATGATTGTAAAAATTTCATCCTGCATGTCTCGAGTTTTACAATGTTCTTGATATTTAGACAAAAATACCCTCCTCATATGGTCCCAGGAAGTTATGGTGTTTCCTCCTAACCCCATAAACCAGCATAAAGTTGAGTCCTTGAGGGTAACAGGAAATAATATTAACTTCTGAGCCTCATTTGCATAATCATAACTTCTACACAAAATATCAAACTCAAATAGAAAAGAGTCAGGGTCTTCATGAAATTTACCATGGAAATGAGGGAGAGCTGACGGTGGAATATTCTTCATCTGTGACACAATATCAAGATCCACAATTGGAAACACAAAAGTATATTTTCCTTCACTTACCTGGTTGTCACCAGTCCCTTCCAAATGATCTCCTTGGTCTGCCATTGTTTCTTTCTTGCTTGTATTGTTTTCCACAGGCTAATCCACACCTGAGCTGTTAGTACCAGAATCCAGGTGGATCGTTCCTGCGTGATGGGTTTGGATTGAATTGGGCTTCCTTCTTGCAGAAGGAGACCCAATGTGAGAAAAACTCTTTTGGCCCTTGGTGGGCTTCGAACCCTTACCTTTCCTAGGCATTCATCTCAAAAAAGAAAGAAAAATATCAAAACAATTTCTAGTAAAAAATGTTGTCAGAAATCAATCAACACCAGTAAAAATTCCTTCAAAAATACTTGCAAAAAATAAAGGAAGCTTACCTCTATTATACAATCAGAAATTTCTTACCAAATCAAATTGCCTCCCTCGCAACGACGCCAAAATGTTGGGTGCAGGAATTACACTTAAGTAAAAATCCTCAACACTTAATTGTCAACCAGGGGGATTCGTAAACTTATGGACGAAGCACAGGAAACCCTAGAGATGGTATGAATATTTATAATATCAACTCATAATTTTGAAAAGAAGAATTGCAGAATCAAACTTTAGAGAAGAAACAGGAAACTAAAACCATCAAAACAATCTGAGGCTAGAACAAGAAGAAATGTACTTGCAAAAGAGATTCAGAAATAAAGAGGAGAAATCAGTCTAGCTAAATATTGATTAGCTACTGAGAATTTGTTTCCTTCAACAAAGACACCTTAGGAGTTTTCAACAAATGGGCCCCTTCAATCCTGCATATATAAAGATATCCTTCTTGCGACAATCGATCTTGTGCTAGTGAAGTATTCTTGCACTAGTGCAGGAACAATGATTTAAGCAGAAAGTGTAAAGTAATGTCTTTACTAAAAAAAAATTTCTTCGTGCAAGGGCTTTGAATTTCCTCAAGTCCGCAGCACTCAGATCCAATACCAAGAAATTGGTTCTTGTACTCGATTCGAGCTTCTTGCACTTTAACTTTTGATCCTTGAAATTAATGATTCATTACTGTAGTGTGATAAAACCAAATCATATATCAGTAAAGATGAATATCTGTAGAAAATAAGAAAACAATATCTTTTAATTAAGAGATGACTAAAAGCAAGAAAGCTGTTAGAAGTAAGCTAAAAAGGCTTGCTGCATCATATTATCTAGCACTGGTGTGAGAACAGTTCTCCTGCTTGCACCAGGGAGAAACCAAAATAATGTGTAGAAAATAAATAACACACCAATGTGCACTGGTGTAGGAACAAACCAGACAAAGGAAATAAACCAGATCGTGTAGAAAATGAATAGCACACCAACGTGCACTGGGGCAGGTAACTCCTCCTGCTTGAACTAGGCGAGGGAAAGAAATCAACCGTGCAAAAATAACTTAATTACTTCACACAATAGATCTTCTTCCACTGAAACAGAAATTCAAATACTGCAAATTAAATCACACTTGACAGTTTCAAACATAAATCACAGGAACAACAAGGAGGGAGAACGTGCCCGATTGGCTGGGCCCTTAGCCAACCAGTGCGTTTCCCTTTCAAATGAGAACGCTACTCAGAATTAGCTCATCAACTATTTAAGCCAAATGATAAAATGTACAAAACATGAGGCAACGCTCTTCTTATTATATTCTTAAATAAATTATATATGTGATTACATATCCAGCCCAGATTTGGGTGATAACACAAAACAACAATGTTACCGCCTCCTAGTTCTATTCTCTGATCTATTCGATTCTTAAAAATAATGAAATATTTGTCCTATTTAAATTTCTACTTCATTACATAGCCAATTACAGAAATTGTTATAAAAAATTACATAATTGATTTTGGAATAAGTTTTCAGCCTTAAAAATTAAATCACTTCTAACAAAATGGGCCGTGGCTATCTCCAGCTATCTGGCTCTCTTAAGTCTGATCTCAGCTACTCTCGCTTTACCTGCTGTCATAGCTGGGACTCAGATGCCTTCAGATATATCCTCATTGATCGTATACAAAACAGGCTGTCAACCCAAGTGATCCGGATTCATTGCCAAGATTCACAGTGCTGGTGTTGGTGCGAGATCTGTTCTGCACTAAAAATTAGCGATCAAGATAAGTGATCATCTATTAAATAGCATAGGAAGTAACAATAAGATATGAAAGTAATTCTAAGTAAGAAATCACGTAATAGGTAGTTAATAAATGCTAAGATAAGTTAAAAAATGTAAAATATGAAGTTTATGCAAAATGTGTCATCGTTCTCACACTAGTGCAGGATGAGGGTGCATAAGATAGGTAAAACATGGTAAATGATTATTATTTGGGAAGGGAAGAATGGTAAAAAAGAATGCACTTTAGGGGACTAACAACATCTTATCAAATTTCATATACATGTATGGAGGTTAAAAGTTGAATGGCATTAGGACTGCCTCATGAAATTTTTTATGGAAACATTAGAGGGTAAGGAAATGGAATGGTATGAAGGCTTGTGTTAGCCACCTATAATATTTTTTTATACCAAAAGGTGGCTAAGATCTTTTTTGAGCCTCCAATGAACAAATTTTATCACTAAAAAATTGTTGGCTCTTGAAGTCTCTTTAAGGTCTCATGCCTTTGTCCCAAATCCTCATTTGATGTCCCATTTTTTCATACTCAGGAATTTCTGCTGACTCCAACTGAAAGACTGCTAAAAGATCGCCATTTCTCCTCTTCTCAAAACCTTTCATCTGCTCCCCTTTTTCTCCATCAAAACTACCTTGTTTTCATAAGTCCTCTTCTTTCCATTTTATGAAAATTTCCCCTTTCATAGTTAAAAACTCCCTTTTTAACTATTTCGGAACCCCCAAATCCATTAAAATCCTTGAAAATTTCTCATAAAAAATCAAAGTTTTATTGCTATGGACCTAAGCCCCTTGGGCTAAGTCCTAAACCACGTCCCCCCACATGCCCATGTGTTAAAACCAAACGCCAAAGCTTTTCGGTGCTAATCGCATCGCAAATATCCAAAGGGTGCATGACTTTGAACCATTACAAAGCTCCGATTGCGATTAGCCTTTCATATAAAACCCCCCGATCATATTATTTCCTCATATAACCATAGAGCCCACAATCGGGCGATAAACCATTGAAAAATCCCTCTCCGATCAATATTTTCCTTTGTAAACCCAAAAACCCACTTTCCGAAAGTTTTAAGTTAAAAAATTAAAACCACGTGATAAATATAAATGGGTTGATTGAAAAGAGCCGATCGCGCAATCGCAATCGGAAACAACACAATGGGTTGATCGGAAAGACCAGGCTCAACGGCCCGATTGCGATTGGCCCTTGTCTGTATACGCCCCGGGCATATTGCATTCCATATATCCGAAGGCCCCGCAGTCGGGCGCCTGTCCGCTTTATATATATATTCTTCCGCCCGATCCATAAAAACCTTTGATTATTCCAAAAGTTTGGGTTTCATAAAAATATACAAGGGTTTCTCCCCTGATCCATTCTCCACCGTTGATCTCGTTCTTAGATCGACTGCCTGCGCTCAATCGCATGCGTTTTGTTTCGCCCTCGATCGCGACTCCCCCGATTGGTTCTCCAACGTTGATCTCGTTCTTGAATCAACGGTTATCGCTAAATCGCATCGAAATGTTTCAATCGCAATCACAATGTCTCACTCCCGATTGCCGATCCCCGATTCAATCCTGATCGTTGATCTTGTTCTCAGATCGACGGCTTACGCTCAATCGCAAAGTTTCCTCCTATCGCAATCGCAGACCTTCCCGTCTCACTCCCGATTGCGATCCGCCGATTCCATCACAACCGTCCATCTGTTTCGCAATCCGACGGCCATCGCACACCCTTGCGATCCCTCCGATTCATTCCCTGCCATCGATCTGGTCCTCAGATCAACGGCCAGCGCTCAATCGCAAAGGGCTCAATCGCAAAGTTTCAATCGCATATTGTTGTGTGACCTCCCCGATTGCGATCCTCCAATTAAATCTAGGCCGTCCATTTCCCGCCTATCCAACGGTCCTTATTCCCTCTGATCGTAAGTCTTACCGCCATTTCAAAACCCTCCGACTCACTTTCCACCGTTGATCTGATCTGTAGATCAACGGCCAGTGCTTAATCGCATCGTTGCGTTTCAATCGCACGCACTTACCTGCCACCCCCGATTGAGATCCTCCGATTAGATCTAGATCGTCCACGTGTCCAGATCGGACGGTCCAAAACCACCCCGCCTTATTTCTTCTCCCCGCTCTCCTTTGACTGTTCTGCGCCGATCTCCACCGCTAGATATTTTTATTCGACGGCTACGCTCCTCCCCCGCCATCTGAAGCAGTTTAAACCTATTTCCGCAGGATTTCTTAACTATTTTTGTGTTTTGCAGGTGTTTTAATGATTTTCCATTATAGAATGAAGGAGAGCCGAGGGTTGGGAAAGACATTTCCTGTGCCTTCGGGATTTCTAAAAAGAACCATTCACGGGCTCTGTATCAAATAATTTATCGATGTTTCATGAGCATTGATAACCTAAAGAGCCCTGCGCGGCCCTGCACATCGACAAGACACTGTTTTAATTCAAACACAGTTAAAGAGTATCAGTTTTGAAGACAGAGCACAACAGATGAAGATTGAAGACAATTTTTATGGGGATTACGGCTAAGACAGTTATCAAAATCCTAATCCCCAATCTAAAACATAGTTTAAAGGAAAACCTAAAGTGTTTTTTCTGACAGAAAGGTTTCCACCGCTTCAACTGAGGTGAATTGATTCCTCAGCTACTACAAATAACCACCTGTCTCCTCAAACCATTCAGAACAGAGGCCGAAGTTATTTCTCGAAGGAATATCTGCCTCCAGCATTGCCAAGAAGTTATTTCTGCAAGAAAACCAATGCATAAATATCTGCAGAGTTACTCGAAAACATACACAGAGCCTCAATGTCAAATAAAGCTCCCACTGAGCTTTGATATTTATTGTAAACAGTTAGTACAGTGTTCCACCTGTAAATTTCTCCCTTGAGCCTCTCAAAGGGCTGAGAAGTCTTCACTCTGCATTAATTATCCTTGAGATATTTTGTTAAAATCTCACCTCCTCATCTTCCTATAAGTACTTCTGCATAAGATGAGAAGTTGTTGGTTGCAGAACTTTGAAATACACTTGAGCTCAAGACTTCTATTTGTACATAGTGTTCACTGGCCCTTGAAGCTCTGTTTGTGCTAGAGTAGTTAGGTTGAATAGTGAAGATGATTGCTGAACTGAAACATTGGACTTGAAGATTGTAACTGGTTTGACATCAATATAAAAGCTATTTCTTGGGATCCTGGTCTTTATCATTGGTGAAGTGCTTCTTTCTTTGTTAATCGTTTTCCTTCTATGTATGCCATATTGTTCATTTTCCCTCTGTAAAGAACAGTTTAAACAGGGTTAGGATTTTCTGTATAGCGGTAACCTTCTCTGGCTGAGAAATATTTATCTTAATGTTTTCTTCAGATTTGTTTATTTAAGAATGATTCAATACAGTTTAAACAGTTAGGAATGTTGGCGTTCCCTCGTCCTTCTGTTTTCTCAAACATTGTTCTCGAATGTTATTTCCATTATTTGCTATTAAAGTTAGACTAGAGAAGATATGGTTTGCCCTGGTTCCTAGATTCATATCCAGAAGATTAAAGTTCCCTTGGTGTTGGCGAAAGCGATTCGAGTTTAAAAAGTACTGTAAGTCTTAAATTTACTCATTTTTCTGCTCATGTTTTCACTTTCGAGGTAATTATTGATTAATGGATTGTTTGTCAATCATTGCTTTAATAAGAACACTTACAAAGAGATCATAGTTGTAGTGTATGGATTGGTTTTAAACGATTGTAAAAGGCTTTTCTTGTTTGGACTGACTATAAATCCTCTAAGAAATTATTATCAGTTTCCACCCCTCCAACATTTTAATGTTTCCATTTCATCATTTTAATCTCAATAATCTTGTGGTATAGATGACTTTCCCCTTGGATCACACTTGATGTTGTTGTTCAATTAAAGCCCAGATATGACTCCATAGCCCAATGGACTAAAAACCAGCGTTATATCTATCTATCTGCCAAAACTTTTCTATTTGCTTGCAACTTCTCACTTTTGAAACTTTTTGCACTTAGGACTTTCCCCTCAAGTAACATTTCATGCTCAACCATCCAAAACAAAACAAAACAAAACCCTTGGCCTTCATAACTCGCCTAATATCATTACCTTAAGCTTTTCAAAGACAATATCCATCTTTGTACATATTGGAGAGATCCCTCTCCGGATTCAGGAGGGCTAGATCCTAGAATCCCAAAGTTTGGTTGAAATGATGTTAACTTTGTGATTGGACTCTCCCAATCTTGCTAATAAATTACAGAGACCTAACATTTCTGGCGACTCCGCTGGGGACATCGAACCCAAAATCATTTTCATTTAAAGATAATCATACGACGTCAGAGATTTGGTTCATAGAGCATTTTCTTTATTAACCAGAGTAAAAAGCAGCCTTTTCAAGCACTGCCTAATATAGGTAATTATGATGAAACTTGTTTGAATCAGTGACAAACTAGGTAAACCCTAGGTTTCTCTTAAGACTTCATCTAACCTTGAAAAATCAGCTGGCTTAGCCATAAGAGTAGACTGCCTTTGTCTCGCGACCTTAGCTAAGTTTTGAAACAAAGTTAGGATATTCTTAACAACCACAAAACTGAGAAATGATTTAGAAAAACCTAAAAATATTTCAGATTGGAATTAAATAAACATGGTGGTGGACCATAAGACCTTTTACCTCTGAAAGGAGCTAAAAATTTCCACTTGGTGACTCCACAATCCTAGCAGACCTTAAGACTCCACTGGGAAGAACCCTTATCATTATAAAATCATTCAAACTCAGTTAGAGGACTGTGGGATTTAAAATTGTAAAAACATATTGGTTAACCTCTCCAAGATTGTCATATCTAGTTGAAATTTTCTTGTTTTAGGTCTAAACAACATAGCATAGTGGCTTCTAAAAATATTCACACTAGAGCCCACCCAGACCCTAACCCACCTGAGATAGTTGATAATCTAGAAAGTATCTTTTGGAAGTCTCCTAAGGTTAAATTATCAACTGTTTTCAGATCACCCTTGAGAGCTAATTCAATCCCTGAAAATCTTTCAGCTCTGCAACAATCACAAACTGACTTAGTGAACCCATTTAGGACTAGGTCATTTGGTGATTTAGATCAGTTAGATTCTGAGTCTTCACATTCATCCCTGGAAAAAGGTGAACCTCTTGGGGATAGAGAATCAACACCTCCTGATTTACATTTTCCATATAATCTAGGTGTCTCTCATCCAAGATCAGCTCAGCAATCTACTATTGTTCCATCCACTTCTGTTCATCTTTCATCCACTATTCAAACCACTCCACTTCAACCCACACCTCCTCTTGTAAATCCACCACCTATCATGGCAGCATGGTATGCTCCCTTAGTCCTTCCTGTACCATTAGTCAATCTTCCACAGGACTATCAGTCCAAAATTCCATTATATGATGCTAGTAATACTATAACAACATCTCAACATGTGGACAAGATGAATGACTACTTTGACAGAAATGAAATTGATGATGATTCTGTCAAACTTAGATTATTTGCTCAAAGCTTAGGGGGAGAAGTAAGAAAATGGTTTAAAGGTTTAACCCCCCATTGTATTAACGATCTCCAAGCCTTCCATCAAACATTCTTAAACAAGTGGGAAGTGAGAAAGAATCCTCTCCAAGTCCTTGCTGATTATAACAATCTCCATAGGAACCCTGGGGAAAGTGTATAGGCTTATTGTACCAGATTTAACAGCGTGTATAATGCACTTTACCCTGAACTAAAACCTCCTCAGGGCTCAGCTTTAAACAAATTTCCTGAAGGGTTTCATCCAGACATGACATATTCACTCAGAGAAAGAGTTTTTGCAACCCTTGAAGATATGCAAAGAGGTGCTCTTTCTGTGGAAGTGAACTTGATGGAGAAAAGAGCAAGAATGAAGAGCGAGAAGCGAGTATATTTTAGGGAGGAATCCACACCTTCCACTTCAAGCTCAAAGATGGAAAGAATGATGGAAGAAATGATGAAAGAGATGAGCATAATTAAGAGAGCACAAGCAAATCAAAATCAAACTGCTCCTCAAAATAGAAACCAGAATCAGAATGTCAGAAGGAACCAACCCCCAAACAGACCTAGGGAAGATGATCAACAGATCACCCCTCCCTTTCATCAAAACTATGTAAGTGAGGTTGAAGAAACAAAAGACATAATAGAGGAAGAGGATATCAACATGTTTGGGGAAGAAGATGATGACTTGGAAGTTCATTATGATAGAAAACAAGGTCTTTACACTCCTTATGATGACAAAAGAGATGGTAATGAAAATGATTATCAAGACATGGAAAATGTCGTCATAGAACCTCAAAGAGAATATGACCTTAGAAGCAAGACCAGTCAACAAGCCCCCAACACCAAAACCTCTGACAAATCCTCTCAAAGCAGCACCGCAGCTAAACCCAAAATAGCCAAACAAAAAGACAAAACAATGGTTGTTAATTCTGATAAGGATAAGGAGAAAAACACTCAAAATTCTGAAAAACAGAGTGAAGACATCAGCAGTACTAACACTTCAGCTAGTACTCCTTCTACAACAGTTGTGTCAAGTAAAACAAATCAGCAAGCTGTAATTGTTGATAGAGTGACAGCTAATAAGGTTGAAACAAGTGCTTCAAAGAATCGAACCCCTTTCAGCCTTGAACAGGAAATCTTAAAGATCAAAATCTCTGTTCCATTAACTGAGTTAGCTGCCCAACATGTATATAGGAACCAAATTTTGAAGGCTTTAAATATAGAGGAAAATGGAGATACAGTTAATCTTAGTGACGACCTACCAGAATTGATTTTTGGCCCTAAGATTGAAGGGAAGTTTCAAGAAGGACCAGTTCCTCCCTTTTATGTGAGTTTGAACATTCATGACAAAATTCTACACAACGCTATGCATGATTCCGGGGCTTCTCATAATTTAATGCCTAAATCTGTGATGGAGAGCCTTGGTTTAGAAATTACCAGACCATACAAAGACCTATACTCCTTTGACTCAAATAGAGTAAAATGTCTAGGATTGATCAAAGACCTCTGTGTTAACCTAGCCCAGATTCCAGCCAAATGTTTACTCATGGACATTGTTGTGGCTGATGTCCCCCCAAAGTATGAAATGCTATTATCAAGATCCTGGGGAGCTAAGTTACAGGGGACTATGTAGATGGACATGACATATGCGACCATCCCGGTTTTCAATCAGACCAGAAGACTTTACAGGGAGTCTCATATGCAATACACGGTTACAAGTCAAGACAGACCACGAAACTCTCCTATATATTCTGTCAATACAGGCCTTGATTCTTTTATCATGTTTAACAATGAAACTCCTAGTGAGCAAGTCACTTTAACAGAATTAAAGGTCGACAGGGAAGAAGAGTATAATAACGCAGAAGTGTCCAAAAAGTTTTCCACATGTGAAAACATTAGTAAACAAAGCATAGGTCTTGATTTATCGGTTATGAGTCCATTGTTTTTAGGACTTAACAACCCAGAAAATACCCCTAACATTTCTGGCATCATCCCTCAATCTATTGAAGAATTTGAGGAGTCAAAACAAATTCAATTGGGTGCTGCTAATCATGAATAGTTAGAAGGCACCATAGTTAAAAAGGACAATCGCCAAACAGACAAAACCGAAGACAGTCCTTTATGGAGTATGTATTTTGATGGGTCATGCACTAGAAATAATGCTGGTGCAGGGGTTTGGATCACTAACACTGAAAACAACCACACAGAATGCATCTCATGCAAATTAAACTTTCAGTGTTCCAACAACATAGCAGAATATGAATCCCTTCTCTTAGGCTTGCATCCCTTGAAGAAATTAGGAGCCAGAAGAATTAATGTGTACGGGGATTCTGAGTTAATCATTAGGCAAGTCAATGGGGAGTATAATGTGAATCATCCCAGACTTAGAGCCTATCAGAATGATGTCATGGATCTGTTGACAACATTTGAGGAGTCAAACCTGAGTTTCATCCCAAGGAAAAAGAACATTATGGCCCACAATTTAGCTTTTGCGGCCAGGACATGTCTAACGCCATATGAGACTGGAGACAACACAACTCTGATAAAATTTAGACCGGCAGTGCCTGATAACGAAAAATATTGGCAAGTGTTTGACAATGACAAACAAATAGAAGACTTCATGCAATTCAGAAATGAGTTCGAACTGCATAGTTCAGATTCAGATTATGATACAGACTGCAGTGAAGAAAAATTTCTTGGTGAAGAAGAATCGTCTCCTCAACCTGCCAATATTAACCTATTGTCTAGCAAACTTAGGAGCAAAACAGAATTAAGTGCAGAGTTAGAAACGGAAGAATTACAAACTGCATTCTAAAGATGAAAATTTGCCGAGTGGTCTAACGCCTTTAGAGGAGTTGTTCGATTTTAACGATGTGGCCAATAAACCAAAACTGGAACCTGTAGAGACTGAAGTAGAGGAGTGCAATATAGGCAGTGAGGAAAAACCGAAAATGATCAAACTGTCCAAAACTTTGCGAGCTCACATTAAACTCAAATACATAGAGCTGTTCAAAGAATTTTCTGATGTTTTTGCATGGAGTTACGAAGATCTTAAATCCTATGACACTGAAATAATAGAGCACAAAATCCCTCTTAAAGAAAACCAAAAACCATTTAAACAGAAACTGCGCAGAATAAACCCTATCCGGTTGCCATTAGTTCAGAAGGAGATTATGAAAATGTATGAGGCTGGCATTATTGTCCCTATTAGATATTCTGAGTGGGTATCTAATCTGGTGTCCGTTAGAAAGAAGACTGGAGAAATCAGGCTTTGTATAGACTTTAGAGACTTAAACAAAGCTTCGTTAAAAGACAACTACCCTTTACCAAAAATGGATCACATTTTACAAAGGGTGGTGGGGTCTAAAAGGATTTCGTTGCTTGATGGCTATTGAGGGTATAATCAGATTTTAGTTCACCCTGCTGATCAATTAAAGACAACTTTCACTACTCCATGGGGCACTTTCATGTATGTGAAGATGCCTTTTGGTCTAATGAACGCTGGAGCAACCTTTCAAAGAGCCATGGACATAGCATTCTCGGAAGAATTGAGCTTCTTCATCATTATCTATCTAGATGATGTCACTGTGTTTTCAAAAACAGATGAAGAACATTTAGAACATTTGAGAAAAGTTTTCGAGAAGTGCAAAAGGTTTGGAATATCTTTAAACCCTAAGAAGACACTATTTGGTCTCCAAGAAGGTAAGCTTCTTAGACACATTATTTCAGAAGAAGGTATAAAGATAGATCCAAAGAGGATTGAGGCTATATTGCAAATCTCTCATCCTCGAAATATCAAAGAGTTGCAGTCTTTCATTGGAAAGATTAACTTTTTGAGAAGGTTCATCCCTAACTTGGCAGAGCTCCTTAGAAAATCACAAACATGTTGAAGAAGGAGCAAGGGATAAAATGGACCTTGCAAGCAAAGACATCCTTTGAGCTGGTGAAACAAGCATTAACCAAAACACTGGTTCTCATAAGCCCTGATTTTTCAAAATATTTTTATATCTTCTCATTTGCGTTAGAACATACCATTGCTGCTGTCCTTTTACAGAAAAATCCACAAGGAAAAGAGCAGCCTATTGCATTCTTTAGCAAGGCATTGAGGGATGCCCCTTTGAAGTATAATATTATGGAAAAGCAAGCTTTTGCTTTGGTTAAAGCATTGAAGGACTTCAGAGTATACATCCTTCACTCACACATCATTGCCTTTTTCCCTAATTCGGTTGTTAAAGACATTCTAACACAGGACCCAGATGGTAAGAGAGGTAAGTGGATTGCTGTTATTCTCGAATATGATTTAGAGATAAAACCCACTAAACTCATCAAAGGCCAAGGTCTAGCTAGATTAATGGCTGAATCCAATTTTGAAGTTCTTGATATTAATATGATTAATGCTTTGGACAGCCAAGAAGAATTCTCAACTCCCATTATTGAAAGCCATTTTATGAATTCTCCTTGGTATGCTGATATCGTTTATGTTTTGCTTAATTTAAATACACCTCCTGGTTTGTCGAAAACAAAGGCAAGGTTCTTAAAACTGAAAGCAGTAAACTATTGCATTGTAGATAGGTGTCTTTATTGGAAAAATGCTAGTGGTATATTGCTTAAATGTTTGCCTGAGTTTGATGCAGAGAAGGTTAAGCAGGAATTTCATGAAGGAGAGTGTGGGGGTCATTTATATTGGAAGTCAACAGCCAACAAAATTTCGAGGGCTGGTTTCTATTGGCCTACTCTTTTTCCTGATGTACACAAGATGACCACTACTTGCCATAAATGCCAACTATTCGAAGGCAAAAGAAAATTGTTACCCCTTCCTCTGCATCCAATCACTGTTGAAGCCCCATTTCGATAGTGGGGACTTGACTTCATAGGTGAAATCCATCCCTCATCTTCTTCCCAGCATAGATGGATCCTTACTGCCACAGACTATTTCACTAAGTGGATAGAAGCCATTCCTTGAAGGCAAGCCAATGATTCAGTTATTATAAAGTTCATAGAAACCAATATCGTCTCCAGATTTGGATGTCCTACCAAGATCATCACAGATAATGCAACAGCGTTTGGATCAAAGAAAATGGTTGACTTCTATCATAAATACCAGATAACACTAGGGCATTCCACAGCCTATTACCCTCAAGGTAATGGACTTGCAGAATCTTCCAATAAAAGCTTAGTGAACATAATCAAGAAACTGTTGGAGGACAATAAAAAGTCTTGGCACACAAAGCTAGTCCATGCACTTTGGGCTGACAGATTAACTTTGAAGAAATTTATTGGTATGTCACCTTTTCAGCTTGTGTATGGTACAGATGCAATCTTTCCTAATAGCCTTGGTGTACCAGTTATGAAGTTTATCCAAGAATTGCAGACTGAAGATAATGACATCATCAGAAGAACAAATCAGACCATTCATCTTCAGCAAATCAGGGAGGAAGTGTACAACAAAACATTGCAGAAACAGGACAGCATTAAGAAGCTTTTTGACAGAAGAACAAAGGCCATCAATTTCAAGATTGGGGACAAAGTTTTAAAGTGGGAATCAAAGAGGGAAGACAAGGGAAAGCATGGTAAATTTGACAATCTATGGCTTGGCCCTTACTCTATTCATTCAATTGCTGGAAACAATGCATTCTTCTTACAAGAGCTGGATGGAACAGATTTGTTTGGGGGTCCTGTCAATGGCAGGATGCTCAAGCATTACTTCTCTTGATTCATGATATGTTTTTAAGCCTTCTTTTTTCTTTTTTTCATTATGAATATTTCATCCACCATTGCATTCAAAGTTATGAAAAATCAAAAAATACAAAAACAAAGAAAGAAAGAAAAGAGGGCAGAAATGAAAAACAAGAAAGGCACGGCCCCATGCCAAAAAGAGAAATAAATCTGAAAGTGTGCAAGCTTAAATGCCACTCCTGCAAAACACACTTCTAGTTAGTCAAACTGTTTAATCTTGACTAATTAGCTTTCAATTTTCTGCTGATAGGGTAGTGAATTTGATTTTCCAAACCGTTTAATCTTGGCTTATCATTAGATAGATTAGGATAGAAATTAAGGTTCAAACAAACTCAAAATCTGAACCAAAGTTTCCAAAGAGAGATGACTCAAAACTGTTTTATTTTCTGAGTCATAAAAGAGGAAAAACTGGTTCTAATTTGCTCAAAATCTGAATCAGATATCAAGGAAGAGATAGCTCACAGAAAAAAGAAAAATCATAGCTATGAAAAGAAGAGAGAAGGCCATAATAAGAAGCTTTCAGATCTTAAAGCCTTCAATTTTTGATGCTCAGTTTTCTGCAAATAATAATCTATGTGCAGCTTGTTTTTATGCCATAGATCATATCAAGTCGAACAGCTCAATCTTGACTTGACTATTTTTAAATTTCTGTTGTAGAAATTAGAGAATGAAAGTTTGTTGGACTGTTTAATCCCAACAGACAGTAGACTAGGTAGAGAAATATCTGAGCTCAACTGTTTAATCTGAGTTCAGGGAGAAATAAGGAGTAGAAATAGATTATATTTCCTGCTTTCAAAAGAATAAAATGTTGTGAATAGAGTTTTCCAATCCAAGTGCACTCTGATGAAGAAAAAAAATGCTAGATCTGTAGGATTGGGCAGGTAGCAAGCTTGTTGATAAAGGTCCATTGTTTTCATGGCTGCCAAATATGTTTTTAGAGAAGATTATTCATCATAGGAGGACAGCCCAATGGATGAGGCAACTAATCAGCCTCCCAGAAATCAAGTCTGAATTCTTGATGCCTTCAAGAAAGCACCATCCCCAAGTGGAGCCACTGTTAGCCACCTATAATATTTTGTTATACCAAAAGGTGGCTAAGATCTTTTTTGAGCCTCCAAGGAACAAATTTTATCACTAAAAAATTGTTGGCTCTTGAAGTCTCTTTAAGGCCTCATTCCTTTGTCCCAAATCCTCATTTGATGTCCCATTTTTTCATACTCAGGAATTTCTGCTGACTCCAACTGAAAGACTGCTGAAAGATCGCCATTTCTCCTCTTCTCAAAACCTTTCATCTGCTCCCCTTTTTCTCCATCAAAACTACCTTGTTTTCATAAGTCCTCTTCTTTCCATTTATGAGAATTTCCCCTTTCATAGTTAAAAACTCACTTTTTAACTATTTCGGAAGCCCCAAATCCATTAAAATCCTTGAAAATTTCTCATAAAAATCAAAGTTTTATTACTATGGACCTAAGCCCCTTGGGCTAAGTCCTAAACCACTTCCCCCCACATGCCCATGTGTTAAAACCAAACGCCAAAGCTTTTCGGCGCTAATCGCATCGCAAATATCCAAAGGGTGCATGACTTTGAACCATTACAAAGCTCCGATTGCGATTAGCCTTTCATATAAAACCCCCCGATCATATTATTTCCTCATATAACCATAGAGCCCGCAATCGGGCAATAAACCATTGAAAAATCCCTCTTCGATCAATATTTTTATTTGTAAACCCAAAAACCCACTTTCCGAAAGTTTTAAGTTAAAAACTTAAAACCACGTGATAAATATAAATGGGTTGATTGAAAAGAGCCGATCGCGTAATCGCAATCGGAAACAACACAATGGGTTGATCGGAAAGACCAGGCTCAATGGCCCGATTGTGATTGGACCTTGTCTATATACGCCCCGGGCATATTGCATTCCATATATCCGAAGGCCCCGCAGTCGGGCGCCTGTCCGCTTTATATATATATTCTTCCGCCCGATCCATAAAAACCTTTGATTATTCCAAAAGTTTGGGTTTCATAAAAATATACAAGGGTTTCTCCCCCGATCCATTCTCCACCATTGATCTCGTTCTTAGATCGACGGCCTGCGCTCAATCGCATGCGTTTTGTTTCGCCCCCGATCGCGACTCCCCCGATTGGTTCTCCACCGTTGATCTCGTTCTTGAATCAACGGTTATCGCTAAATCGCATCGCAATGTTTCAATCACAATCGCAATGTCTCACTCCCGATTGCCGATCCCCGATTCAATCCTGACCGTTGATCTTGTTCTCAGATCGACGGCCTGCACTCAATCGCAAATTTTCCTCTGATCGCAATCGCAGATCTTCTCGTCTCACTCCCGATTGCGATCCGCCGATTCCATCACAGTCGTCCATCTGTTTCGCGATCCGATGGCCATCGCACACCCTTGCGATCCCTCCGATTCATTCCCCGCCGTCGATCTGGTGCTCAGATCAACAGCCAGCGCTCAATCGTAAAGGGCTCAATCGCAAAGTTTCAATCGCATATTGTTGTGTGACCTCCCCGATTGCGATCCTCCGATTAAATCTGGGCCGTCCATTTCCCGCCTATCCAACGGTCCTTATTCCCTCCGATCGCAAGTCTTACCGCCATTTCAAAACCCTCCAATTCACTTTCCGCCGTTGATCTGATCTGCAGATCAACGGCCAGCGCTTAATCGCATCGCTGCGTTTCAATCGCACGCACTTACCTACCACCCCCGATTGAGATCCTCTGATTAGATCTGGACCGTCCACGTGTCCAGATCGGATGGTCCAAAACCACCCCACCTTATTTCTTCTCCCCGCTCTCCTTTGCCTGTTCTGCGCCGATCTCCACCGTTAGATATTTTTATCTGACGGCTACGCTCCTCCCCCGCCATCTGAAGCAGTTTAAACCTATTTCCGCAAGATTTCTTAACTTTTTTTGTGTTTTGCAGGTGTTTTAATGATTTTCCATTATAGAATGAAGGAGAGCCGAGGGTTGGGAAAGACGTTTCCTGTGCCTTTGGGCTTTCTAAAAAGAACCATTCACGGGCTCTGTATCAAATAATTTAACGATGTTTCATGAGCTGAGGCATTGATAACTAAAAAGCCTGTCAATACTGCATCGACGAACCTTGTTTTAATTCAAACACAGTTAAAAAATCATGATTTGAATAAACTGTGAATGAAGATTGAAGATAGTTTTTATGGGGATTACCGCTAAGACAGTTATCAAAAGCCTAATCCCCAATCTAAAACACAGTTTAAAGGAAAACCTAAAGTGTTTTATCTGACAGAAAGGTTTCCACCGCTTTAACTGAGGCGAATTGATTCCTCAGCTACTACAAAGAGCCACCTGTCTCCTCAAATCATTCAGAACAGAGGCCGAAGTTATTGCTCGAAGGAATATCTGCCTCCAGCATTGCCAAGAAGTTATTTCTGCAAGAAAACCAATGCATAAATATCAGCAGAGTTACTCCAAAACATACACAGAGCCTCAAAGTCAAAAAAAAGCTTCCACCGAGCTTCGATATTTATTGTGAAACAGTTAATGTAGTGATCCACCTGTAAATTTCTCCCTCGAGCCTCTCAAAAAGCCGATAAGTCTTCACTCTGCATTAATTATCCTTGAGATATTTTGTTAAAATCTCACCTCCTCATCTTCCTATAAGTACTTCTGCATAAGATGAGAAGTTGTTGGTTGCAGAACTTTGAAATACACTTGAGCTCAAGACTTCTATTTGTACATAGTGTTCACTGGCCCTTGAAGCTCTGTTTGTGCTAGAGTAGTTAGGTTGAATAGTGAAGATGATTGCTGAACTGAAACATTGGACTTGAAGATTGTAACTGGTTTGACATCAATATAAAAATTGTTTCTTGGGATCCTGGTCTTTATCACTGGTGAAGTGCTTCTTTCTTTGTTAATCGTTTTCCTTCTATGTATGCCATATTGTTCATTTTCCCTCTGTAAAGAACAGTTTAAACAGGGTTAGGATTTTCTGTATAGCAGTAACCTTCTCTGGCTGAGAAATCTTTATCTTAATGTTTTCTTTAGATTTGTTTATTTAAGAATGATTCAATACAGTTTAAACAGTTAGGAATGTTGGTGTTCCCTCATCCTTCTGTTTGCTCAAACATTGTTCTCGAATGTTATTTCCATTATTTGCTATTAAAGTTAGACTAGAGAAGATATGGTTTGCCCTGATTCCTAGATTCTTTTCTCCAAAGGCAGATTATGAAAGTTTCCCTTGGTGTTGACTGAAAGCAGACTAGGTTTAAAAGTACTTTATCTGATCTTAAGTTACACTCTGTTTTTCTTATGTGTTTTCATACTTTCTGAAGGTAATTATGTGGATTATTGGATTGTTTGTCAATTAAGCTGCTTTAATAAGAACTTGCCCAAGAAGTCTATGGTTAGCCCTGTCCTTGGTTGGTTTTAAAACAGTTACTTAAGAGGCTTTTCTTGTTTGGACTGACTATAAATCCTCTGAGAAATTATTATCAGTTTCCATCCCTCCAACATTTTAATGTTTCCATTTCATCATTTAATCTCAATAATCTTGTGGTATAGATGACTTGCCCCTTGGATCACACTTGATTTTGTTGTTCAATTAAAGCCCAGATATGACTCCATAGCCCAATGGACTAAAAACCAGCGTTATATCTATCTATCTGCCAAAACTGTTCTATTTGCTTGCAACTTCTCACTTTTGAAACTTGTTGCACTTAGGACTTTCTCCTCAAGTAACATTTCATGCTCAACCATCCAAAACAAAACAAAACCCTTGGCCTTCATAACTAGCCTAATATCATTACCTTAAGCTTTTCAAAGACAATATCCATCTTTGTACATACTGGAGAGATCCCTCTCCGGATTCAGGAGGGCTAGATCCTAGAATCCCAAAGTTGGTTGAAATGATGTTAACTCTGTGATTGGACTCCCCCAATCTTGCTAATAAATTATAGAGGCCTAACAGCTTGGACCCTGGAACCTTATTTTCTTTGAAAGATTTCCACAAGGTATTTTATGAACAATATAAAGAATATTTTCCATCTCTATCATTAGCTGAAAATTGTTGTGATCAATTTGAATATCTCATACAATAACTTGTAAACATTCATCAAGATTTAGGAAATTCGCATCCTGAAGATCTACTAGAGGAAATTCAAGCATTTCATACTCAAGAAACCTATCATGATAGCCAAGAGGAGTTGGTTGAGGATGTAATAAATCAGGAAATAAAGGAAGATCCATAGGATCTCTCTGAATACATAAGTGATGACTCACCATCTCTTCTATATGAGGCTCAAGCAGACATTCAGCCTCAGAATCAACCTTCACAAGAGGAAGAGAAACATCATGGTTATGTCCAAAGAAAGAGAAAAATGACTCCTCCTTTAACTAAAGAGGAAATAAATCAGATCCTAAGCATGAAGCCAACCTCTAAACCTTCATTGAGCAAAACATTTATATTTTTTCCTCATGCTAATCCTAGCCACCACAGATCAGAAAACAGATATGTAGATCAATTTAAAGAAAAACAATATGATAATCCAATATGTTTTATTGGTGACATTACTTATTTTGATGATTTTCCAAAGTTTGATCAGTATGATGATGGTCATGTTCTCCAAACAAAAGCTAATCTTGCAGAGAAATCAACAGCTAGTTTGTGGGAATAAATTCAGTTTCATCAAAACAGTAATCATCCAATACATATTAGCTATGACACTGACGAGGAAAGTCTTGAAAAATTGGAAGTAAGTGAAACATATCTACCTCTTTGTTCTAACTCATTTCAGTCCATCAAGAATAATTTTCATGTGACTGGAAATCAGCAGTATTTTAGTTTTGATGTTGAGATTGGGGAAGATAATGAACTTCTTGAGTAAATTGCACCTTCACCACAAACCCTTCCTCCACTTGAAAATTTCCAAAAAACAACAAAAGGACTCCTCCAAGATGTATCCAAGGACCTTCAAAGACATTTAAATTTGGTAGGAGGATGTCTAGCCTTGTCCTCCAATGAATTTTTGATGATTCAATGTTAAATGAAAATTGGAAAAACCCAAAGGACTATTATTGAGCCCCAAAGATGTCCTTTTCTTTCACTAAATTTCACTCCATTTCCTTTTTCCTTTAAGAATTATAGGCTTAGAAGATCAATAGGATTTATTAAAGTCACTTTAAGAATGCATACAATAACTGACTTACTAAACTTTTGTGGTCTTGTTGTTGTAGTGATTTTTGACTAGACTTAGCTACATAATGTAGCCATTCTATAGCTAGTCGCCTATTTCATAGCTATCTTCATGTTCACACAGGTTACAGGTGTCACTTAAAGAAAAACACATATGGTTGAATTCTAGAACTCACCTACATCATTCCTTGCCCTCTACGAAGTCTGAGCAAAAATCTCCAAGTGGTTATGCACATGGAGGAAACCAAAACTAAGAAGTAGATTCCTACCAGGACAAGGACTCTACAGATGTCTTGAACAAAGTACGAGGCCTCCATAAGAGTTCTAATTTGATTTTAATTGAAAAAGACACTTATCCCTATTTCTTCTCCAGGGAAGTTATGTATTTCTCTTATAAGAATAACTTGGGAAACCGAGAGAGAGTCAGTTAGCTAATGTTTTATTGTTAAGTTGTCCAAGACCGTAATACTCTGTTTTTGAAGCATTTTCCTTTAATGAAAGAAGAAAAAATTTAATACATGATCTGAAGAAATCTTGAGGAGATTCGTGTGCTAATATGGTGGTAGAGGGCCCCTACTGCCCAAGAGGCTCTGTGCATATGTTTAGATAAGTAACTTTAGCTCTGTTTCGTTCCTAATTTAGGCAGTTTTCTGAACTTTATGTTTTATGCTCACTTACATCGAATGTTACAGCCAGTCTTGTTCTTATGAATTGTTCCAAAATATCACTAACACTAAATGAGATAGAGCTGTAGTATTTCATAGATTAATTGCATTTTAGTTCAACTGTAGTATTTCGGAGGTTAATTGCATATTAGTTCGGTTCTGTTTAATGTATTTTAAGTTTTGTTAGCTAGTTGTATTCTAGTTCTATTAAATTAGACTTAAAGGCCTTCATTATTTACAAAATGATCTTTTTATTAATCTCTACTAATACATCATTATCATAGGAACAAGAATTGGTAATGTCATTTTGAAATCTTGACTGTTCTGCAATTTCTCATAATTTTACAAACTGCCTTTTTTCCAAAACTATTCCAAAAGATTTCTAACCTTTGAATGAGGCTTAATAGTGACATTTTGAGTTGAAGAATGGATTAATTTTAGTGTCATAAGTTAATTTAGAGTAGGGTTCCTTACTATGTTGCAAATAATCTTTTCCAAATGTGTTCCAACAAATTTCTAACCATGGATGAGATTTTCTCTGTGATATTGTAAGTTGTTGTTTACTTAGAAGAACCTCATTGCATTAAACTTATCATTTTCTCAAGTTGTTCCAACATACTTCTAATGAAATGAATTGGACTGAGTTCATGTTGTGAGTTATTTTTCTTGTCAAGTTTTGCAATCTGTGAATTAGCATTTTCTGTTCTTAGGTGCCATACATAGTTTAGAATATATTTTGCTCTGTTTTAGTGTGACCAATAACTTCTCTTTGCCAACAACTTAGTTATTTTTCTCTTAGCATAAAAACACAAAACCAAAAACACTATAAAAACACTAAACACAACAAAGTAGGAAGCAGATACCTAGGCACATATAGTGCACTTCACTTCAACAGTTTACTAGCCCTGGTTGACAATTTATGACATCAATTTAGGAACACTAAGTTGAGCAGACATTTTGGCGCCATTGCCGGGGAAGTGTAACTAAGTAGCCTTGTTTCTTACCTCCCAAAAACAATGATATGCGTAAAGAAAAAGACTCAAGGGGTCGATTCATAAGAAGCAGAAGCTTGATTCCTAGAACACCACTTGTGCCACCAAGACCAAGAGGTAGCACACCTCCAACTCAAACCCATATCCCATACTCCACTGATCATAGACTTCCAAAGGACTTAAGATCAGACATTCCATCAGAAGAACCTTCCACTTCATCCACTGAACCTGTCTTAGAAGAAGATTCAAGGACCCCTGCTTAAGACCTAAACTTTTCCACTTCCACAAGAGAATCAACCATGGCAGAAGAAGGGGGAGGAGGAGTCTTTAATGGAGAACATACACTATTTGGAGGGGGTAGAGGTAGAGGTAGAGGAGAAGGAGGTAGAGGTGCAGAAGGAGAAGGAGGTAGAGGTGAAGAAGGAGGCAGAGGAAGAGGTAGAAGGAAAATGGGAAGCTCTTTTGGGTTTCCTATAGTAGATGAAGAAACCAATGCAACTATGAAAAACATTTCACCCTCTGTCCTTCCAAAATTTTATGGACTCAAAATTAAAGATCATGAAACCTTCCTATTTGAATTTGAAGTCCTATGTATAACCTATGACTACTTACAAGATGCTCAAAAACTTAAACTATTCCCTTCAACATTGAAAGGAGCAACATTAAAATGGTTTATGAGTTTGATCAACAGTTCTATTAGGACATGGGAAGACATGAAAAATGAATTTCTAGAGAGGTATTTGGATTATTGTATGCCAGTCAACCATAAGGAGGAAGTGTTTAAAATTATACAAAAAGAGGATGAAAACCTGGAAGATTTGTTGGAGAGGTTTAACTACAACATCAAAAGAGAAAAAATGAAAAACTTAGACCAAGATACCTTGAAAGATCTCTTGTTGAAGACAATTAGGGATGAATGGCTAGATATTCTTAATATGATGGGAAAAAGGGATATATCTCAGCTCACATTACCTAAAATAGCTTAATTATGTATCAACCTTTCAAGAGGGAAATCTAAAACTGTAAAAGGACCAAGAGACCCTGCTCTTGCAAGGGCAAGTAAGTCTGCTTCTGGGATAGTGAGTAGGGAATAAATAGGACATATGCTTGATGAATTCAAATCTGATATTTTAGGGAGTCTTAGTGAACAAATAGACACCCTTAAATTACAAGACAAGCAAAAAGTTGAATCTGATGCCTTAGCAATCTTTTGTCCCAAATGTAGAAATAAGCATGCCCTGAGAGAGTTCCCTTTGGATGAAAAGTTAGTAGAGACCTGTGTAATTTGTTCAGAAAAACATGAGACCAAGATTTTCCTTTACTTCCTGGTCTTAAAGCTATCTTTCAAGAAGAAACCCCTAGAAATTCCACAAAATCTCTCAATTTTGTCTCTAGGAGGCCTTGGCAAGGACCTCAAACACAAGGATTCCATGATCAGCTATATAATAAACCCCCACCAAATTGGAATTCTTGGCAGAAACCTTGGCCCCAATTTCAAAATCAATCTCAAACTTGGGCACAAGGAGCAAAAATCCCTATGGAAGATACTCTCAGTACTATCAATATCCACCATCCTATCCACCATATCCAAATTTCCCTCCTCAACCAAAACTTCAACAAAATCCTCAACAAAATACTCAACAAAATCCTCAAAATCCACAACATAATAATTCACCACTTCCATTACCATTTCCTCAGAAAAAATATCAGTTGCCTGCCCAACCCATACCAAACCCCAACAATGAAAATCCTCAAAACACATACATGATAGAAGGCCAATAGTTTGAAACCTATTTGATCACTCCTTTAGACCTTAATGATGTTCAACTTAGGTTTGGAATAATAATTGAAAAGAGGAAACCTTCTGTAATCATACAAGAGAAAAAAAATTCTGAGGAAGATTATCTACAAGTAAATAAAAGTCTTGAAGAGAAAACATCTTTTCAAGACCCAAACATTGAAAAAAAAAAAAAAGAACCAATAATTTCAACTCCTATATTAGAGCAGCCATCAACATCCCCCTCTACACCTCCCTTTCCAGAAAGATTACAAATTGATAGGGGTGTAGAAAAACAAATTATGGTGCCTAATTATGATTTCCTAGATGAGATGAGAAATGTTTGTATTAAGATCCCATCATTACAAGCTATCAAGGAAATTCCAATCTTAGCAAAGACAATAAAGGAGTTGAGCATGAAGAAAACATGAAAAAGAATAAGAGTGACAAATAAAATTCAACTGGTAGGAAAAATAGCAGATATCATGATTGGTAAGATTTCTATTCCAAAGTATCTAGACCCAGGAAATCCAATTGTTAAAATACACATCAATGGAACTGAGATCCAAAACACACTTATTGATTTAGGAGCAGCAATCAATATCATGAGTAGACAAATCATGGATAAACTGAAACTTCCTAATCTTATTTTTACACCCACATTATTACAATTAGCAGACAGATCTGTGATTAAACCTGATGGGGTAATAGAAGACATTCGAGTGTCCCTAGATTCTTGGGAGTATCCTGTGGATTTTATGATCCTAACTCCTAAGAATAATCTAGGAGGACATCCTATTATATTAGGAAGACCTTGGTTAGCTACAGCTGATGCTTTCATTAGCTGTAGATCTGGTGATATGTACATATCTGATGGTAGTTCAACCAAGAAATTTACTTTGTATCCTCCAGCAAAAACAATTATAGAATTAGATGATACTCAATGGATTGAGGATGAATAAGACATACAACCTCTCTTCACAATTTCAGAAATTAGTGAAGATAGCCAGATTCTAAATACCTTAGAAAATTTTGAATCCTCTTCAGAATACAAACATAAACAATTTCAAGAAGAATCCAACATTGAGTTTTTATCATCAAGATAGATGTCTCTTTACTCCATGGATAAATTTGGCAGCTCTACAATTGAGATATTTCCAGGAAAAACTTTAAACATAAACAAGAACCTAGAGACACCTCAATAAGAAGAGCTAGTCGAGATATTACAGAAACATTCTTCTTCATATGCATGGGAGTACACTGATATGAAAGGGATAAGCCCTAAGACTTGCACTCATCACATCTACATAGAGGAAAATTTTAAACCAATCAGACAACCTCAGAGACGAATGAATCCAAATCTTAGGGAGATTGTTAAAGAAGAATTGTAGAAATTGTTAAAAGTCAACTATATCTATCCCATTTCAGATAGTCAGTAGGTTTCTCCTTTGGTAATTGTGCCAAATAAAAATGGTAAATGGAGGGTATATATTGACTATCGAGAATTAAACAAATCTACTCTTAAAGATCATTTTCCCCTACCTTTCATAGATCAGGTGTTAGATACATTAGCTGGAAAAAAGTACTTCTCATTTTTAGATGGGTTTAGTGGTTATAATCAAATTCAAGTAGCACTTGAAGATCAAGACAAAACCACATTTACCTGTCCTTGGGGTACCTATGCTTACTGAGTATTGCCATTTGGATTATGCAATGCACCTGCAACATTTCAAAGGGCAGTACTAGGAATCTTTTCAGATCTAATACATGATTGTGTAGAGGTATATATGGATGATTTCACAGTTTATGGAAACACATTTGAAGAAGCCTTAGCAAACTTGGAAATTTTTTTAAAGAGATGTAAAGAAGAAAATATTTCACTAAGTCATGAGAAGTGTTTTATGATGTTTACTGAAGGAATTGTTTTGGGGCATCACATTTCAGGGGATGGGATTAGAGTTGATGAGTCAAAAGTTGAAGTCATATCTAACTTATCTATTCCAAGTTGTCAAAAAGATGTTAGGATTTTTCTAGGATTTACAGGATATTATCGAAGGTTTATATAAAACTTCACCAAGATAACATCTCCACTTTTCAAATTACTTACCAAGGACTGTGAATTCAAGTGGAATCCTGATTTCCAGTTAGCCTTTGAGACCCTGAAAACAAAAATCTCTGAAGCACCTATTTTAAGGGGACCTAACTGGAAATTACCTTTTCATATTTCAACAGATTCCTCAGATACAGCTTTAGGAGAAGTATTAGGACAAAAAGACCTGATTCCTTATGCCATCTACTATACAAGTAAAATTTTGACTCCTTTAGAGTTAAATTATATTGTAACTGAAAAATAGTTCTTAGCTGTTGCTCATGCCATAAATAAATTTAGACACTATATAACATGCTATGAAACTTTTGTTCACACAGATCACTTTTCAATTAAACATCTAATGAACAAATCAATTACTAATGGCAGAGTCATAAGATGGTTATTTCTTTTACATGAATTCAACATTACCATTCTAGATAGGCCTGGGAAACAAAACACAGTAGCTGATTTCCTATCTAGACTCCAAAAAATCAAAGACAATACTCTAGTTGAAGATCAATTCCCTGATGAATATATTTTTTCAATTTCTACTCAAACTCCTTGGTTTTCTGACATTGCTAATTATTTAGTTTCAGGGAAATTTCTTTCAATAATGAATGCAAGAGACAGAAGAAATATCATTTATGACAGTGCAAAATATTCATGGGTTGCTAATGAGTTATAAAAAAAAAGTCCAGATTTTATCATTAGGAGATGTGTTCTGGAAGATGAGATGCCTGAGATCCTCAAGGCATGTCATGATGAACCTTGTGGTGGACACTTTGTTGATAAAAGGATAGCTTATAAGGTCCTTCATTTAGGATACTATTGGCCATCCGTTTTTAAAGATGCTAAAGAGTATGTCAAAAGGTGTGACAGCTGCCAAAGGGTATGGAAACCTTCTCCTTCAGGTGAGATGCCATTACAGCCTCAGGTACATATGGAACCTTTTGAGAAATGGGCTTTAGATTTTTTAGGACCTATTAGTCCTCCATCAAAACAAAAGAAATATTTATTAGTTTTCACTGATTATGTTACCAAATGGGTAGAGGCCAAGCCATTACTTTCTGCTACTGAATTATCTGTAGTTAATTTTCTTTGAGGATATTTTTACTTGTTTTGGTGTCCCAAGATAAATTTTTACAGATCAAGGAGCTAAATTCACATCAAAGCAAGTGGAACAAATGGTGGAGAGGTATAAAATCAGACACAAAAAATCTACTCCCTATCATCCACAAGAAAATGGTCAAGTGGAATCTACTAATAAGGTCATTGAAGGGATCCTAACAAAGATTGTTCATTTACATAGAAGAGATTGGGCAGACAGGCTTCCTGAAGCCTTGTGGGCCTATAGAACTACATGGAGAAGCACAACATGTCATACTCCTTATGAACTTATTTATGGAAAACAAGTTTTGTTTCCCATAGAGTTTTAGATTCAAACTTTTAAAATGGCAGTTCAGCTAGGACTTGATCGAACAGAGGTACAAAAGCACAGATTGGAGTAGATTAATGAATTGGATGAGATCAGACAAGATGCAGTCTAGAAAACAAGTATAGTCTAGCAGCAAAGGACTAGATGGCATGATAAGTACATCAAGGAAAATAAATTCAAAGAAGGTGACTGGGCCCTCTTGTTTGATTCAAAGTTCAAATATTTTCAAGGTAAATTCCAAACACATTGGCTTGGGCCATATGAAATTATGAAATTTTTTGACAATGGAGCAATAAAAATAAGGACAATAGATGAATAGAAGGTCACTTTTCTTGTAAATGGTCATAGATTGAAGCTGTATCATAAGCCACTTTGAAGAGAAGAATTTGTCAAGAGATTCCAGGAAAATAGTGATGTGAAGTTAATGAAGAAGAATTCTTCTTCTTCATCAACTTAATTGAATTTTCTGAATTCAAATGCATGAAAAAAAATATATATATAAACATGAAAACTGATCACTGATTAGCATGTTTATACAGAAAAGATAAAGTGAAAATCAGAATCCTTCTAACACTTTAGCTTTTCAAATTTGTTCTTTTCCTGCAAGAAGCTATCACAAAATCATAAGTGTAGACCCATTTCATATGTCATATTCCACTTATGATCCATTTCACTCCATCATGTCTCACTTCATTGATATTTCGTTCACTCCATTCATCCATACTTCATTCACTCCATTCCATGGTCCACCTCATTTTCATCTCATATTTTTAAATTTGGTCTCTTTCTGCAATTGAGTATTACAAATCATAAGTTGCAGACCACTTTTTATGTTTCATTCCACTTCACATTTGTGATTCATTCCATTCCATTATATTTCACTTCACTCATGCTCCATTCCACCATATTTCATGATCCATTTTAATTCATTTCATACAACATTCCATCCATGTTAAAATCATTTCATTCCATGTTTCAAAGCTTTTTACAGGTATATTCTGCAGCCAGACATTCTGTAGCCAGAAATTCTGCAGCCAGATGTCCTGAAGGCAACTATCCAGCAACCACTTGTTCAGCAGCAAATTGATCTTGCACACCTATGTCAACAAGAAAAATCAAAGGGGATTATGAAGACTGAAGGATCAATGATTTTCAAAGGAAGGTAAAGCATATTAAAACCACAAAAAAAATCAAAGGAAAAGGCTAAGGTAAAGTTGTGAAATTATTATGATAACAGATTATGAAAGTTATAATATAGTTAAGTCATGTATGTTTCATAAAGTTATTTTAATTATTCATATTGATCGAGCTTATCATAAAATCCTTGGACAAAATCCCTTCCATTTCGCCATACCAAATCATAATTTATTCAAAATTAACGGTTAGTACTAAAGTGACCTATTAGGTCACGTCACTAATCCGAAATATTCAGTGATGATTTTGAAATTCTCACGATATTTTTCTGCAGTCTTTTCCTCCATGACAGCTCTCAAACTCATTAATTAGTGTGAATCACCCTCACCATATTTCACTCATCCCATAACCACTTCATGTCATCTTTCCGTAGCCAATTCCTCCTACATAAACAAAGAAGTCATCTTTGGGGTGAAAACAACTCTCTACAGCCATTTTTACCGTGAATAAAAGAGCAGTAACAAAGCAGTAAATTGAAGGTTGAGAAAAGAAGCCATAGGCTTAGAGGCATATTGAAGAAAAAAGGGGTTAAGAAAATGGGAATCATAAATATTGATGATGAAGAGACACCAAATGATAGATCTCCTTAGTACCAGTATGAAGAGGATCTTGATAGAGGAACTCCGGAGATAGACCTAGCACAACAAAAAATCTATAATTATGTTGAGTCATTGGAAAAGAGAGCCTCATAAAACAGAGGAAGAACTCCTAGCCCACAAGAGTCTTCCATTGAAGTGCTGAAAAGGGATAAATATGAACTGGAAGTACTTAATAGGCACATAAAAAATGAAAATGAAATCTTAAGGGAACAAGTCAAGCTGAAGAGTAACATGAATACAACTCTCTCTCTGCAAATGGAAAAATTGTACAAGGCTAGTGAGAAGTTGAAGAAGAAAAATAAAAATTTGAGCAGGGCACTTATAAACCTGAGGTTCAAATTGGTCATAAGGAAGCCTAGGATGCCACTGAACATCAAGAAAATAAGAAAAAGGAAGTTAGATGTCCTAGCAGAAGTTTCAGAATACATGGATTAATTGCATGAGGACATGCAAAATATTTGTAGTGGGGGTATGTTGAGCCCCAAAGATGTCCTTTTATTTCACTAAATTTCACTCCATTTCCTTTGTCCTTTAAGAATTATAGGCTTAAAAGATCAATAGGATTGATTAAAGTCACTTTAAGAATGCATACAATAACTGACTTACTAAACTTTTGTGGTCTTGTTGTTGTAGTGATTTTTTACTAGACTTAGCTACAGAATGCAGCCATTCTGTAGCTAGTCGCCTATTCCGCAACTATCTTCATGTTCACACAGGTTACAAGTGTCACTTAAAGGAAAAATGCATATGGTTGAATTCCAGAACTCACCTAAATCATTCCTTACCCTCTACGAATTCTGAGCAAAAATCTCCATGTGGTTATGCACATGGAGGAAACCAAAACTAAGAAGTAGATTCCTACCAGGACAAGGACTCTATAGATGTCTTCAAAAAAGTACAAGGCCTCCACAAGAGTTCTAATTTGATTTTAATTGAAAAAGACACTTATCCCTGTTTCTTCTCTAGGGCAGTTATGTATTTCTCTTATAAGAATAACTTGGGAAACCAAGAGACAGTTAGTTAGCTGATGTTTTATTTATAAGTTGTCTAAGACTGTAATACTCTGTTTTTGAAGGGTTTTCCTTTAATGAAAGAAGAAAAAATTTAATACATGATCTGAATAAATATTGAGGAGATTCATGTTTTAATATGGTGGTAGAGGGCCCCTACTACTCGAGAGGCTCTGTGCATATTGTTTAGATAAGTAACTTTAGCTCTGTTTCGTTCCTAATTTAGGTAGTTTTCTGAACTTTATGTTTTATGCTCACTTACATTGAATGTTACAGCCAGTCTTGTTCTTATGAATTGTTCAAAAATATCACTAACACTGAATGAGATAGAGCTGTAGTATTTCAGAGATTAATTTCATTTTAGTTCAACTGTAGTATTTCGGAGGCTAATTTCATATTAGTTCGGTTCTGTTTAATGTATTTTAATTTTTATTAGATTGTTGTATTCTAGTTCTATTAAATTAGACTTAAAGGCCTTCATTATTTAAAAACTACTCTTATTCTTAATCTCTGCTAATACATCATTATCATAGGAACAAGAATTGGTAATGTCATTTTGAAATCTTGACTGTTCTGCAATTTCTCATAATTTTACAAACTGCCTTTTTTCCAAAAATATTCCAAAAGATTTCTAACCTTTGAATGAGGCTTAATAGTGACATTTTGAGTTGTAGAATGGATTAATTTTAGTGTCATAAGTTAATTTAGAGTAGGGTTCCTTACTATGTTGCAAATAATCTCTTCCAAATGTGTTCCAACAAATTTCTAACCATGGATGAGATTTTCTCTGTGATATTGTAAGTTGTTGTTTACTTAGAAAAACCTCATTGCATTAAACTTATCCTTTTCTCAAGTTGTTCCAACATACTTCTAATGAAATGAATTGGACGGAGTTCATGTTATGAGTTATTTTTCTTGTCAAGTTTTGTAATCTGTGAATTAGCATTTTCTGTTCTTAGGTGCCATACATAGTTTAGAATAGATTTTGCTCTGTTTTAGTGTGACCAATAACTTCTCTTTGCCAACAACTTAGTTTTTTTTCCTCTTAGCATAAAAACACAAAACCAAAAACACTAGAAAAACACTAAACACAGTGAAGTAGGAAGTAGATACCTAGGCACATATAGTGCACTTCACTTCAACATTTTACTAGCCCTGGTTGACAATTTATGATATCAATTTAGGAACACTAAGTTGAGCAGACAACTATAAAACCTAAGTCTTCATGCTAAAAGCTCTGTTTCCAACTCCATCACCTACAAACAAGAATTTATCAGTCAAGTAGGGTATGAAATTGGGTAACTGCAGTGAGTTCAAGTTAACCATTCATCAAGGCTTAAAGGGCTCAGTCATACACTTACACCTTCCTATCACTCACTTGCAAAGGTTGCCTTTCACCATCATCCCAAATCAGTCCTCATATCAGGTTTCACAAACAGAGCTAGGATTTCTTTAAAGGCAACAGAAATTAAAATGTCAGGAGAAGGAGGGAGTGTTAGCAGTGAGGGAGGCCAAGTTCCTATGAGGCAAAAGCACAAAGGTGGGAAGGTTAATAGATTTGAAACCCAAAACAATTTGGAGCTTAAAACCTCTCCTATGATCATCACATGCTTCCAAAATGTAGGGTGTTTCCAGTTTTTTGAAAAGGTCCAACAAGTGCAAAGTCACCCTGAGCTCACTAGGTTGTTCATCCTCAACCTACTCAATAAACAAGTGAATCTTTCAGGGTTAGACTTTGTGCTGTCATCAGATGCCATTTCTAGTGCCACTGGAATACCTAATGGTGGTGAAAAATGGTTCAAAAGAGAAAAGTTGGACATGAGCTGCTATGAGCCATTTCTCAAACCCAGGTACAAATAAGGTTGCAAATCTATTTTCCCTTTTTAACACTTGCTAGAGGGGTATGCACCCTTGATGAGGGTCATCATGAAATATTTTACTTATGAGGGAAGGTACTCTAGACTCTACTCCTATTATATCATATTTCTTGTGCACTTCACTAGGGTAAAGATGCTTCATTTACCCTACTACCTCTATAGGAGTATTGACAAGATGTCTTCTGTTGTCCAAAGGAGGAACTATTCCCAGAAAATTCAAGGTTTGTTGAATCACTACTTGATCAAGATGGTTGTGCTACATCAGTTGGAGCAAAAAGGCATACCATGAGAGGTTTTCATTGCTCATGAAGTATTCACAAACCCACAACCCCATCATCAGCCAAATTTACCCTCATCATCTCATCCTCCTCCCTCTACTCCTATATCACCTCCTATCATGCCTCATCATCTACACAAGTATCCTCTCCTTAAGAAAACCTCCCTTCCTCAACCTCTCCTAATGCATCAGCCAAAGAAGAAAGTGACTGATGAGCAATAAAATACTAGTGAAGGAGAGGGTAAATATGAATTAAGCAATGATGAAGAAGAGGATAGTAAAGAGGAATAAAATGAAGAAGTAGGGGGTAGTGATGTTAGCATGGAAGAAACAAATGATGATAAGGGAAATAATGATGTTGAATATGAAGAGGAAGAAGACATTATGGACACAAAAGAAGAAAGTGGCAGTGAACAAGCAAGTGACAAAGAAACAAATGATAATGATGATGTTGAAGATGAAGAGGTAGAGGTAAGCAATGAAACAAAAAACATGGAGGAAAATGAAGATGATAACAATGAAGAAAATGAAGAGGCTGAAGATAGCATAGACACGAATGAAGCAAGCGTTAGTGAGGAAAAGGAGAACAAGGAAAATGATAACAACGACACCAAGGACCAAAATATCAAAGAAGATAGTCATGATAGTCATGACAACAGTCATAGCAATCATGAAAATAGTGAAGAAAATTAATAATTTGATGAGAGTAGTAAAGAGCACAACCATGAGACTCCTAGCAGTAACGATGAACAAGATGAAGGCAATACAAAGGATAGTGCAGAAATTAGTAAAGAGGAAAATAGTTTGAATTATGTTGAAGGTAATGAGGTAAGCAACATTGTTACAGGTCAAAAATACCTCCTCTTCAACTCAGAGGGGAAGACAAATATGGAAGAAGTATAAAGACCTAAATTAAACCTACTTCTGCCAGGGTAACGCCTACATAGAATAGAACAAGAGCGTTATAACGCAGGCAAGCAGTACATTGGCCACGTTAGTGGCTAGGGAAATGCTCTGTTTACACTGGAGGGACGCGTTACCCATGTTTTAAGTTTGAATTGGGAAAAGAGCGCGGAGAAAGATTTGAATCTCCGACTTTCCCTCACAATTGAGTCAGTTCACAAAGGAAACTGCAGAAGCACTAGTTCATTATTGGTCATTGCCATGAGAGACTGAACTCCAAAAGAGGCAAAAGCATAGAGATCAAAGAAACATCCAAGTTTTTCCATTCCAAACTAGTGGAAAGTGAAGGGCAACAATGGCCTTCTCCCTCTCCTATAAGAAGGAGCTGAAGGCTCTTAATTGGAGGTCGAAGGATTGCTCAAGGATTCTTGTATACTTGTGGGATAGAGAATAGTCTGGCATTGTGAAGGCCAAGAGTCAAAGAGGTTCCTAGAGAGCTTGTTGACTTGGAATTCTTCACTAGAGAGAGAAGAGAGATTGGGAGACTGAGGAGGGCTTGGTACAACTGATGGTTGTAATCCTCCTTCTTGCAAAATCAATAGAACTGTGTTCGTTTTGTCCATTCAATGCTTAATATTTTCTTCATTGGTTGAACATTTATATAGTATGATATTATAATCTAGATGTTTATTATTGATTTAATTGATAGGATACTTGTTATATTAGGAATTATGCGGGTGCTTTGACTGATTGCAGGTCTCAGATTTGGAGCCGGCGAAGAAGGACTCTTACTTTGCTGCACAGCGCTCTCCAAGGGATTCCAAGACCGTCAAAGAGGTAATTCTATATTGTATTCCTTCAAGTTATTTCAAGCTAATATGAACATGCTCATGCCATCTTTGTGAACAGCATAGCTAATCTTACTGTCTGCCTCGGGCACTGGAAAGCCTTGAGAGGGATCGTCGAAAACCAACCACCCAAGCAGTTTACCCTATAGCAGAATTGGCGACTCCTCTGGGGAGTTTCCCCATATTTTCCGGACTATTTTTCCCTTCACTTCTTCTCTCCTCTGTTCAAATATCCTTCCGACCATCTTTTGATGCCCAGTAGAAATACCAAACACTTGCAGAGTTCAATCCTGTTCCTGTCTGGCCAACTGAAGAGCTTTTCCCTGGTTAACGCGACCTATGAAGTTTATCCAGTGCATTATAACGCGGTCTATGCTTAAATACAGTGCATTATAACGATGTATTTTCTCACAGACAGAGCGTTACTCAGCCAAAAACCTTGCTATTCACTGCTGTGACTGTGTTTTAGCTGTAGAGTTTTTGGGCCACCAGTACCTTTCAGAGACTGAATCCCTGTGCTTGTCTGCTAAACTAGCATTGTTATTTGTTTCTCTTATTTAAGTTATTGTGCAAAACATTTACTTTTTAAAAAGATAATTTTTTTTATTTATTTTTCTGCATTTAGCTGAGTTGTTCTGAAAGTTTTAAGTTCGCAGACTGTTAAAAGAGGTAGATAGAAGTTTGAATCTTTTAAAGTTGAGTTGCGTTATTTACATGTTGGTGCATGGATGATTGAAAAAGAAACCTCTCCCTGTAGAAACAGTCTTCATTGAAGTTAATATTTAGAGCATGTTTTGCATGGTTTCTTGAGTCAGAGTCTCACTATACTTCATACGTCCATTCCCCCTCCGCAAGACTAATAACAAAGTACACTAAAAACAAAGCGATAATAAAATCAATCTAATTACTCTTTTTTGAGCTCACACAAACAGTAGTTCAGGCTAGGATCTTGGGTTAGGAAAGTGAGAAAACTACCCAAGATCTCAAAACTTGAAAACTAGAGTCATTAACGAGTGAAATCCTGCTGCACTCACATTATCGGGACCATTCCTTTACCGGAGCTCAGCGTGAGACAACACTTGGGTGCACTAGAAGGTAGCCTGCCTTCGACTGCATCATGTGGGTGTGTTATATATTGGGGTTCCCTTCGGGGATGTCGAAACTAGATCGGGGATCTAGGTATTCTGCCCATATAGCACACTATCCTTGATCGTGGACCCCCCTGATGATGTATGTGATTTGAGGTATCCTTAGTGGCCATAATTTTAGGGACTTACACAAGGTGACTGGGACGGGCTGTCCTGGTACCTGAAACAGACGGACCCACTCTGTCTTCGGTCTTTAGGAGGGTACTCGTCTTCACGAGAGTGCTTACACCTATCATCTGAGGTTCGGGCGAAGCTCTAGAGTGACCGTAACTGTACTTTCAACCAACCCTCTCAGTATGCTATTGTGATACTGGATTTCATCACCAGTGAACGGTAGTACTCAGACAGGGCACCCTATTCTGGCTGCTTGCTGATTGATTTTAGAGAGTCTTTTCTTTTTAGTAGCTGTGTGGTTACTGTCATTTGAGACTTCATAATACATCACATTTTAATAGAATTTGTTAAAATTAAACCGGTCACCGTGGCATCCCCTGACCCACGCCGTCTGTCTCGATGACAGCAAGGTCTACCTCCTCTCAACCTTGAGGAATAACTGAACCTTGGTGAACCCGGGCCTTCTACGGAAGAGCAGTCTCCTCTGACTAATCTTGATTATCATATAGACCCTTATCAGCCGGAACTCCCGGAGGACCCTTTCACTGAAGGCGTTGTACCTAATTACAATCCTACGCTCACTGATCCATTAGGTCCTGTGATAATCAAAATTACACCACGCCGAGATATGTCTGTGGCAACACCAACATATATTTCTCCATCGGCATCCACAGGGTCGATACCAATGGAAACCATTCCTGGTTCGCCATCATCCTCCCCGCCGGTGGTCAGTTCTATGCCATTATTGGGTAACCCCAGTAGTCAAAATATGCCTACCCCCAACCCTATGGTTAACACAACTGTCAGTAGTTTACCGAACCCTTCGGCATCTACTCCTACCGTAACCACATTGGGGACGACGGTGGCTCCTCCCACGAGCATGACTACTTCGATGCCCTTTAACAACCATTTCGGTTGGAACCCTCTGTTGAGTTCAAACCCCCTGGCCACTATACCAGGGGGCAGTGTTATCAGTACATAGGTACCAGGGAATATTTCTCTTCCTATGCAATCCTTAGGAAAAATGGGACAACCCATTGTAAATACTATCCCCTTAAGTGGTTCAAACGTAGGTGTAGGATCTATACCGTTGCCAAATTATGCAAGTACTAGTATGCCTCCGGGAAACTCTATTGCATCCATTTGGACTAACCAACCCCAACCTCCATCTGGAATGGGAGGGCACTTTTATGCTGGGGGCAACCAACCGTTTGCCCCTCAATACACTATGCCCTATGGACAGCAACTGTATGTTCCTACTCCTCCACCTATGGGAGGTTTTTATCAAAGTCCCACTTACCCTTCTAGTAACACGTGGATGGGAGGACCCTATGGTCCAAGTAATCAGCCCATACTGCCTTGGTTAGACTCGGGGGAAAATCCACAATTGCCTTTCTTGGCAGCTTTGGACATACCCGACATCCATAAGCTGACGAACGACCCCATCAACCACAACCCGCTTTGGCCTCCAATACCGCATAAGATTCCTTCTGATATCCCAAAGTTCGACGGGAAACATGGGGACGACCCGGCCACACACATCACTACCTTCCATTTATGGTCCATATCCAATTCCATGGTAGATGATAGTGTCCGACTTCGACTGTTTCTCCGCACCCTTACAGGAAATGCCGCCAAGTGGTACATTGAATTTCCACGTGCCGCCATCAATACTTTTGGCACTTTAGCGACGGAGTTCTTAAAGAACTTTCAACTACCAGTTAGAGTGGAAACTGGCACAGAATTGTTAACATCACTGTGCCAAGACACCGCCACCCACATCTCCGACCATATTCATGAATGGAGACGTAGGAGGAGGCTCGTCAAAGCGCTAATATCGGACCATCTCTTGGCCAATTGGTTTTGCAAGTCTCTTTTACCCCATATCTCTAAAGACATTGGCCTTTCTGGTGCGGTGACAGAAGATCAATGGATTCGTCGTGCCCAGCACCTGGATTTAATCTATTCACAATCCGGCATGCTTTACGATCTGCTCCCCCATGCCCCTGGTAACCCAAACCCTCCGGCTACTCAGAAAACCAGAGCTCATGCCGATGGTCTCGTTGGCGCGATCTCTGGTGTAGCCACCAATCAGTCTCGGGGGCAAACCTCCCAGCCATCCTCGGCTGCCACCGCCCCCCATCAAACGACTCCTCTCCCTTCCGCTGAGGTAAATTCGATGCAAACCTCACAAAAACCCAACGGGAAAAATAGGAAGAATAAGAAGAAAACATCTTCTTCGGAAGAGCAGTCGAATAATCAGAATAACTCTAATCAGAAAAATGCTGCTAATGACAAAGGAAAGGATAAACCCATGAAATTTCCTTGTAAAATCTGTGCGGAGGACCACTTGACATACAAATGTCTTCGGTTGTAGGAATGCACCGATTTTATTGCTAACAAGGATTCTGGGCGAACACCTGTCGTTCTTCACAATCCTTTCCCCAATCAACAGCAGAAAAATCAACACATGGTTGACAATCTGCCACAACCCCATCAACGGGGCAACGGTGGTTCGTATCCTTCCGGCGAAGGACCATCTGCCATTTATGGCATTGAGAGTTTTGACCTTCAAACTCGCGCCAAGCTTTATGGAAATCCTACCATAGATGCTCAGGAACCTGGAACTAGTTCCAATCCGCTGCCGCCCAACGATTTGCATATCGAAACCTTGCTTTCGGCCATTGGCGGAATAGACCCCCAGGATTCCATGCTAGCAATCTTTGATATGGAAAAGGCTAAACCTCGCCTCTCACATCAACTCGCATTCCAGGTGTAGGTTGTGTCGAAAGGGAGACCCATCCATCGTACTGTCATAGACGAAGGTGCTTCGACCTGCGTTATGTCACAAGCTTGCTGGCTGAATTTAGGTTCTCCTACTCTAACCCCGCCATCGAATTCCCTCAAAGCTTTCGATGGCCACACGTTCCTACCCAAAGGATACCTTGCTAGCTTTCCCATCACTCTGAGTGGGAAAATGGTAAACGTGGATGTTGAAGTCGTAGAGCGTCATCTCGACTATAATCTATTGCTCGGTCGCAGTTGGTCTTATGCTATGACCGCCATCGTGTCTTCGGTCTTCCGACTCATCCTATTTCCATTGGATGGGAGAATAGTCACGGTCGATCAGCTATCCTTCTACACCCCTGATTATTCCACTTTACCAAGTAGCTCGGTACCCCTAATAGGAGGTGTCCCCGACTCTTACGTCAGTATCAGTACCGGTCTTCTGAAGGCATCTTCCCTACTGGGTTGTTTTCCTCTACCGCCGCCGCAGATCCCAAACACGGTTGCAATGATATCCACCTCTTCGGATGGCTCTATCGACCCATGGATCATCCCGACACCTTCATATATTGATTCCTATGGAGATCAGATGCCGCTTTCGCCGGTTGAGTTGGCTTACCAAGCCATCCAAACCGCATCTGAACCCTCCACTGATATGGTTTCGACCACAGGTACAACCCTCTCTCCCATAACAGTTCTCTCTAAGGATCTCCTCAATGAAGTCTGGCCTACAGACGAAGCTATTCGAGAGATCATGTCATCAGAAGAACGACCTTGGGGAGAGTTCCACCATCGCACTTCGACGATTGATTCGGAGGCGATAAAAACTGAAATCCCGTCTTTTGACCAACCTGAGATAGTTCCCTCCTCTTATACGACTGTCCACACTATCGATTCAGAAGGGAACATGGGTAATCTTTCCAAGACACTGCTCATTGATATCTCGGTCAAGACAGGTATCATGGAAAATATTCCGTATTGCTTTTCAAATATCACACCTTTCCAACTTGCTTTCAGCCTGGAGGCAGTACTTCCGATCGAGTGCGAAATCCCATCACTCAAACTTTCCGTTGAACTCCTGCCTGGCACCACCGCCACAGAAGAGTGCTTGCTCTCGCTCGATCATTTAGACGAAACTCGTCGAGATGCTACACTAGCACTCGAAGCTCACCAGCGCCGAGTTAAAGCTCAATACGACAAATCTGTCAAGCCTCGTTCTTTCCAAGAGGGCGATCTCGTTCTACTATATGATCAAAAGCACGACCTCTTGGGGGTAGGAACACTCCAACCATTGTGGCTCGGTCCTTACATCGTTACTAAAGCCCTCTCAAAAGGAGCTTACGAACTACAGGACTGTAATGGCATTCCACTTGAGGAGCCCCGCAACGGGCTCTATCTGAAGAAGTATTTTGCCTAGTTTCGCACTAGGCATATGCTTTGTAATTTTATGTATATAAGTTTTGCCTATTTTATTTTTTATGCTTCTGGATTATTTTTGGTTTAAGGTGTTCTTCTCATGTAATATTTTTTCTTTCGCACAGATGTCATCGCATTCGTTATCATACGTCGGGTATGTGGACGGTGCTAGTCGTCACACTAGGCACATTGCTTCAGCTGCTTGGGTTCTCTATACTCCTGAGTCAGACCTTCTTGGTTCCGGGGGAATCTTCCTGGGTAACGCCACCAATAATGTGGCCGAGTACATGTCAGTGATCCAACTCCTCACGGAAGCGGCATCTCGTGACATCTTCGATTTAGTGGTCAGGTTAGATTCCCAACTCATCATTATGAAGTTAAACAATCATTACCGTGTCCGCCACCCTGTATTGCTACGTTATTTTTTACGAGTACGACTTTTAGAGCGTCAATTTCAAACAATCACATTTGAGCACGTTCCTAGAGAATTTAATGCATTAGCTGATTCTTTGGAAAATTATGTGTTAGATTGGCATTTATCGCATTTATTGTAAAATATTTACTCATGAGCACATATATTTTTATCACATCAAAAATGCATAAAAATTTAAAAACACAAAATCACCAGAAATATATATACATATATATATATATATGTCATGTCCAGTACATAGTCAACATCGAAAAGAAAAATCTCCCAAAACTTGGGGTGTTTTACAAAATTTGGCTACACTAAGCCATGCTCTGACACTAATACATCTACGCCACCATCTAGGCCTGATGCTCATGATAGCATACAACTACTCTAGCTATCCTCCTCAGAGGAACCAGGTATCTCTCTCGCACACCCACAGTATGCCGCTGCAGACGAACTGGAACCTCCCGCATAGGAAGCGGTGGTATACCCATACTCAAACCCTCCAAGTTCCTGGAGAGTTCATGTAACACTTGGGTATCATCGTCGTCACCGGCTTCCGCATCCTCTACAGGTGCGCCAGCCCCGGGTAGCTGCAATCCTCGCCGTGCATAGCGAGGGGCCCCAGCTAGACGGAAAGGTGCCACATCTGTGTCAAGCAAACAAAAGCTTCATGTCAAAACTTCATTTTCACCCCTTTTTCAACCAAAAATAAAAAAATTTACATAAACATTCAAAAGCTAAAAACAAAAAACTTTTTTGAAAAAACACTGATCATTTTTTCTTACCATCGGGCCCCCACTGGGTGCCAGGGGGCAAGACTAACTCGGGATCGCCTGTGAAGTTCATCCCTGCATAGGGATAATCCTCAATCATGATGATCTGAGAGTCCAGCCAATCAAAAAATCCCTCATCAAAATAGTGACGGACGGGACCTTCTCCAGTCCGTGGAAGCAAAGTGGCCCACCGAGCCTGCCTCGGCTCGCGTGGACCCAGTGGCGCTGTAGGGATCCTGGGCCTCATCAGTGGTATCCGCTCTAGTATGAAAGAAGCAATCAGTGTACCATACCCAAACTCTCTTTGAGTACGGGTCTTGCATGCAGTAAGCTCTTCTCGGACCCGATGGACCACACCGTCACACCAGTCGAAAACCTGAGGCTGCATACAATCCAAGGCTAGGAGCATCTGAGCCTTGGTCGCCACATGCTGACTCTTGGCACCTGCTAAGCGAACAATCATCCATAATATAGACCGCAGGGGTCTCAGAGTCACCTGTGCAATAGGTATCCGGTTACTCACAGCCTGGGTGCCACGTATGCAGTGCACATGGATCAAATCAGTAGTGGAACGAGGGTCAGCTCTGGACCCCGTCAAATTGGGCCTCGCCCCACGACATGACAAGCTGGTCAAAAAGTAAACATCATCCTTTTCGATGGCGAGCTCGTTGCCACCAATCCGAAAGACATGATGCCATTCGTCCCACTGCTGGATCAACCACCTCAGGAGGTCCTCTTGACCCCTCATCAGTTCTAAACGGGCATACTTGAGCAATCCGCACCTCCGAAGAGCCATTAAACTTGCTGCATCCGTCACCATCTCTTGTTCTTCCCGCTCATTCTCTCTCTCTTGCTAGATACTCATGATTAACAGCTGAACACCTGCAAATACAACATTTTCAACCGATTAAAACTTGCCTGGACAACTTAAAAAATGGAAAAATTGAGTTCTTAGAAAGCACGATGCGCCTAACACGGGCACTAGTACAAAACAGAGTGTTCTAACGCGCAATCCCTTCACGGGTTGTGCGTTTAACGTGGCTATTATACTCCTGACCCGCGTTAGGCACAAATATTTTTCTAGGGCCTCAAAATTTCCTAAATTTGAACCAGCAAAAACTAACAAATCAACAATTAAATGATATCAAGAGGTTCTAGCTCTTACCTGGATCTCGCGGAATAGAAAATTTTTGCCCGGATTGACTGTAATTGTCAGCTAAAATTTCCACCCCTTTTCCACTCCAGAGCTTCTTCACAGCACTCAAAACAGTGAAAATGAAAGTCTTCTGACCTTCTTATAGCAAATTCTGGGGCATGACTCTCTTAAATCAGTCGGCAAAGTCGTGATTTCTTGTTGTACACATGTCGCAACTCTTGAGATTTGGTACTGATGTTCTAATAAGGGATCAAGATTTATGAGCAAACATACTCATGTTTTATCGAGCATTCTTTTTTGGTCTTTTCTTGCTCGTTAATCCGAAAAACCTCGAGTTCTCTTCTTCGGGCTCGTTAAACTTATACGAAGTTGGCATCGAGCGTTATTTTTTGGTCTTTTCTTGCTCGTTAATCCGAAAAACCTAGAGTTTTCTTCTTCAGACTCGTTAAAACTATGGAGAAGTATTGAGCATTCTTTTTAGGAATCTTTTTCTCGCTCATAAAACCGAAAAAATCCCGAGTCACCTTTGTCAGGCTCGTTAAACTATTGAGACAAAGAACAAGGAGCCATTCTTTTCCTCTTTTTCAAAGCTCTTTAAACAGAAAAAGTAAATCGAGTTTTCTCCGCGTGACTCGTTAAAATTTCACGGAGGTACCGAGTTTTCTTTGTTGGACTCATTAAAATTTCACAAAGAATATTGAGTTTACTTCGTCTCCTCGTACTCATAACAAAATGAGGTAGACGTCCATTGAACATAGATTTCTCACTTTTTCGGATTCGATGGACTAACTTACGGAAAATGAACTGTTTCGGGCTTACTATTATCCCTTTGCCGTGCCCGGTTATCAAGAAATGACAAAGGTACCCCAATGGAGTCGTCTTTTACGACATTTTTCAGACTCTCTAAACATGAAAAATTCACCGAGTTTACTCGTCTGGACTCGTTAAACCTAATCAGACAGGACATGGAGTTGTCTTTTACGACATTTTTCAGACTCTCTAAACATGAAAAATTCACCGAGTTTGCTCATCTGGACTCGTTAAATCTAATCATTTGGGGCACAAAGTTGTCTTTCCTGACATTTTTCAGACTCTCTAAAGATGAAAAATTCACCGATTTTACTCGTCTAGACTCGTTAAAACTTAATCAGATTGGGAAAAATTTGGACAAAATGGATACTACCTCTGTTACATTTCCAAAAAGGTCAATTTGGCAGCAAAATTCTTGAACATGGCACTTCCCAGAAAACTCTTTCGCAGTTAGCCGAACCCTACCATCTATAAGTATTAGCCTTCATTTCCCAGTGTCCCTGCACCGGTAAAATCCTAACACACTCTTTGGTGTTCATCATGCTTCAGCTGCCTAGTACCCTGCTAGAGTGCCTTCTATTGTTCAAGCATATCTCGTTATCTATTGCTCCTGTTATCAACCAAACCGCTCATTATGCCAGAAATTATTTGTCGTCTGACGTTCCCATTTACTCTTCCTTATCTCAAATCATTAAAAAAATCAGTTGGTTTCCGTTTCGTGTTGACTGATGTAGGACGCCTCAGTGCCTACCTTTCGACAGATCACTTCCTATCGACTTCAACATCTTATCTAGGAAGTTGATCCAGAAACCCATCAGTACCCGGATACTTGCAAACATCAGTGGCAGGTAATCTTGTGTTTGATCAAGGGTCTTCATTATTGGCTCTTGGTCGAATGATTCTACGATTGTTCGACTTCAACTCCTTTTATTCACACTCGCTAGATTGTACTGGGCATCTTAGGGACCATCATCATTATCGGTGGCCACCTTCGCGTCTGTTAACAGTTTTCATTATCGATTGGTAATCAGACGATTTCTCGCATGTTCGACGACAACTCCTTCATTCACATGTTGAGAAATATGCAGTTTAAGTGAATCGGCGGTCAAGACCTTGGGGCAAAAGGCGACACCATTAAAGTTGTGTTCCCTTCCCCAAGCTGCGATATTGTTTATGGAGACAGCTTCTTCAGCCTGATCCTGTTATGACAGACACTTCCACATTGTGCCTATTGGTGGACAGATTCTTCATATCTCTATTCTAGAGAAATCATGTTGTTTAAGCTACTAAGCATGGGACATGCCCGACTCTAGGAAAATACTATATTTTCTGACATATGTTGTTGTTTCAGGTTTTCCTCAGTCTTTCAATCTCTCTCTATCTCTACAAATTATAAAGTATTTCGGCCATCGTCTTCGTCTCTGACCTCACACTTTAGGGGGCATCTGTTACAGGTCAAAAATACCTCCTCATCAGCTCAAAGGGGAAGACAAATATGGAAGAATTACAAAGACCTAAATTAAACCTACTTCTGCCAGGGTAACGCCTACATAGAACAAAACAAGAGCGTTATAACGCAGGCAAGCAGTACATTGGCCGCGTTAGTGGCTAGGGCAATGCTCTGTTTACACTGGAGGGACGCGTTACCCATGTTTTAAGTTTGAATTGGGAAAAGAGCGCGGAGAAAGATTTGAATCTCTGACTTTCCCTCACAAAGGAGTCAGTTCACAAAGGAAACTGCAGAAGCACCAGTTCATTATTGGTCATTTCCATGGAAGACTGAACTCCAAGAGAGGAAAAAGCATGGAGATCAAGGAAACATCTAAGCCTTTTCCATTCCAAACTAGTGGAAAGAGAAGGGCAACAATGGCCTTCTCCCTCTCCTATAAGAAGGAGCTGAAGGCTCTTAATTGAAGGTCGAAGGATTGCTCAAGGTTCTTGTATACTTGTGGGATAGAGAATAGTGTGATATTGTGAAGGCCAAGAGTCAAAGAGGCTCCTAGAGAGCTTGTTGACTTGGACTTCTTCACTAGAGAGAAGAATTGGGATGCGGGGGAGGACTTGTTGTCGATGGTGTAATCCTCCCTTCTGCAAAATCAATAGAGCGTGTTCGTTTTCCAATCGATGCTTAATAATATTGTCTTCATTGGTTGAACATTTATATAGTATGATATGAATGGCTCAGATGTGTATAATCTAGATGTTTATTATTGATTTAATTGATAGGATACTTGTTATATTAGGAATTACGCGGGTGCTTTGACTGATTGCAGGTCTCAGATTTGGAGCCGGTGAAGAAGGACTCTTACTTTGCTGCACGACGCTTTCCAAGGGATTCCAAGACCGTTAAAGAGGTAATTCTCTATTGTATTCCTTCAAGTTATTTCAAGCTAATATGAACATGCTCATGCCGTCTTTGTGAACAGCATAGCTAATCTTACTGTCTGCCTTGGGCACCGGAAAGCCCTGAGAGGGATCCTCGAAAACCAACCACCCAAGCAGTTTACCCTATAGCAAACATTCAAGGTAATGAAGAGGAAGATATGGAGACAAATGATGCCAGCCATGAGGAAGACACCAAAATGATCACAAGCAAACCTCTTCCATTGACATATCAAAGAGGAGAAAGGCATGTGTTTGCTACCTCTAAAAGGAAAGGGGCCATGCCTTCCACTACTACCAAGTAGTTAGATAAATGAAAACAAAAGGTGAAGAAAGGTAAGAAAGGTAAGCAGGATCTTGAACAAGAATTTGACATCATTGACCTTGACAGTGAAAATGAAGATAAGCAGAGGGCCACTAGCATACTGCTCCAAAGAAAAGATGCAGAAATTAGGTATCTAGAAATATGCATTGGCATGGAAATGTATAACATTGAGTATTATAAGAATGAAAATAAGCAGTTGAAGAAGACAAAGAGGGACCTTGACTTCCAAAAGAAGATGACCAAGCACTATGCATTGCAAAATAAAATTTCAAGAAATTTGGTATAGCATCATTTCTCACCTTGACATGATTCATGATTGCTTTATGGCTTTATGGGCACCCATTCCTACAGACTTGGAAAAATTCACTTAAAAACAGTATAAAATCCCTCATACGCGACTGTGCCCGTGTTTTTCCGCGTGTATACGCGAGTACAGCTAGACGTTTTCGCGTATGCCATTTTAATTAAAAATATAAAAAATCCTAATTTCGTAGCCAGGTTGATGGTTACTCGAGGTAGTTCACGCCACACCCAGCCCGTGACCAGCCCACTTTTTCAGCTGGCATTACTTGTAGGACTATAAAAAAATTCTCCTTGTGTGGCCCCTATAAGGGGGAAGAATTATTATACTACGGTAGTTCCACTATCCAAGTCCCCAGTTCCCGTGCCTCCTGCACTTTCCCAGTTCATTTCAGGAAACCCTTTGTTTCCTCGAGATACACATCCCTTTATATGTTATCTCGTATGCACTCATTTGGAAGGAGTTTTAGCGAGGCAAGGGCTGGACGGATCCGGACGACGGTCTGCGAAGGCCTTGGAAGGATCAGGTGATCTCTCCACTTACTTTTGTACGTACTATTTTTATAATACAGAAGTATCATGCTGTTCCTGAAGTAAACATGTTAGTGTATGCTTTAATGTATGAAGAATATTTGTTATGCAAGCATTCATGATGATTTATTTAATGTTTTATATGAATCTCACTAACATATAGAGTAGAAATATACTGTACAACTTGTCCTTTGTGCTGGTTTCTTCTTGTATTTCAGGTGAAAGAGGAAGGACGGTTGCAGGGAGTTTGAACTCCACGTGGATCTACCTCAAACGTAGGACCGACGGGTAAACCTCTCGTTCTACTCGATTTCGTTTTTATGACTGTGCATGATCGTGTGAGTCTCTGTTAAGTAGTACGCCCCTGCTCTGTGGAGGTTGAATCCCAACCAACCTCTAGGGTGTTAAATCCCCGAAACAGAAATGGCGACTCCGCTGGGGATCACATTTTTGTGATTCTCCTGTTGGGTTGTTTCAGCTGTTTGGTAGGTTGCCAACAGTTTCTTCTGTCTTTTACAGTCCAGTTTGCTTTCTTGCAGTCAGTCTGAAGCTTTTATACCTTTCCCAGACTTGTACTTTTTATTTTTCACTATCTTTCTTTGTATACGCAGTTTTTCTTGCACACAGTCACGTATACCCGCGAGTTTGTGTAGAAGGAACCGCGTATACGCGGGTTTCCCTCAACACAGACGCGTATACACGCCTGTTGCGTAACTGCAAGGTCGCGTATACCTAGGCTGAATTTGAAATTTTAAGATTCTGGTGTTTTTGGTCTTTTCTGGCTGTGGAGGCCTGTGTTTGCAGTGTCTTTGTACTTACTGGAGTGTGACAGAAGTGGTTTTAAGTCTTGGTTCTCTTTCGTTTGTCCGAAAACTGATCTTTTGGCGAAGTGTTCTTGTTGGTGCTAGCACTCCTGGATTGAGTTCCAAGATCGCTTTCTGAGCGTTCTTGGCTGTTCTGCTTTACCAGAACAGAGAGCTTTTGCTCACTGACTCGCTCCTGTCTTTGTGTTGTGCTTCGCATTGCGTTCTTTGCTTTGTTTTCAATTGGTTTTCTTGAGTTTCATAGGCTAGGGTTTTGTTGCAATTTTTGAAGATCTTTTCTTGTTTCTTTGGAGTTTTGTGTTGCAACGAATTTGCACTATTTCTCTTGGCTGTTTGATTGAGTTTTTGGTCTTCCGTTGCTCTCATTGATCTTGCTATTATTAGCCTTATAAGGTTTGGGGGCATAGCTGAAGTTTATGCTTGAAATTCGGTCTCGTTTTGGCTTGGATTGGGATAGTTGTTCTTGGTTTTCTTGAAACTCTTGTTTTATAAAATTGAAAAGCCCAAAAACATTTGTTTTGCTTTTTGTTTTTGCATATCAAAAACTCAAAAAACATTGTTTCTTGTTTTTCGTTTTTGTTGTTGCCTTTTTCATTTTCGTTTGGCTTCATCTTTTGGGACTTTAGTGAAGTTTCTTGCTTCTAGTTTCCCGCTTGATTGTGAAGGGAGGTTGTCTTTTGATTTCTTCTTCTTCTTGTTGAGTATTTTGGTGTCTTATATTGAGAGTTCTTGTTTGCAAGAATTAGCTTTCTGGATATCAAAAGATTAGTTGAAACTGAAAGAGCCTTTTGGGAAATTTCACCTTGTTTCAAGGGACTTTCTGCATCTTAGAAATTACATGCTAGTGGTCATTTGCATTAGGTGCATTGAATCATTTAGTTAGCTTCTTAATTTTTGTGCGTGTGAGTTTGTAATTCGAAAAGAAAAATACATTTTTAGTCTCGTAGAACTTACATAGAAATTGCTCTTCATCGAAAGACTAAGAACTGCATGTGCATGTAGTCGGGTTTTTATTAATTTCTTTTGCGTCAGAACATCATTGGTTTCAACTCCATATCCTTGTGACTTAATACAACAGCCCTTAAAACAAGCGATTTAATCTAAAATCAACTAGCAAGTTTTATTAAGTGTCAATCACCAACTAGCTAGGTTGTAGGGCCTTGGAATAGGAGAGAGGAGAGTTAACTCTCCAAGGCCGCTCAAACAAACATAGAAGTTTATTAATTGAGCGAAATCCAACACCGTGAGGTGGACTGGGAAAGCTCTCATCCGAGAGTCAAGCGCGAGGGGAAGTGAAGGTTAAGAAGAGGGATACCCCCCCTCCGATTAGCTGAATCTAACCTCAAGGCCGTTCCGCCCAGCTTCTGATACGGATTGGTGTCCATAGTTGCTGTTCCTAGGTTCCACACAGGTGACTGCGGGGGGGAATACCCGTGGTACCTGAGGCAGACGTCGCATCACTTCCAGCAGTACTTCTGGGGGGTGCCCTTGCGAAGCTTGGGTGCTTGAGCCGGCAAAGGCTGTTGTTGGGAGGTCGGCGTAACTGTTTCTGATACCTTCGCTAGTTGTTCTGGGCCCTAATCATCCCAGACTGCTTTCGGAAGGAGCCTATGCTTCGCTTTCCTGTATTTTGGTGTCCGGTCCTCATCACCCGGAGCGGAAATACTTGGAGGCTGTTTGCTTGCTGTTTCTCAGGGTTTTGATTTGAGTGAGTGCTCTTTGCTCCTAGCTTGCCTAGCTTTTCACTTTTCTTGAGTCTAATATAATAAATTTGTAAAAGTGGCTGATCAAGCGCCTCGACGTTCGAGGAGAGTCCGGGGGTTATCTCCCGAGAGTGCAGAGCCTTCTTCGAGAAGGCGTAGGAGCGATCTAGTAGGTGGTTTTCACCCTGTAGAGTCTGACGCTGTAGGGAGAGATCCTCCACTAAGGTCTGAAGGTTTCGTTGCTGATTCCGGTGTCGGTTCCGAGAGGAGCGTTTCGCTCACCTCGAGGGTATTGTTTCCTCAGGAGGAAGATTTTCAGATAGAAGATATACCTGAGCCTGCAGCTACAGGTCCATCTCCTCTTCCTCTTGATCATCCGTTTGTTATAGAGTACATCGGACCGGAGTCTGAGAGACCGCCGGATCTTCCTTGTCTTTCTTATCTTTCGATGGCCACGACTGGGAACGCGGCTTCTACCGTGAGTGCTGCGGGCATTCAGACCCCTGCTTCTGTCGAGGCAGGGGGCACTCTTGCTCTATCTTCGAGTGCTTCTAGCACTGCTATGTTTGGCTCTGGGTTCACCCAAGCATATGCTTCTCAATCTGGTCCCTTTGTTTCAGGGATGTCCATTGCTGGAAATCCCTCTTTTTCCTTTACCGCCGGTGCAGCTGGATCGACGCCCATGTCCAACATGGCTAGTGGATCAGCTTCTTTTCAGGGTTTCCCCTTTGGGACTGGGCATATTCCTAGTCCCAATCCTTCTTTAGGGTCGTTTCCTTTTACGTCCCAGACCCAAAGTTTCAATCCTTGGGCTCAGGGGCCAAGTTCGACTGCTTTTATGGGGTGGAATCCTATGTTTGCAACGTCGGGGGCAGGGAATCAGTTCATCGCGAGTCATCCAGGGAATGCTTCTTTCCCTGCATCGAGTGCTTATCAGTCTTTTTCTCCTCTGTCTAATGCATGGAACCCCTACCAGGGGCTTACATCTTCAGTCAATACTTCAGCGGGGGGAACTAGTCTGGGTCTTGGTAGCTCGGCGTGGGGAGGAGGTTCTTCTCTGTTTTCTACGGGTCCTTTCTGGCAGCCTGGTGCCTCATCAAATCCAGGCTATTCTTTTCAGAATGTGGGAAATCCATCCCATCAAGGATGGAATTCTCAGGCTCCGCCGCGATTACCATTTATGGCAACGTTAAACTTGCCAGACTTGGCGAAGTTAACTAATGACCCGATTCGATATAGTCCGGGTTGGCCTCCGGTTCCAACCAAACTTCCTTCAGACATTCCTAAGTTTGAAGGTAAGAATGGTGAAGATCCGGCGGACCACGTCACCACATTCCACTTATGGTGTTCATCCAACTCTCTGATCGACGATTCGATTAGATTGAGATTATTTCAGCGCACCTTAACTGGAAACGCCGCGAAGTGGTATATAGAGCTTATTGGGGGCAGTTTCGCCACATTTGGAGAAATGGCTGTCACTTTTCTTAACCATTTCCAGTTGCCTGTCAGATATGAGGCTGGGACCGAACTCCTGGCTAATTTTAAGCAGGATGAGGCAACTCACATTTCTGATCATATTCAGGAATGGAGGAGAAGGAAGAGGCTAATTAAAGCCCATATTCCCGGTGAGTTCCTTCTCGAGTGGTTTTTGAAATCGCTTCAGTCAGATATTTCAAAGGATGTATCCATGTCAGGGGTATATTCCGAGGAGCAGGCCATCTTTAGGGCCCAGCAGTTAGAATTGATCTATTCTCAGTCTGGCATGCTTTACAAGTATTTGCCTAATGCTCCTCGCTCCAAATTGGATCTCTCGAAACCCAAACCTGGCCCGCATGGTGACGGACTTGTCGGATCGGTCAGTAGTAGTGCAGCCAGCCTGCTTTCTCAATTGCAACAGTTGTCTTTACAATCTGCTTCTTCTGGTCAGGCTGTGCCTGCTGATTCTTCACCTTCCCAGTCTTTGTCCATTAATGCTGTCCAATCTTCTGAACCCAAAGGAAATCAACAGTCCAATGGGAAGAAGAAGGGACATAATAACAAGAAGAAGGGCAAGAATGGGAAGGGCAATGCTAATAAGACCAACGAGCATGTTGGTGAAGGGCAAAAGGAGAAAAAGAAAGTTAAGTTTCCGTGCAAGCTTTGTGCTGGAGACCATCTCACGCATCTTTGCCCAAAAATTCAGGATGCTCAGCGCCTGTTATCTTAGCAAGGTTCTTCTAGTTCCCAGGCTGTGCTAACAAACCCTTTTCCCCAAGGGCAGCAATTAATTGCTGGCGCGAATCAAAATCCTGGGGCTTCCTCTGGAGGTCCTCGGGAAGGGGAAATTCCATCGAATATCTTTATGATGAGTGCTCACGTGGATGTCGCTACGAGATCCCGTGATTATGGCGGAGAGGAATCTTCGAAAGCTAAGGAAGTTCCTGATGCTACTGAGCCGCTTCATATCACGAAGCCAACTGTCGAGTCTATGCCTCGGATACCGAAGGCATCCTCTAAGCGGTCAACGATTAATCCGAACATGAGGGCTGCCTAGAACTACTCGATTGTAGAAGATCTGGCGCAGAGTCCTTGTGCTATGTCAGCTTTAGAGGTACTCCAGTCTTGTCCGGCTCAGCGCAGTGCTTTGCTCACTGCCATTGGAGCTATAGATCAGAAAAATTCTCTTCTGATTACCTTTGATATGAAGAATTTTAAGAAGAGACTTCCTCATCATATGGCCTTCCATATTAAATCATCGTACCGGAAGACTAATATCTTTCGCACGGTCGTTGATGAGGGTGCTTCTGCTTGCGTGATGTCTCTCGCATGCTGGAAGACACTAGGATCTCCCAAAGCTGTTCCATCTAGCACTATTCTTACTGCATTCGATGGCCATTCTCATAGGCCCCATGGTATTGTCCCGGCTTTGCCCATCTGTGTGGGGGGCAAAACCGTTAACATAGAGGTTGAGGTAGTAGATGCAGCCTTGGACTACAACCTTCTGTTGGGGAGGAACTGGATATATGATATGGATGCCATTGCATCTTCACTATTTCGGATAGTATGTTTCCCCCACGAAGGGAGGATAGTTACGGTGGATCAACTGGACTGTCCTCCTGTAGACCTGGATGCGCCTCCTGACTCATCTGTCCCTAAGTTGGACAATACTAAGACACCTATCGAGAATCTGGGAGTTGGAATGTATTCTTCCCTGATGGGATCTTTTGATCTTCCTCCTCCTAAGGTGTCTATCAATGCTATTTCATCCTCCAAGGCTCCCCTTCGAAGAGAGTTCTTTCGAACTCATTATTTTTCGGACCCTTGGACCTTACCTTCCCCCACTGCCACTTTGGAGGAAGGGCAAGTGGGTGGAATGGCATTCCCGATTTCTGCAGCTGAGATTGCATATCAGTCTGTTGTTGACACTGCAGAGTCTGATCCAGCTCCTCTTTCGCCGGAAGAGTTGGATGGTGATGTGGCTCTGGCTTGGACGCTTACTTCTTCTTCTGCCCAGGATTGTCTAGATACAACTCTTCCATCTGAAGAGGCCATCCTGGAAGCAATGACAGGTATAGAGAGACCGTGGGATGACTTGCATCATCGGTCTTACTTCCTACCTGACTTGAGCGAAATCGAAGCTAGTTTTCCAAGTCCTCAGTCTCCTGGACCTGTTCACCCAGTCTTGAGCCCCTTAGCACCAGCACAGGTTTATGCTGAAGGGAACATGGCTGTGATCTCTCCGACTATCCCGGTGAACATCTCCAGGAATCCCAACATTATTGAGAACGTTTTCATTGGAGGTGAATGTTCCCGTGAAGAAGTTCAAATCTATACCGAGCTCTTCAAAGAGTATAGGGATGTTTTTGCTTGGTCTTATGAGGAAATGCCTGGCATAGACCCATCTATCGTCCGGCATGAGATCAAGACGTATGAAAACGCTAAGCCGGTCAGGCAAAAACTTCGTCCGGTTAATCCTAGGAAGGCAGCAGCTATCAAAGCTGAAGTTGAAAAGCTGCTTAAGGCGGGATACATTTTCCCAGTTCCTCTGACTGAATGGGTTTCAAACCCCGTTCCTGTTGATAAAAAGCAAGGAACAATTCGAGTGTGCATCGATTTCAGAGACCTGAATAAGGCGTGTCCTAAAGATAATTACCCCACACCCTTCATTGATCAGATTATTGGTGAGTGTGCCGGTAACGAAATTTTTTCCTTCATGGACGGTTTTTCTGGTTACAATCAAATTACTATCCGTCCAGAAGATCAACATAAGACCGCATTTATTTGTCCCTGGGGTACGTTTGCATATAAGAAAATGCCTTTTGGTCTTAAAAATGCTGGAGCTACTTTTCGGCGGGCCATGTCTTACGCCTTCCACGACATCAAGAAAATCATCGAGGCATACTTAGATGATCTAGCTGCTCATTCTCGAAAGAGGATGGATCATCCAGGACACCTCCGGAAAATATTTGAGAGATGTCGTTTTTATAAAATTCGTTTGAATCCGAACAAGTGCGTTTTTCGCGGTAACATCCGGTCGGCTGTTGGGATTTATCGTGTCTAGTGAAGGGATAAGGGTAGATCCCTTCAAGGTTGAGGCAATACTTCGGTTGCCTCCCCCGTCTTCAATCAGGCAACTTCAAAGTCTCCAAGGGAAGTCTAAATTTCTTCGGAGGTTTATCGTTAACTATGCTGAGATTACAAAGGGATATATGAGACTGTTGAAGAAAGGAGTCCCTTTTCTTTGGGACGACTATGCTCAACGCTCATTCGATGCCTTGAAAAGGCATTGACCTCTGCTCCTTTACTGAGTCCACCCGATTATAGCAGAGATTTTCTTTTGTATCTGGCTACAGCAGAATCTACCATTGGTATGGTTATGGTTCAGGAGGATGATGCTCTGGCTGAGCATGTTATTTACTACCTTAGTCGAGGACTGGTAGGACCTGAACTGCGATACACCCCGATAGAAAAATTAGCCTTAGCAGCAGTTCATGCTGTGCAGCGACTCCAGCATTATATTATTCTTCGCAAAACTTATGTCTTGGCAGCTGCCAATCCATTTCAGTTTGTCCTCAGCAGGCGAGTGATTGGGGGCAAATATAATAGATGGATTGTGATTTTACAAGAATTTGATCTAGAGTTCATGTCTGCCAAATCCAAGAAGTCATTAGTTTTTGCGGAATTGATTTCCGAGTTGCCTTGTGGAGAGGCGATGATCTATGATGAGTCCTTTCCGGACGAACACTTGTTTCTGATCTCTCCACAAGATCCTTGGTATGGGGACATCATTGTATATCTCCAGACTGCGAAGTTTCCCTCTTCTTTTTCAAAAGATGAGCGTCGTAAGCTGCGTCACTTAGCTAAAAGTTATCTGATTATTGGTGATGCTTTGTACCGTCGAGGGGTTGATTCAATCCTAAGACGCTGCTTAACTTTCGAAGAAGCTGAGGCTGTGCTCAATGATTCTCACGGTGGAGCTTGTGGGGGTCATTTATCGGGGCTTGCTACAGCCCAAAAGATTTTGCGTGCTGGCTACTTCTGGCCTTCGATTTTCAAAGATTGTATTGAATCGGTCAAGAAGTGTCATCCTTGTCAAGTGTATACTCGAAAAATGCGCACTCATCCAGCTCCGCTTTTTCCAGTCGTTACTGTCGGACCCTTTACAAAGTGGGGTATGGATTATACTACTTGTAACCCGCCTTCGGCAAAAGGTCACAAGTACATTATCGTAGCGGTAGACTACTTTACGAAGTGGGTCGAAGCTATGCCTACTTTTGGGACCGATGGTGAGACTGCAGCTCTTTTCTTCTTCAACCAAGTCATTGCTCGTTTCGGTATACCTAGAGAGATTGTCACTGACCATGGCAGTCACTTTCAGAACAGTATGATGGGTGAGTTGGCTCTTAAATTGGGTTTCCGGCAGGAGCATTCATCTCCATATTATCCTCAGGCCAATGGCCAGGTGGAAGCCGTGAATAAGTCCTTGAAGAAAATTCTTCAACGGACGATTGATAAACATAGATCCAACTGGCACATTATGCTATATCTGCTACGCACACGGGCGTACGGACGTGCGATTAAAAGCGGCGGCTTCCTGCGTTTCGGGTTCGTCCCCACCCGGGAGTGGGAATCGCGTGTTTCGGTGAATGGGGATTCCTTCCTTGGCGGGCGGTGAGCTTCTTTACGACACTTCTAGTCGCGAGAGCGGCTTCTTCATACGGAAAGATCTTCGATGAGCGACGTCGAGATGCCGCCCACGTTGAATGAAGCGCATAAAAACAGAGTCAAAGTTCAGTACGATAAGGCGGTTAAGCCTAGGGTCTTTTCCGAAGGTGACCTTGTTTTGGTCTATGCCCAAGAAAAAGATGCCTTGGGGGCGGGAAAGTTTAAGTCGATGTGGTATGGCCCCTATATCGTCAAAAAGGTCCTTAAGAAAGGAGCATATACCTTGGTTGACTTTGAAGGAAATGAGTTGTCGGAGCCCCGAAATGGGCTCTATCTGAAGAAGTATTATGCCTAGGCTTTGGCCTGGCATTTTGCTTTGTATATAGTAGTTTTTGTTTTGTACATATCTGTTTGATTTTCGATTTTTGATGGGATGGTGATGTTTTTTGATCTGCTTTGGCAGGTTGTGTTGATGTCATGAGTCATTATGGTTTCGCCGATGGTGCTAGTAGACACACCCGGAACTTAGCTTCCGCGGCTTGGGTGCTTCATTATCCTTCCGGTCAGCTGTTGGTATCAAGAGGGGTCTGCATTGGTCCTGCTTCCAATAACGTAGCAGAATACACTGCAGTCATTCATCTACTCTCGGAGGCAATATCGTTGGGTGTTGATTCGTTGGTAGTTTTCTTGGACTCCCAGCTGGTGGTGTCGCAGTTGAACAACACTTATCGGGTACGAGATCCAGTTTTATTACGATTGTTCTTGAGGGTACGTTTGTTACAAAGGTCATTTCAATTTTTAACATTCATTCATGTTCCTCGAGCTGACAATTGGTTTGCTGACTCATTAGCTAATCAAGCTTTAGATTGGCATATTAATCATTCAATACAATAAAATCTAATCATCAAAAACATCATACATTTGATACATTTATCACATCACATCAAATATCGCTGTATATATATCATCGGTATGTCAAAAAACTTTACAAAATTTTGGATCCATCAATGCCGTACAAAACTTGGGCTTATGCCCCATCATGTTCAGTCTCAAAAAATATATAGTCATCTAATATGTAAAAACTATCTACTCCTGAGGACCCTGCCCAGCGTTCCTATAGAACATCACTGCAGTGGCCACACGGCGGAACAGTCTAACCCAGTCCCGGGGTACTCCTACAACCCGTCTCTGGACGGCTTCTGGCAAGTCCTCCACAGCAGCCAGAGGGATTTGGCGAGTTAGTCCCTCCAAGTTTCTCTGCACGGCCTGGAGGGTCCTGTCAGAATCCGCTGTCTCTGCTTCACCTCTGCGGCGTTTGTGACGTGCTAGGCCCTCAGGACGCACTGGTCCAACATCTGAAACATGATCATTTTTCATTTGTCAGTCATTATGAATCCAATCCAAAAACATGTTTGTTTTCATTTTTCATACATATTTGAAAAATCCAAAAAAATCATATAATTTAAAATTTTTGAAAAAAAACTTACCGACTGCTCCCCATGCTGCACCGGGTGGAAGTACTAGATCTGGATCTCCTCGGAAATCCATCCCGGCATAGGGATAGTCATCTACTGCGATGATCTGTTCTCTCCACCATAAGAAGAACTCATCGTCCCAGGTAGTTCGGGGTACCTCGCTGCCCCCCAGTCTTTTCATCATGTCTGCCCAACGGGCAATTCTTGGGTCCCGAGGGCTGCTGATAGTTGAGATGACTTTGGGTCTCAAAGCTGGAACTCTCTCGAAGAAGAATGTAGTCAAAATGGTCCCATAGCCAAAGTGTTTTGTATGTGTTTTGCGAATGGAGGTCAGTTGTTGTTTCATGTTCAGTAGCAGGGCAGTGCACGAATCATACACATGAATTAAGCACTCTACAGCTATGCTCATGTGCGTCCTGGACGCCTGATGCAGTGAGGCAGAGCCTGCCACTCTGCCGATGGTGAACAGGAGGATCTTCATGTGCAAGTCACCGATATCTCTGATTGCAATCTGTGTGCCAACTTTCTTGGAATTTTCTATGCAATAGAGTTGGACATAGTCCTCCACGGTTAACCCTCCCAGGGGCCTTCCGTGCAGATCCACTGGATCTCCCCTTCTGGAGAGTCCAGTGATGAAGTATATATCTTCCACTTCTATGCGTAGTGGCATTTGATCAATGATGAAACAATCCTGATCCGGTTCCCAATAATTTACCAGCATTTCAAGCAATCTCACATTACTTTTCATATTGGGCATCTTGAAAAATTTGAATAATCCACAGTTTCGGAGGACATTTTGTGCTGCGCGATCTTCCATGACCTCTTGGTCTATTGCACTATGCTCGCGTTCCCTCCATGAAATTGTCATCCTGAAAAAATTCATTAAAATTTGCATTAGAAACTCATTTTTGAAATTCGGACTTGCGCATACGCTAGTTCCGCTGTGCACAGTCGCGTATACACGCGACTTTCCTTCTTTGAACCCGCGTATGCGCAGATACGCGTTTTTTAATAAGGGTTTCCAGGTAAAAATCCACTTAATTTTAAATTTTAAACGGACAAAATGAATCAACGGGATGAATAAGGATCCTACCTGAAGTTTCGCTGAATTCCGACGGTCGGTTGTTGCTGATTTGACGAAACAAGTTTTTAGCTCCAGAGCTCTTTTCCAAATCAGCTATGCAATAATGAACCAATTGAGAGGTAATTTGTGTATTTATGGCTAAAAAATTGAAAATTTTCGCAAAAATTTCCTTGTGCTTATTTCTTCGATCTGTCTTATGCTGTATAACTCGATTGCTTGGAAGTGCCCAGTTTGGTATATTTCAGGTACATTTTGACATTTTCGAGATTTTTCCCGGTTTTTGGCCCATGTGTTCAGACTCTTCACGGCAGGTATATGATCTTCACTGGCATATAGGTTAGGGAATCACTTTCCGTTGCATCTTGCATTCTAGCCTCCATACTGATCACTTGCCTTAGGGTCGATCCCATCAGGTCATGAGCATTACACCCATTTCACTCGCCAATTTTTAAATCATGACTTGATGGTAGAGCCTTCCTTTACATGGGCTTCCTAGTTAGTTCCTCGCTATCACTTGTTGCCCATGCTGCTTTTATGTAGGCTCGGGAGTCCTCTTTAGTCCCGCCATGTCTTTCGTGTTGAAGCTTCATTCTTCTCCTTCATCACTTATCTTTTTCTGGCTTATACCCTAGAGGCTCCCTGGTGTCGTTAAGTTGTATTACTGCATTGCATATTGGCTACTTGTTTATCCTGGCCTTTAGCCGGCTTCATTTGGACTCGATGTTTAAGCCAATTTTTGACCTTGACTTTTTGTACAAGTTAACCATTGCATGCACTTAGCTATCACGACTTGACACCTTTGTACCCATGGATGGAACGTTCCTCTGAGTATCACTGACCAGTTTTCGCCGCCTTGCATTGAGCATAGGATTGTTCCAAACCCCGGAACTAGTGCATCTACTTTCTTGATACTCGTTCTATCCATTGTACCATAGCATTCTTTTATTCTTTTTCAGGCTTATTATGAAAAAGACAAAAAAATCAAATATAACAAAAAAGAGCGGGAACGGGATGTATCTTCGTTATTTTGATGGCAGTACAGAGTCAGTTTGTCGCCCTTGAACAAAGCACATATACTTATATATATTTCCTTCATTTAGGATGGTTCTAGTTTGACCTAGGTTCAGCCTTTACCATGTTTCACTTGTCAGTTCTCCCCCGGTTGGTTATCTCTTCCAATCATATGGAGAGTTTGTTTTGCCTCCTGCAAGACAGACTTATACAGTGTCACTTTTTTCTGCCATGGTCATCACAGAGTCGTGCTTTTGTTCAAGGGAAGTCTAGCCTGAGTCGGCCATTCTGCGGTGTCTCTTGACTCATTATTCAGTCGGCCTTCCCGGTCTTGTCAGTATCATGTTCCACATCATATGTTTTGGTCCTCTGCTCGTGCTGGTTTGAGAAGGTCTCCAATGACTTCTTGCTGGCGGGTTTGTCTCTTATCGACTACGACACATTGCTCTGAGAGAAAACCTAGAGCCGCACCTTGGGCCTATTTCCATTATTGATAGGTGACCTCGTGCTCAGCATTTGATCATCATCATGGGTCTTTGACTGAGTGGTTTCCCTGTGTTCGACGTCAGCACACATTATCACCGCCAGGATTAAGTACGATGCAGATTTCCATTTATTACCCATCGGTGGATTTCATATAAATGTTTCATTGTGTGGACTGGTTGGAGGAGGGTTTCCTTCGTCGCCAGAATTCATCTTGACATGCACGTCGGGAAAACGTCTGCCAAGTTTTAGTTCCGCGTCACTCTCCTTCGTCCGATTCCTTCCAAATCTTGGCCTGCGGGTTACACTCGCGTTGGACTGATGTGAGATGCCTTAATGCCTTCCTTCCAGCAGATCTTTTCCCATCGACTCCGACTCATTGCTCTGGGAATAAGGTCTAGAGTCTTTTTGTCAGTACCTTAGGGTTTGCAGTCATCAGTGGCAGACTCTTCGCTATCGACAGTGGGGATTCATCATTGCCTCCTAATTGGTAGATTCTTTCAAGTGTTCGACTTCAACTCATTCATTCGCACTTGTTAGATTGTACTGGGGCACCTTGACACTCATTTTCATTATTGGTGGGTTGTCTCGCGTTGATTAACGGGCTGTGTGCCCGGTAATCCGCCATTCTCCCATGGTGAGCTTCAGCTCTGTTGTTCGATTGAGTTATGGGTGGCAGTGGGTGAGAACTGAGGACCTTGAGCATTTACCAGTTCCTTGTTGTCTCTCGGTTCTTGCCGGTGTTGCGATCCCACCCTTATATGTTGCGAGTTCGGCCACAGGCGGCGCCTGTGATCCCCGAGTTGCGTGATTGTACCGTTTGATCCACCTCTTATGATCCGGTACTTGGAGATTCAGTTACTTGATCAGACATCCAGTTGCACTATCTTTGATGAGCTTTCTATATGTGATACTTGGACATTGATACAGACTTGTCTTTCCGGACCCTGCTCAGATGATTCACTATGTATTTTCAGTTCAGTTATACTTGTATACATGTTGGATCTATTCAGTACTTTCTATATATATGATGTATTTTTGACTGAGCATGGGTATGCCCGCCTCAGCATGTGTTGACTCTCTGGTTTCTTTCATTGGTTTTGGCAGGCTGAAATCTGGTGAAGTCCTCTCTTGTCCTTGCGAAGTTCTTTCTATGTGCATAATACATTTCGGCCATCATGTACCCCTTCTAACCTCATATATTAGGGGGCATCTGTTATAGCATCATTTCTCACCTTGACATGATTCATGATTGCTACATGGCTTTATGGGCACCCATTCCTACAGACTTGGACAAATTCACTTAAAAACGGTGGAAAATCCTTCATACGCGACTATGCCCGTGTTTTTCCGCGTGTATACGCGAGTACAGCTAGACTTTTCCGCGTATGCCATTTTAATGATTAAAAAATATATAAAAATCCTTAATTTCGCGCTGGGTTGATGGTTACTCAGGTAGTTCAACCACCCCAGCCCGTGGCCAACTGTTTCCAACTGCTGAAACTACTTGGAGGGACTATAAAAAGACCTCATATGTATGGCCTAAGGGAGAGAGAATTATTATTATTATACTCTGTTGGTTCCCTATCCAAGTCTGATTCCCCGTGCCTCCTGCACTTTCCCAGTTCATTTCAGGAAACCCTTGTTTCCTTGAGATACACATCCCTTTATATGTTATCTCGTATGCACCTGTTTGGAAGGAGTTTTAGCGAGGCAAGGGCTGGACGGATCCGGACGACGGTCTGCGAAGGCCTTGGAAGGATCAGGTGATCTCTCCACTTACTTTTGTACGTACTATTTTATAATACAGAAGTATCATGTTGTTCCCGAAATAAACGTGTTAGTGTATGCTTTTATGTATGAGAATATTTGTTATACAAGCATTCATTATGATTTATTTAATGTTTTATATGAATCTCACTGACATTTAGAGTAGATATATGCTGTACAACCAGTCCTTTGTGCTTGTTTCTTCTTGTCTTTCAGGTTAAGAAGGAAGGACGGTTGCTGGGGGTTTGAACTCCCGTGGATCTACTGACATGGGGATATGCAGGTAAACCTCTCGTTACTAATTTCGTTTTATGTTGTGCATGATCGTGTGAGTCT